>JPKZ01002973.1:140371-174664 GCA_000803305.1 Toxocara canis | reverse complement strand
ACGCAGAAATACAATATATTTAGCAGATACGATCAATTTGCTGGCAAAAGTTTTGTAAATTCCAAAGGCGAACTGGTAACACTGTGTCAAGCTAGAGCTATAACAATTATTCAGAAGATAGCGAGAGGAACGATAAGTGAAAAAGCATCTTTGCGTGTGCGTTTTTTTTTTTTGCACAATGCAATCTGTAGAAACCTCTTAGCTCTGGGAAATATAGAATGCGTCCGATTTGGGATGTGTCGAAGCAAGGGAGCTGGGAACAACAAGTCAAGTCCTTTATAATCAGCATCACTTGCTTATATACAGTGCGCATCAAAAAGGGGGAGTGTGTATCGCAAGGGCGGATGTCGGTCGGTCCTTTGAACGTAAGAGACTGCGACGTGTAGGAAAGCCATATGTTGGGGTTTGTATACATCTTCGGCTCCAGCTTTGGACATGTGCCATATGTAGCAGTAAATGGGGTATTTGTGTACATCTTCAGCTCGAGCTGTCTGCATCTTCGGCTGCAGCTGTGAACTGTTTGTTCGCTTCTCTCGGCTCTTCCTACTTTTATTTGGTTTTGTATCTGCACTCGATGGATGAGTGCAATACAATCGTTGAAGAGTAGCGAGTTCTGGATCCGCTGTGTACCATCTTGTAACGCCATCTTATTATTTGTCCACTTGGTTTAAGCATCACCAAACCAGTTATCTCAATCAGCTATAAAATCAATGATCACACTCCGACACCATCAACAACATGGTCAAGCTCCTCACTGTTCCGTACATGTTGGCAGGTTTCTCATGCGTCGCTTTAACCCAGGTTAGCCATCTATTACCATTTTCCCCATATTCCCCTCTCCCCCATCCCCTCCGGTCCGTTGTGTTCAGCCAAAATAACCCTACCGCTAGACTTTCAGCGTCGTTCCATAAATATTTCATTCCTTTCACGATTATTGTGCCTTGAGTATTTGTAATCGTTGAAAACTAGCTGTAGAGGTGGCTTTTTAATAAATATTCAAAAAATTTGGAAATGTTTAAGTACAAAAGAATCGTAGGATAAAAGTCACTTTAGTTGAAATGCAAAGTTTCATTGCTATCGATATTGGTTTCAAAAATAATAGCATAGATAAGTCTGATAGGAACCGCAATTTCGACTGATAATGATTTTCGCAATTTGCATAATTTATTTTGAAATTCTTTCAGCAATACCCGATTCAAGTACAGCAAACGCCATGTATTAATGTCTATATGCAGAACTGTAGGCAAAGTGAGATGCAGTCGTGCAAACGCAATTGTCAGCAGTCGTGCTATATACTGTATCTTTATACTTCTCAACAATAACTTGTCCATGCGAAGATCTCGAACCTCTGGAGTATCGCCGACTTAAATCTGACCTAGTACTATGTTTTAAAATTGTTAGAGGTTTCACTAATATACCCCTAAACAGTTTATTTTCGCTTCATGATCAGCGAGAACGTCGACCCCATTGTTATCAATTAGCACGCAAAACCTGTTCTGTGAACAGTGTCTTCCATTGCTTCCAGTTCAGAGTAGTTCGTTTTTGGAATGAACTTCTCGGAAGAATTGCTGAGGAGCAGAATCTTTCCGTGTTCATGAACCACCTCGACTCATTTGAACTCAGAACAATTGCTCATTTAATTCATTGAGTCACATCTCATACTTATATGCTTCGCTTACTTCATTATGCTGAATGATTCTGCTTTTTCTTTGTACACATGTGTAACTCATTTTATTGCTATTCCTCGCTCATTACATGCGATTCTTTCGTGCACATATGTGCAATTCGCATACTCGTATGCTCGTATAAGTGCATTTATGTCGGTACCGTTTTGTTATATATCTTACTGCCTTACTGCCACGTGCAGTTTTCTTTATTCATGTGAATAAAGACTATTCTTCTTCTTCTTCTTCTATCGCTAAACAAATCGAAACCACGTCATGCATGTGTAGGAAATGTTTTATTTTTAACTTGCATATCAGTGATTCTTCGTACTTAACATTTCCAAATTGGGCTAGTTGCACGGTTGCTGAGCGGTCGTGTTTCACTCGGCTCGTTGCGTTGATGGGTTGTGGAACGGCCGTCAGGGATGACGGGTACCTGCGAGTATGTTGAATAAGCAGGCGCGAACCAACCTACGACGAAATCCATCGGGGTGTGATTGGGGTTGGCAGTGGCACGCCAGCACTTGAAAAATGGTCACAATACCCAATGATGGTTTCGTGTCACGGCGAGTACGGTCCGCCGAAAAAGATCGCAGCCCCTACTGCGTTGTAGGTACTTCGTGGAAGAAGAAAGGCTAGGAGAAGGAAACTCGGAATAACCGAGGCCTACGTCGCTAGCAGACCGGCCATCGGACGATGTACTACCGGCCACAGCAATACGGAAAGTAGGATGGGAAGATCCGCTGCGACGTCTATATGATGTTGCTCGGATGCGGCGAGCTCCGGATCGCGAGAGGTGGAAAAATTGCCAGGTGCATCGATGGAGAGAACGATGAAATCGATGAAATCACAGCTGTTTAGGGTGTTCAAGTATATCAGTGGTTGCGTATAATGTTATTATGATCCCAGTTATCACGATCGCAGTGCATAACAAAACAGATCGTTTATTAAATTCAAGTAGTTCCTCTTGTAAGAAAGCGGAGTACGGTAGCAGGAAACGATCCATTCAACAGTAGTCGAATAGAGGAATATTGTGAAGTTTGTTTGACACAATCACAATCAATAACAAATTTGTGCGATATGTTGTTATGAACAAATAACACTTTAACTGTTTCTAGCGGACAGTCCATCAGGCAGCCGCCGTATGCACCGACTGCACCGAATAGTCGACCCGTCTATCTCATCCCTGAAACACCTCCATTCGCACCGAATGTACCGGTTTATTGAAATACAAACGTGAGACCATCCCCGCCGTACCTTCAGGGTCGGCAGATAGGAAGCACAAATGGAATCACTATCGGTGCAGTTAACAATACCGTTTGCATCAAAGTGTATGCCATTTTGCACGCCGCAATGTGTCCAACACCCACCACTCATGTGCGATGTCGCGAAACCGCGAGTGCAAGACACTTCGCTCGAAATATTATGCGAAATTTATTCTGCGCAAAATCCTCTCTGCAGAGAATAGTCGGTTCGCTCAATGTAAACATGAACAAAGCAATGCTTACCGCAAAGGCCTTGCATCGCACCTGCGAAAGAGAAAGAACATTCGGCATGAATGAAGAAATGCTTATCAAAGGCTTTCCATCGCACCTGCGAGAAGAAAGGGCAGCACAAAGAGAAAGGTATAAATAAGGAGAGTGGCTGCCCAAACTTCAATGATTTTCGCTGGTTTCAATCGTCGCCGTCTTCATCGCCGATGACAAGTCAACGTGTGAGCCGCTTCAACTGTTGCGGTTTGGATTGAGAGGCCGATACAATTTTTGTTCTCGTTATGTTTTGTTTCTCGTTTGCGTTAGACTCTATAACTCATTGCCTTTGAGCCGCTAGGCTAGTTCTGCCGTCATGTGCCTTTGTTAATTTTTCTTGTCAATAACCAGGTTTAATTACCCAAGTTTGAGCCTGTCGAAGAGAAGCGGAATTTCGAAAAGTTACGAAGAGAGGCTAACCGACAATCTGTATTTGCGCACTCGTTGACGAATATTTTCAAACGCAGCGATATTCACCTCAAGCTTGGGTCATTGCCGACTATTCATCTATTATTGTTGCTCCGATCTTATCAAATAAATCGCCCTCTACAAAAACCTCTGTTCGCTTTCTTCGACAATTGGGGGCTCAGCCGGTGAGTGGTCGACAAAGACGAAGAAAGGTTAGTCCTCTTAAGTGACATTTTAAAAAGAAAAGAGAAAGGTAAAGAGTAAGTCATTAGTGGTGGAATAAGACAGGCGGCTGATGTGGTTAAAGCAAGACTTGAGAGATATTTGAAACAGGTTAAAGGGCCAGACCCCAATATAGATCGCCTAAAACAGCCACAGACTCTAGAGCAGCAAATATCTCAGATTCAAGCCGCCGTAAATCAGTTGTCCGAATATGAAAGACAATGGCTTCAGCTATTTCCGAATCTAAAAAAGGAACAAGAAGAAAGAGAAATGAATTTAATGGCCAAGGCTCAGGGGACGGGAGGTTTTTTGAATCGCTTAGAGCACGGCCGAGAGCAGCTTATTGTACTGCAAGGATATGTCGCTCAATTGCGTGACTTGCTGCCGCAGCGCTCAGCTTCTACAGCCCACCCGAACATTCCGGTAAGCCCTTCGCTCATACGTTTACCGAAACTGGAGTTAAGGACATTTGATGGAAACAGTACGAGGTGGTCCACTTTTTGGCACTGGTACCAAAGCACTTTTGAAAGTCAGCCAATCTCGGACCAGCAAAAAGCAGCATACTTTGCCAGTTGTATGACAGGCCCCGCCAAAGAATTAATTGAAGCATATCTCTGCAGAATCCTTCATATAGTGAAATCGTCGAAAGAGTAAAGGCCAGATATGCTAACAATGAGGTCATAATTTAACAGTTGTATGCGCGGTTAGAGAAAATTCCCAGAATTCAGGACGGTAAGCAGATGCGCAAGTTAGTTGAAGAAATTGAGCGCATCCTTGAGCTCCTTCAGCACAAAGGGGAAATAATAAATAGCCGAATGTTGCAAAGGGAAATCGAGAAGTTGCCAAAGTGGGTCTTACAAGATTTAGAAAAGAAGAAACTAGAGGATCATTCTTGGGACATAACCAAGCTCAGAAAGTTCCTCATTAATGTTGCTCTGACCCAAGAGGCGGTGCAATGAATGACCCAAGAGTTCAGTTCTGCAAAGTCATTCGGCCATCAAACACAAGCTTCGCGAAATTCCTCGACCGCGCCAAGTAAAAACACCTCAGCTCTAAGTGTAGTTCCTGAACATAAAACGAAGAAGTTAGCTTGCGCCTTTTGTAACCTGCCTTACTATACCAATCAGTGTCAGAAGCACCGTACGAGGGATCAACGAACTGAGAGATGCAGACAACTGTCATTGTGCTATAAATGTTTGAGGCCCTCACACCGTACAAAAGACTGCAGGAGTCAAAAAGCTTGTTTCCTTTGCAAAGGCTCCCACAATGAGGCGTTTTGCTTATTCAAACTGGATCAAAAAAGACGTGATCAGCGCCCACGTAAAGACCAGACAACCCAGATGTCAGCAACTGAGGATGAAGTGATTCTTGAGCAAAGTCCATTAGCAAACGATTCCGCTTCAACGGTAGTCGCAGCAGTGAATAACTACGCAGCGGCGAAAAAGAATACCGAGAGGGCCACTCTTCTTACGTGCGTATGGGCCATAGCATCCGATAAGTCCCATCGAAAACATGGAAGGGCCTTAGTATTTGTTGATACTGGGAGCCAACGATCATTTATAACCGAGAGTCTAGCCCCTAAGTTAAATCTGCCGTTCTATCAAACAGAAAGTTTAAATCTGATGGCGTTTGGAACTCAGAGAATTCGACCTTATAAGTCGATGAGAACAGAGATTAACCTAAGAAAGACAGACGGTGCTTGGGAGACCTTCAAGGTATCTACGGTGCAGCACATAACTCATAATGTTCCACACGCTCCTTCCCATCTATTGAAAGCTCAACTAATTGAAGCCTTTGCCGCCTTGCCCAGTATTACTAGCGGTGATCAAGAGATCCTTATTGGTATGGATCAACTTTCGAAAATCATGGAAATTTCGCCATCAAGACCGATGAGGAGTGGATTCTCGATTTATCAAACCAAGCTCGGTCCCGTTATCGCCGGACGCCGACAGGTAAGCCATTATGGAACCTCAATAGTTCGGGACTAACTAATTTTTTAACAGTCTTACCTATTCAAAAAACAGAAATCGTTTTAGTCGAAGGTGAAGAGGCCCCTAGAGGTTGTTGGTCCCTAGGGAAAATCATCGATGTTCATGGGAGACCAAACTCAATTTCATCGGTCACCATCAAGATGGCTAGTGGACATGAATGGAAGCGTCCAGTCAGTTTAGTCTATCCCTTAGAACTATCTCATGAGGCGTCTGAACCACCTGAGAAGGGGCAAAATCAGCCAACAGCCCTCTCAGTGCAAGAATGCCATGAGCAGGGTGGTAGGACCAAGCGCGACAAAATAAAGAACAAAATACTTGATGTGCCGTTTTTGTTTTTAGCAATACTCACTATGCCGCAAATCCAAATGAGTTGCGGAAAACTTTGTACCCCATCACGAAACGGCGTAGTGCTTGGAATTCTAAACACCATGTGAAACTCAGTCACGTTCGGAAACCCAAGACTTCGCTCAGATAGCGCTGTATGTCCCAAGAATGAAAAAGGTGGAGGCACATATCTGTACGAACGTGACCAGAACCACATGTACAAAAGCTATTTGGATACTTGAACTTAAGGTGACCCAAGATCGAACCGAAATTAGCACAATGACAGCTGAGGATTGCCAGAGGTTAATGAGAGAAAAGGGAATTTACGTGAACAAAAATGGGTTGTGCTAAAGGAATCCGAAGTAGGGATGTGGAAAAGTAGTGAACCAATCGAGTACTCACATGGATGGGTCGGAACGAGATGTTTTACGGTTTCTAACTTCCTCCTGGAAGAAGTAACTATGAAGACCTATGACGGTGAGCACGTAATTCTTGATTTAGGCCAAACTCACAGATGTACTTTGAAGGAGGGAAGATATGAAGGTACCAAGGGAATTGCTGTCTGGAATTCATCTGATGATGAAAAATGCAATTACGGTCAACATGGATACCATCAAGCTGAGCTAAGAGGAAACCATTACATTATTCCCTCGCTGCAGGTCAGTTTTGTAACAAGTGGGAAAAAGCCAAGTTTATACGCTAGCTGCAGAATAGCTAATCCCATTGCTGTTGAGAATGGATACTTGCTTTCGGTCAAACGAAGAGGAAAAAAGAGAAAATGCGGATCAGAACAATCCAAAATTCCAATTTCTATACGATAGGCTTCGAATCAAATTGGAAAGTGACTTATGTCATATGAAAAACGATCTAAAGATTTCAGTGAGATGGATGGCAATAATCGATGCTAATGCAGCAGCCATGATCCTGCTGGAAAGAAAAGATGTCGTTGCCAAGTACGATAGAAAGGATCTCGTAGCATTCCCGTGCATAGGAAGCAAAGAAATCCATCTGCCAGTATCTCCTTTGAGTAACAAAATTCTAAGCGCAGTGTTTAATGCCCCTGCACTTGAAGAACAAAATACGGAAGTCATTGGGGATCTTTTTCAATCCCTCAGGAGCGTAGAACCGAACAGAATAACCTCAGGTTCCAGAAAACAAAATATATTCGACCATGTTCGTGATGAGGGCGAAGAAGCAGTCACTAGTATCGAACGAAGTCTTGGCAAAACGACACTGGCCATTGAATCGGAGTTAGAAGATATATTATCCCATTGAAAAAGGGACATAATCTTGCTTATCTCCCACCTTACCGCTCTCGCTGTCATTGCACTATGTTGGTCAGCCAATTTTACCTTGTCTCTGCCGAAAACTCTTTCAAAAAGGTCGCCCAGTAAAGGTCAAAAGGGCAGATTCAAAGGCAAACAGCGAACGGAACTTAGACGCTCTTGAAACTACCGTCAAATTCACTCAAAAAAGAAAGGAACAGACTCAGGACAGTTTCCGAGAAATACCTGTGGTAAAATTTCGACCTTTAAAATAAGCTGAAGAACGTAATCGAGAGTCACAGGGCGATTCTGATCACTCCACCACAACAGGATGATCTCAACTTAAAGCCGACTCTCCACTTTCTTTCAACGATGAAGAATTTTCACCCATTCGCACCCTGCCTCATTGTTTTTTTGCTGTAGTCGATGCGTTCGTTTCGTTTGTTTTGTTAAGTTCCTTTGTTTTTTTTTCTTTTTCTTCGTTTCTTTTCATTCGCATTTGTTACTCGTACTATCGTATCTTTTTAATGACGAAGAATTTCTATCCCGCAGTGATTAACGTGCACTCGGTTTACTTTCATATCTACGCTTACAAACGCAAGTGATTTATTTCGCCGTCAAGAAACCTCCATCTCGGGAGTTGACGTCAACGAGTCCTGCGACGCGAGCCTTATGCGTCGACGAATGCTTCTATACTTCCCAATATCCATCTTTCAACAAATCCTCGCCCTCCATGCCAGGTACATTGCTCTATCACTAAGACTCGTTTCCCGGGCCGGAATGTCGCGAAACCGCGAGTGCAAGACACTTCGCTCGAAATATTATGCGAAATTTATTCTGCGCAAAATCCTCTCTGCAGAAAATAGTCGGTTCGCTCAATGTAAACATGAACAAAGCAATGCTTATCGCAAAGCTTCCCTCCTTCAAAGTACATCTGTGAGTTTGGCCTAAATCAAGAATTACGTGCTCACCGTCATAGGTCTTCATAGTTACTTCTTCCAGGAGGAAGTTAGAAACCGTAAAACATCTCGTTCCGACCCATCCATGTGAGTACTCGATTGGTTCACTACTTTTCCACATCCCTACTTCGGATTCCTTTAGCACAACCCATTTTTGTTCACGTAAATTCCCTTTTCTCTCATTAACCTCTGGCAATCCTCAGCTGTCATTGTGCTAATTTCGGTTCGATCTTGGGTCACCTTAAGTTCAAGTATCCAAATAGCTTTTGTACATGTGGTTCTGGTCACGTTCGTACAGATATGTGCCTCCACCTTTTTCATTCTTGGGACATACAGCGCTATCTGAGCGAAGTCTTGGGTTTCCGAACGTGACTGAGTTTCACATGGTGTTTAGAATTCCAAGCACTACGCCGTTTCGTGATGGGGTACAAAGTTTTCCGCAACTCATTTGGATTTGCGGCATAGTGAGTATTGCTAAAAACAAAAACGGCACATCAAGTATTTTGTTCTTTATTTTGTCGCGCTTGGTCCTACCACCCTGCTCATGGCATTCTTGCACTGAGAGGGCTGTTGGCTGATTTTGCCCCTTCTCAGGTGGTTCAGACGGCTCATGAGATAGTTCTAAGGGATAGACTAAACTGACTGGACGCTTCCATTCATGTCCACTAGCCATCTTGATGGTGACCGATGAAATTGAGTTTGGTCTCCCATGAACATCGATGATTTTTCCTAGGGGCCAACAACGTGAGCGCAAGTCCGGGTTCCGTCATAGGGGGAGGGCCTGATTCTGTATTACAGAATTAAGGTTTATGACAGCACTGGGAAGTGGGCCAGTGATGCCGCCCCAGCGTATAAGGAGAGGTTCCGGGTCTATAGCGGGTGAGAGATGGTTCGCTCCAGCAGTGCCGCATGGAGCTGGCCCAATGTTGCTTTCGGCCTCTATGCAGTCCACAGTGTATTCAGAACCAGCCGCAACCCTCACCTTATACATTAGCATCTATTCCGGCACAGCCTCAACTTGTATCTTGACAGCACTGGGAAGTGGGCCAGTGATGCCGCCCCAGCGTATAAGGAGAGGTTCCGGGTCTATAGCGGGTGAGAGATGGTTCGCTCCAGCAGTGCCGCATGGAGCTGGCCCAATGTTGCTTTCGGCCTCTATGCAGTCCACAGTGTATTCAGAACCAGCCGCAACCCTCACCTTATACATTAGCATCTATTCCGGCACAGCCTCAACTTGTATCTTGACAGCACTGGGAAGTGGGCCAGTGATGCCGCCCCAGCGTATAAGGAGAGGTTCCGGGTCTATAGCGGGTGAGAGATGGTTCGCTCCAGCAGTGCCGCATGGAGCTGGCCCAATGTTGCTTTCGGCCTCTATGCAGTCCACAGTGTATTCAGAACCAGCCGCAACCCTCACCTTATACATTAGCATCTATTCCGGCACAGCCTCAACTTGTATCTTGACAGCACTGGGAAGTGGGCCAGTGATGCCGCCCCAGCGTATAAGGAGAGGTTCCGGGTCTATAGCGGGTGAGAGATGGTTCGCTCCAGCAGTGCCGCATGGAGCTGGCCCAATGTTGCTTTCGGCCTCTATGCAGTCCACAGTGTATTCAGAACCAGCCGCAACCCTCACCTTATACATTAGCATCTATTCCGGCACAGCCTCAACTTGTATCTTGACAGCACTGGGAAGTGGGCCAGTGATGCCGCCCCAGCGTATAAGGAGAGGTTCCGGGTCTATAGCGGGTGAGAGATGGTTCGCTCCAGCAGTGCCGCATGGAGCTGGCCCAATGTTGCTTTCGGCCTCTATGCAGTCCACAGTGTATTCAGAACCAGCCGCAACCCTCACCTTATACATTAGCATCTATTCCGGCACAGCCTCAACTTGTATCTTGACAGCACTGGGAAGTGGGCCAGTGATGCCGCCCCAGCGTATAAGGAGAGGTTCCGGGTCTATAGCGGGTGAGAGATGGTTCGCTCCAGCAGTGCCGCATGGAGCTGGCCCAATGTTGCTTTCGGCCTCTATGCAGTCCACAGTGTATTCAGAACCAGCCGCAACCCTCACCTTATACATTAGCATCTATTCCGGCACAGCCTCAACTTGTATCTTGACAGCACTGGGAAGTGGGCCAGTGATGCCGCCCCAGCGTATAAGGAGAGGTTCCGGGTCTATAGCGGGTGAGAGATGGTTCGCTCCAGCAGTGCCGCATGGAGCTGGCCCAATGTTGCTTTCGGCCTCTATGCAGTCCACAGTGTATTCAGAACCAGCCGCAACCCTCACCTTATACATTAGCATCTATTCCGGCACAGCCTCAACTTGTATCTTGACAGCACTGGGAAGTGGGCCAGTGATGCCGCCCCAGCGTATAAGGAGAGGTTCCGGGTCTATAGCGGGTGAGAGATGGTTCGCTCCAGCAGTGCCGCATGGAGCTGGCCCAATGTTGCTTTCGGCCTCTATGCAGTCCACAGTGTATTCAGAACCAGCCGCAACCCTCACCTTATACATTAGCATCTATTCCGGCACAGCCTCAACTTGTATCTTGACAGCACTGGGAAGTGGGCCAGTGATGCCGCCCCAGCGTATAAGGAGAGGTTCCGGGTCTATAGCGGGTGAGAGATGGTTCGCTCCAGCAGTGCCGCATGGAGCTGGCCCAATGTTGCTTTCGGCCTCTATGCAGTCCACAGTGTATTCAGAACCAGCCGCAACCCTCACCTTATACATTAGCATCTATTCCGGCACAGCCTCAACTTGTATCTTGACAGCACTGGGAAGTGGGCCAGTGATGCCGCCCCAGCGTATAAGGAGAGGTTCCGGGTCTATAGCGGGTGAGAGATGGTTCGCTCCAGCAGTGCCGCATGGAGCTGGCCCAATGTTGCTTTCGGCCTCTATGCAGTCCACAGTGTATTCAGAACCAGCCGCAACCCTCACCTTATACATTAGCATCTATTCCGGCACAGCCTCAACTTGTATCTTGACAGCACTGGGAAGTGGGCCAGTGATGCCGCCCCAGCGTATAAGGAGAGGTTCCGGGTCTATAGCGGGTGAGAGATGGTTCGCTCCAGCAGTGCCGCATGGAGCTGGCCCAATGTTGCTTTCGGCCTCTATGCAGTCCACAGTGTATTCAGAACCAGCCGCAACCCTCACCTTATACATTAGCATCTATTCCGGCACAGCCTCAACTTGTATCTTGACAGCACTGGGAAGTGGGCCAGTGATGCCGCCCCAGCGTATAAGGAGAGGTTCCGGGTCTATAGCGGGTGAGAGATGGTTCGCTCCAGCAGTGCCGCATGGAGCTGGCCCAATGTTGCTTTCGGCCTCTATGCAGTCCACAGTGTATTCAGAACCAGCCGCAACCCTCACCTTATACATTAGCATCTATTCCGGCACAGCCTCAACTTGTATCTTGACAGCACTGGGAAGTGGGCCAGTGATGCCGCCCCAGCGTATAAGGAGAGGTTCCGGGTCTATAGCGGGTGAGAGATGGTTCGCTCCAGCAGTGCCGCATGGAGCTGGCCCAATGTTGCTTTCGGCCTCTATGCAGTCCACAGTGTATTCAGAACCAGCCGCAACCCTCACCTTATACATTAGCATCTATTCCGGCACAGCCTCAACTTGTATCTTGACAGCACTGGGAAGTGGGCCAGTGATGCCGCCCCAGCGTATAAGGAGAGGTTCCGGGTCTATAGCGGGTGAGAGATGGTTCGCTCCAGCAGTGCCGCATGGAGCTGGCCCAATGTTGCTTTCGGCCTCTATGCAGTCCACAGTGTATTCAGAACCAGCCGCAACCCTCACCTTATACATTAGCATCTATTCCGGCACAGCCTCAACTTGTATCTTGACAGCACTGGGAAGTGGGCCAGTGATGCCGCCCCAGCGTATAAGGAGAGGTTCCGGGTCTATAGCGGGTGAGAGATGGTTCGCTCCAGCAGTGCCGCATGGAGCTGGCCCAATGTTGCTTTCGGCCTCTATGCAGTCCACAGTGTATTCAGAACCAGCCGCAACCCTCACCTTATACATTAGCATCTATTCCGGCACAGCCTCAACTTGTATCTTGACAGCACTGGGAAGTGGGCCAGTGATGCCGCCCCAGCGTATAAGGAGAGGTTCCGGGTCTATAGCGGGTGAGAGATGGTTCGCTCCAGCAGTGCCGCATGGAGCTGGCCCAATGTTGCTTTCGGCCTCTATGCAGTCCACAGTGTATTCAGAACCAGCCGCAACCCTCACCTTATACATTAGCATCTATTCCGGCACAGCCTCAACTTGTATCTTGACAGCACTGGGAAGTGGGCCAGTGATGCCGCCCCAGCGTATAAGGAGAGGTTCCGGGTCTATAGCGGGTGAGAGATGGTTCGCTCCAGCAGTGCCGCATGGAGCTGGCCCAATGTTGCTTTCGGGATTACGCCCCGCAATCCCGCCACAAAACGAAACACTGCGTCACCTCAAACAGCCGAGGCTCCTCTATACGTTCCTCCACCTTCTGAGAATGTCTTATCCGCTCCGCGTCAACGGAACGAATGCATAGCCGTTTGCATGCCTCTATGCAGTCCACAGTGTATTCAGAACCAGCCGCAACCCTCACCTTATACATTAGCATCTATTCCGGCACAGCCTCAACTTGTATCTTTTCCATCAGAGCATCCTTCAGCTGTTCCTTCACAACCGTTGCCCTTCGTTCTGGAACCTGGTCAAGTTGTGCCCGCGCCTCTACCTGTACCACCCCGGCAGTTCACACCAACCGTACCTTTGCAACCTCAGTGCATTCCACCAATGACCGCAACCGAGTCTGCCTGGCCTCGTGGCTTCATGGTTTGTGTCCTCGTGATTGGAGCATACCAATGCTGCCGCAGGCGATGAACGAACCCGATGTATACAGAATTTGACCACTGCTGTATATCGCGAAAATCAGAGAATTTGTAGTACAAATACCTTTGTAATCTTTTATAAACTTTCTCTGCTGCAAAATTATCGAATTTAGGTTTCTACACTGAAGCTACTGAGCATACAAACAGGCACACATAAATATGCACAGACAGACGTGAAGGCCAATAACGCATATAAAGGGTTTCTACTGCCGCGAAAAGCATGTGAAAGTGTTGCGAACAACTGTCTTGACCTAAGAAGCAATTTTCAAGCTCTGAATTGATTAGTTTAAAACTGAAATTGTTGGAAATGCCATTTGAGAAATATTGTTTTCATAAAGAGAAATGTTGCTGCAAACAAAACAGTGAAGAAAAATAATAAATAATGTATTAAAGTAATGAATAATAATTAAAAGTAAACAGTAAATTAAAATGAGAAATGACAAATACCCGTAAACAATAAAATGAATTGGGCCGCATACGAATTTTTAACTTATATTACTATGAAATTAAAGATCAAACGATTTTCTAATTTTGTGAGATCGCATCAAAAGAGCGCAAGGCCTCCATTCCAATTTTTGTAAAAGGTTTTTTTGACCTCTGAAAGATGAAAAACTTTTGACTATATTTATTCGAGGGGCTTACCAAGTCACACGGATTTCCTTCGACAGCAGGTAGCTAACAATAAATTCAAAACTTTAAGCCTTGCACAATTTCAAAATAGTCTGAGACAGCGATAGAGGTTGCATAGTTTTGAAAAACTTCTCTGTCGAATTCCAGTTTGCACGTCATATTGTACATAAACGATGTATCTGATAATTTGTCTAGCGCTTACGAACTGTTCATAGGTGATCTAAAAATAAATCGCCTTTTGCAAAACTCCGCTATCGATTTTCATTTATTGCAAAGTGATCTGAATGCCTTCATCGATTGGTTCTAAATCTTGGCAGCTTGACATTTCGTGCAAGAAATGTAGGGTTCTCCATGTTAATTTCTAATATGAGTACTTCCTGCGATTGGACAACAAAGTTTTGCCATCTGCGGATAATGGGATCCGCAACCGTCGAGTCTAGATTTGCCTGAATTTACACTGGAATTTGCACTGCGCTGAAATAGCTGCTAAAGCGCAAAAAGGGATAACTGTATTCTACGCGCATTGCAACACGGATTTATTGAACATTACCGTAAAACGTATATTGCGTACTGCAGTGCCACAGGAGAATGCTGTACGCAAGCGTGGTCACCATACGTTATGAATAATTTAAAAAAAAAAAAAAACTGTTGAAAACGTGCAAGAATATTATATTCGTATGGAATTTCGTAAATTATTCGTGAGGCCATATACACCTGATTACACGGCTAGGTTGAAGGTATTCGATCTCGAACCTTTGGAGTATCGCCGACTTAAATTTGACCTATTTCAAAATCGTCAGAGACTTCTCTGATATAACTCTTGAAAGTCTATTCATGCTTGTTGATCAGCATAAACGTCGGCTCCATCGTTATGGATCAGCGCGCAAAACCTGTTCTCTGAACACTGTCCTCTACAGCTTCCAGTTCAAAGTCATCCGTGTTTGGAATGAACTTCCCAGTGGAATCGCTGAAGCGCAGAATCTTTTCGAATTCATGAATCGCCTTAACTCATTTGACCTCAGAACAATTGGTCATTTAATTTACTGAGTCGCATCTCACATTTGTATTATTTGTTCACTGTCTTATGCTGAATGGTTCTGCTTCTTCTATGTATACATGCGCAACTCGTTTTCTTACCATTCCTTGGTCATTGCTTACGATTCGTCCACATATGCAGTTCATCTAAACGTGTGCTCGCATAACCGCATTTATGCCGGTACCGATTTGTTATATATCGTACTGCCGCGTGCAGTTTTCTTCATTCATGTGAATAAAGGCAATTCCTCTTCTTCTTCTCTTCGAGGAACTAAATGCTAAGAGTGAAACCACCACGAACTTCTATTTGTTAGGATACATAAATAAATGAAGACAGGACAGCTGTTACGCATATTTAAACGTATGCAACATTTTGGAAAGTTAACGGACGTTTACTGAGCGCAAAATTTTTTTTTTTCTTTTTTTTTTGACGGTCTCGGTGCACATTTGCCGATCCCTTCGTTGTGCTTGTGATGCGTTGTTGCAATGCAGTGAAATATAATTGAAAATGTTCTATGACCGTACTACTATTAATAAAAGCCCCCTTCTTTTATCACCGATAAATTTCTAATAGTTCTCTTGACGTCTTCGAACGGTTGTATCGTTTTTTCTTCTGCTTGTACTATGCGTATCAGCTTTCAGTTTAATTTAAAGGCAAGTTTCGCCAACTTATTTTGCCTAAACGCAACTACTTTCATCGGGCTGGTAATTCAAAAAATTTGCTTGTCGGTTTCGCGAGATGTGGCTTTTTATAGTTACTGTCGATGTTCCGCTCATATGAGTAATGAAATGAACTTTTAGTCGCCAGTGGGTGATCGTTGCATGATCCGTTTTGGGATGGCGGTGTAACGCGTAGATCTATATTTCTAACCGCACTTCCCTCATGTAAATCTAAGTTCTCTAATGATGTTTGCAAAGCGTATTAGGCAACCCCTTGTCTCTTCGCAAATATACGTGTACGGTTATCTGTCTCTCTGACAGTTTCAGTTGGGGAACTACTGAAGTTAGAATTGCGAAATTTGAAAACCGCAATATATACCCTCGGACTGCTATCGCATACACCCAATTTCAAATCATCCCATCGAGCTAAGGAAGTTATCGCCCCTAGGAAGGAGGGGAAGGGGCTAAAATGTTTACACGCACTTTTAAAAATCCCGTCTGCTTAATTACTAGCAGTTCACGAAAACGGCTTACTCGAAGAACATTTCCGCGTGTTTGCAATGCAGAGAGATTTTTCAGAAGATTTATTACAGGTTCTGCAAAATATTGTCTAATACAGAGCTGCAACACGCACTATCTCGAAAATTCAAACGTACATAATTTGAAGCAACGCTCTAATATAGCCGGGTTATAAGGTTTCCGGATAATGTAGTATGCACGAAAAAATAAAGGACGTTCAGAGATGGAGCGAAGAGAGGTTTGATGGCCGACAGGAAGGTCGGTGCTCAGTCTTTCAGGCGACCAGCATGGTTTTATACGAAACCTCAGCATCCGTTAAAAACCGCCATGCTTTTTTCTGTGTCTCTATCGTCGTTCCTTCTTATGATCTCCATCCTCCAAGTGCCGCACTCATGTTTTGTTCAATATCGGGAAGGTCGCTCAATGCACTCGTTTTTGCATGTGTAACTGCCAACAAAGTCCCATTTTTAGGTGTACAGAATACGATGAAGCGAATGAGAAATGTGGGTGAATGCAACACTGAAGTGGAGGTGAGTGCAGCAACTGCGAGTAATGAAGAGGCGAGCGGTTCAGAGGAAGAAGAGGACTACGACCTGAAGAGCCTCGATTGGCTAATCTCCTACAAATTACCGGGTAAGTTCTTCTCACTTCTGTCAGCTAGTCTTGCAGTGTTACGTGCTTACAGCTCAGTTATAGTCTTGTTACCTGTTACGTCATTATGAAACATACGCAATATTGTCGCGTAGCTAAAAGAAACCTTCACCTGAAAGATCTTTACTGTGCGCTCTCCTTAGTCCTCCATGCACAATTCCCCCTCACCGGGTACCCGAATAAATTCAGCTGCTGACTGATATGGTTCAAGAAGGTCTGTGAGACAAATCACCCCTCGATCTTTCCAGCCACATTTTGCGCTAGCTTTCCACCCTTCCCCCGGATCCCTCCATCTCCCATCCTCACAGCAGCACCTTTTGCAACAGTTACGAAAATAAGAACTGCATGCGAGTATCAGAGGATCAGTGGCTTCGTCTGTGGTCAGTCCAAACCACGATCACCGATTAAGATGCGGCCTGGATTCAGGCTATTTTTGGGTGCTTTACGTCCTGTTATGTCGTCGGGTTTGGTATTCCCCCTCAAAGGGCTTAATGAACCACGATAGAACCTGACCCCACTTCTTATGAAATCACACAAACAGCGTGCAGCGGCAAGGACCTTTTTTTTTAAAAAAAAAAACGTCAGCACCGATCCAGCTTGGGATCGACTAGTGTTGTAGCAGATATCTGTCTGCCTTTGGAGTCCACGAACTGGCATTTATAGTAAAAGTTGGACCGTGATCTTAAAGTGGTTATTAAAAACCTTCAAATCTTTTGCACACTTTTTCATCCATTGAGAGACTCAAGTCGTCCCTATCTGTTGCAGAGATTGTGATTGATCTTTAAATGCACGGCTTATCCTTAGCAAGCACTCTGAACTTGTTGTTAATCGCTAAGCCGGTGACATACCCATATTTCCAAGGCGTCTTGTATGATGATGAGAGCTTCGGCACTTGTTGGAACTGGAGTTCAAGCTGAAACTGTTTATAACTGTTTATTCAACCCGACATGCATGACGTTGTTTCTGTGGCTTTTCTATAGTGAGAAATTACGCTTTCATCTTTTATTAAAAAGATTTTGAAAAGTTTCACCGCTACTGTTGTCCGCAAGTGTTCATTAGAAATCTTCTGAGGAACCATATTTGAATTCTTTTGAACCTATAACCTGAGCCGTGTCCTTCCGTCTCCTCTCTCCCCTCCCCCCTCCCCCCCTCTCCTTCCAACCCGTCTCCTTCATTTTTCGAGAATGAGGGCGTCCGCTGTCATAGTTTCGATTGCAAAGCTCAGTTTGAATTACAGATTTTTATACTCCATTGTTCGACGATTCCGTTGCATCATCGGCGTCATCTTCCTCTTCAAGCGAGTCTTCAGGTGCATCAGCGTCGGAAGAGGATACAGTACAAGCATCTAAAACGTCTCTTATTTCTAGAAGGAAGCAGCCGCAAGGTTAGTCTTTCATGGCCTGTAATTCTTTGTCTTAGCGAAAATCTTCCTTTAGGAAACGGCTTGTCAAATCATTCGCTTATGATATGTAACATATATGAAGTATTTGTTATGGTACGTCAGTGTCTAGCACATTACCTCCCTCAGTTAGAACCCTCATTTCACCTAATTCGCAGTCATTCCATTTAAGATAAGCGATCATCTCGGCCAGCAAAAGTCGTTTGCCAGAAATCGTCGTAGCTTTCATTTTGAGCTGTTCATCCATTGCTGAAGAAAATTTTTAGTTTTAACCAACTTCGATTCTCAGCTAACACTAATTGTTCGTATTTTCGACATTGCATCGCATATAAGTTGCTTAGCGCTCAATTTTTTTGGTTTGCACTCCGTCAGGGACAGAGGCTATATTTTGGAGAATACGATATGCATATGTTTTTAGCGTATAGGTATGTCGTTTTGTAGAGAAGGCGTTGCAACAGGAGATTTCAAAATGCACAACGTTGTGTTGGCTGTATCGAATTTTGGCAACATCGCCAGGTTTAGCGATGTCATTGGCGGAGATATTTCAGAAGTTTGTTGAATTGGTATCCCTTTAATTTCTGTTTTTTCGTCCCTTCATTTTTTTTTATTCCGTTAAATTTCTTAGATGATTTCGCACAAATATATGGAGAAAAAATTTTGTTATGTGTCGGAAACATTTATGTTTCGGTAGGTGGTCTTTAAATTGAAACACTAGATTCCTTGGAAGATTTTGTGTTTCATGGAATTTATATTTGCACAGTCTTCCAGACGGCCAACTAAACTCGCACAGTTCCCTGAAATTGCCTTCTCTAACTTTTTTTTGCCAAACGAATTTTGTTTATTTTTTCAGCCTGCACACATAAAACAACTGTTTTGTTTAAATTTACACAATCTTTAATTGAAGTCAGAGAATGCGAAATTATCTCTGTAGCCGTTAACTTTTAAATAGATGGCATTCAAGAGCTTTTTTTCATTAAAGGGCAATCTCCGTTTTCCATTTGCATGATCTCTTGAGAAGGGTTATGCTCAAATCCTAAATCGTTCTCAGCCCTTTCCTTTCGGATGACTTCTCAGGGATCATGGAGTTCAAGATTTTTAGACAGTTCGTTTCATTGCGATTACTCTACATTCAGGGCGGTACATTTCGTCGCACACAGAAAAGCGATTGTACATTCACATACTATTGATTATTTGATTCAGAGTCCAAAATTTTTGCAGAATCCGGAGAGAGAACGGCTTTCACCTAACTGGAAGCAATCTGTACGCCATTCATTGCTGTCGTCTGCCTGCTTCGCACCTTCGGTAAGCTAATCATAACAATTTTTTCACATGTTCATTTGAAAGGAGAAGGGAGGAGAGAAGATTAAATGCACTCAGTGATTATTAGTTTTGAGGGCTTATTGATGACGTATGCGTCTTTAAGAAGGTTTTTTTTTTTTTTTAAATTTTTCAGAACTTTCTTCCTGCGCAATTGTCTTTACTAGGCGAGGGGTCCTTTTATTACTACTCAACATCAAAAAATAGTTTTTTCTTGCAACCCTATTCGTTCTGAGCAATATTTTCAGCGTTAATTGTGGTAAATAGGAATGTTAATTGTTGATAAGACGTGATGTTTGCATTTACAGAATTCAGTGCAAAGTCGGCATGTATTTTGGACAGTTCAAGGTGATCATGCACGTAAACAGCAACGATCTGCACTTGCAGGAGGACCCTTACACAAATGCCCGCAAGGTGATGTGTCGACGCTTGTACGAAAGTACGTTACTGTTTCCCGTCTTGCGTTGTTCGTGTTTTTCACTCGTTGACTAGCCTCGAAGGGTATAGCGCGCACTTCCGCTCCCCTATAGCAGAGGCGTTTGTCCATTAATAAGGAATAACTGAGTATATGTGTCGCCATTCTGCTGTCATATGGTAAAAGAAGTGCCAGACGTTCATAGCAGCATAAGTTAGAGGACATGATCGTAGCAAACTGTCCCTAATGTTTGCAGTTGTCAGATCTCTGAATAAAAATCGAAAACAACTTGTCGTTGTTGTTTCCAAAATTCATTTTTCTTTGCTTGGCTTTGCCATTGTCAGTGTGAAATTGTAGCAGATTCAATCATGAAAATACGTAGATCTGGGTTTTGATGTTTTTCATACAGAATATTTGCAAACTGTCCTGTTCACTGAGAAAGTAGCCGTCGCTCGATGAACGTGGTTTTTTTGATGGTCCTACGACGCCCCTCTTGATGATCATTATGCAGATGTTTTTGAAAATCACTTCATCCACAAAGCTAGTGGGTTAAAAACAGTTGGTGCAAGCCGGGCGTATGGACTTTCAGGCAGTCAGTTTCATACTTTCTAGATATTCTGTTCTTTAGGGAGTATTTCGAAACTTGCGTACCAAAGTGTCAATAGTATCTAATAACATGTAAAAGTTGTTGACGTGTACAGAAGATGGTTGCCTCAAAGTATGAGTCTTGGAGTTCTCTACCTCTATTTGCGCATTTTATTATGTGCTCAACCCGTGGTACATATTGGCGACTGCTAAACTGCATCGGTGCTGTAGGGCTTGTCAGTGGGGTGGTTTGGTACCTTTTTGCACTCGTAATTTGGTGATTACAGAAATGACAAAGAAGAAAACTCGTTGGATACGAAGATTGCTTCGAGGCGGAGCGTTTTGGTTTTGGCATCTTCGAAACATTCCTTGCACCCCTTAAAAAGGGTGAACAGTGATAGCGAACTGGATAGTGTCAGCCCCTCGAAAAGGTTTCTTTTTCATTTTTTTGCCTTGTTTTACACGAATGTGGTAAATAACTCTCTCGATTTGCTGGAAGTTTTAAGTTGGTTTCTTCTTTCCCAACACTGAAGGACAACTGCTGGATAAAGCACAACCAACGTTAAACATTCCTCTGTTGTGTACCATTCAGCCAGCATATAAAGCCAGTAAAGACTTTTTACTACCGATATAAATGTCTCCCTTCTGGCGCTGCTAACTAGTGCCGAGTATGCACAGAGAGGGCTGAGCAGTAGGAGTTACATGGAATCCATTGATAAAGTTGCCAGGAGATGAGAGAGAGAGAAGAGGATATCCTCACTTTTATCCCTTAGTAACTCCTAGCCCCTAATGTTTGCTAACAACAAAACGTTTTTCTCAAAAGTCGAGGAATTGTTAATACTTATAAAAATGTTACACCGATGGCAGTATTTGCACATACGGTGATCGTTTTTTTTAAGACGAAGTATTTGGGCGATGGCATTCAGTTTCGACCAAGTTAATGATTCCTTTTATCTAACAAAAATGAGGAAGAAAAAGTAGCTTATCACCAGGTGCATTCATAACGAAGGGTTTAGCCTAGCGAATTGAAGAAGAAGAATAGTCTTTATTCACATGAATGAAGAAAACTGCACGCGGCAGTGAGATATATAACAAAATGGTACCGACGTAAATGCGGTTATACAAGCACACGTGTAGGTGAACTGCACATAGGCGCAGGAAAGAAACGCATGTGATGAGCAAGGAATAGCAAGAAAATGAGTTACACATGTATACATAGAAAAAGCAAAATCATTCAGCATAACAAAGTAAACGAAGCATATGAATATGAGATGTGACACAATAAATTAAATGAGCAATTATTCTGAGGTCAAGTGAGTCGAGGCGGTTCGTGAACACAGAAAGATTCTGCGCCACAGCGAATCTACCAGGAAATTCATTCCAAACTTCCCGGTAGAATCTAAGGGTTTTCTCATTCAGTGAAAATTGAATGAGAAAATTCGAAGACGGCTATTTCCTTGGAATGATATATCATCTCGCGTTCGCTGAACCATTTTTTCTTCAACATCTTTACGATTTTTTCTTATAAGAGCATTTATTTCCGCTTTTTTTCATCTCGCCTTTGTGTGATCCTCGAAAACAGTGAAAGAGGTCGAAGTAATGCTTCTTTCAGATTTCCACTTTCGCGATGCATACTGCAATCAGAAACAGAAAACCCAATGTGATTTTTTCATTCGTTTCATTTGAATTCTACTCGTATTAGCCGTACTTTCTTTTTGTAATTACGAGTGTGTACTTTCAAGATAATTATAGTTCGTCCTATGATCCGACCATGCTTTTCATTCATTCACGGTAGAATAAATTGGTACTGATTCGCAATGGAGTCGAAGGTTCTTAAAGATCTTGGGCAAGTCGGAGATGGTGCGCCTAGTAGCGCTTCGACTTCGAGGACATAGCTGACCAGAGTCACGTTTCTTGTCGAGACGAACATTAAGCATTACACAGAACAAGGGGTCCTTCGATCTTCGATCATTATAGGTGTTAGAGCTGCTGAAAGAAACCAAACATTGTGAATTGTTTTCCAGGACGTTGGCGGCAAGAAGAGATTTGATACTTGATGAACATTGCTATCAGAAGGACGCCTCCTTATCTGGAGAAAGAATACCTCAGAAATAATTGTTTACTTTTGTTAACGTAGTAAACGCTGAATTGTAAATCACGCTTTTAATAATACTCTCGGTATGCACGGTGCAGTTCTGTGACGATTTTATAAATGAACCAATTACTGAGCGCTTAACTGTGGAGAGCAAGAGCTATCCTGATGAGTTCAAGCAAATGTTCCATCTATGAACCCTCTTCGAGCCAAGGCTTCACGCAGCTAGGCACACATGAAATTGGTGTTTCCAATTTCTAAACTTTGTAGTAACCTTAGTTTTCTTATAAGTGCCTCTGCCACCTAATTTTTTATGGTCCTGTTTTCTTTTTACGCATTATTTTTCTAAGTCGATTTTGATCGTCTGTCGAAATTGAGTACCGTTCACTTCCCTGTCTCATTGGACAAGAAATTTGGAGTTATGAATTCAACTGTGACTGTGTTTAGCGCTATTTTGAAGAATATCGATTTGCGGCTAAATTACGGAACAGCATATACGAAATTTTGGGATTAGTTGTGTGTCCAATGTATCAAAACGGCTCTCTGATGAAGTAGTCGGTAGAGCTCGAATAAATGGTTATCCCAAACAACTTGAACAGTGCCAGACATTGCTATGAGAACAATTTCATATGTCTCAAATGTCTAAAAGCATGCTATAGGGCGATTCTTATATGTATATTGCGTCGCAGTTGTAGTTTTTGAGATTCGGTTTGTGTATTTGTTTGTCTGTTTTTTTTGTCCATTATAGTTTATGTTGCGCTTGAATTTGGACGATGTGTAAAAGGGTGAGCTTCCATTGCATATTCATTCACCATAGGCCTATTAATTATTTACGATAATTAAGTTAGAATAGTTCTCGAGAATGTTCTATTTGGTGAGTAAAGCGTTTTCTTTTTTGTGAAATGGGAACCATTGTTTTCCAATTATCGTGTGATGAACTAATACCTTTGTATTGTATTTGCTTCCTAAAATACTTTTTAGGAAGTGATAGTTTCTTTGACGGCAAAAACTAAAATAATTGCAATATTTCTTCAGCGGAACAATTTTCTTTCAAAAATTTTTATTCGCTTATGTTTTTCTTCACACATAATGCTTTTTTTTTAAACGCAGCTCTAGACAGGTTCTTTACAAGTCTGATACTTCCTTATTTATGCCTCTTCGAAGTTTGCCGATACTCCTTGAAGATTATTCCATTTCATTGGTATCGACCATCACTGTCTCGTTCTTTTTAACGTTTAGAATGATTAATTTTAAAAAATCTCGTCATTCCCCTTTTAAAAATTTTTTCATCAAGGAGAGTGTTCGGTTGCAGTTGCCGCGGAATCTTCTCAGTTTTTGGGTAGTTGAGTGACGAGCACGTGTTGCTAATGGGATGCAGCTTAGTTACCAGTTCTGCTTGTGGAAATACTATTTAGGGCTGTTGATGCGTTCATGGAAAGGCGCTTCAACGAATCGATCCGTCGAATGTTGGTTTGCCTCAAATCGAAGTGTTCGCTTCATTCATGTGACATGTTTTTGTCCATAAATTGTAGTTGACTTTACGCAAGGACCCTTCCTGTTTTATGATTTTGATGCTAATTACATTTTTTTTTTTTGTAAATAAAATAAGCATGTTTTCTTTCCATCAACAAATCCGTCCGCATAAATTGTTTTTAAATATCTTGTTGTTGAGGGTTATCTGTTTTTCATCGTTCATTTATATGGACCTCCATTTATACAGTTAGGTCTTCTTCCAGCATAACGAACGCATAATCGATGGATTATACTTTCCAAATTAGGCTTTAGGGGGTATTTTTTAAAGTGAAAAAGTGCTGTTTCTAATCAAAAAGTTTCTCACCGATTCCACCAGTCAGTTTATTTTCAGGTTCCGAGTACGTCAGCAAGTATTTCGCAATCTTTTTGTCATTGACATCCAGCGACGTTACAAGAGCGCTTCATCTCATTAAACAAACGAATGAGGGAAGACCACCGAACCTCGGGGAACTTGAAGCGTTGCTGAGGTATTTTCTGCCTATACCATTAAACCTTGAAAGCGAGTGGACTGTCGTGGATATGAACAAACGTGTTTTTGGCGGTGTTGACATTTGTAGGCAGTCTCACCGATGTATGCTCATCGCTGAAATGCTTCTATTTCCTTCCGTGTTGAAGAGTTGCGGTATCACTGCTGAGGGATAGCTTTTTCGTGAATAAGGCTCAAGCAAGAATGCAGAAACAAGTCCATTTCAGGGAGCTTCGCTAGGGGGCGGAGGGAGGGAGAGGACGGGGGACGGAGGAGGGGATAATTATGGTATTCGTCTCGATATGACAGTGAAGCGCCGCCTCCGAAGTCTCTGCCATGATCGAAAGTCAGTATAGTGAGACGGGGTCGTTCATCTTCGACGCAATTCGAGTTGTCGCCGTGAATAACTGCTTTGCGTCAGCCCGATGACGTTATGATTGATTTAACGTTACTGTATGTTTGTTGGCTGATTGTGTATTTTCATAAGACAAAGAAAAATATGTTTATTGAATGTGCATGTGTATTGAACGTTATTCGATTCTTCACTATTATGCAGCAATTAGGCCAGTGCGTTGCGTTCGATGTATTCGGAATGTTTTAATGAGAGCAATATCACAGTGCTTTCCTTGCGCAACTTTTTTTTTCAAAACAACTTTCGAGCGATCACAAATGTTTTTTTATGTTAAATTAGCTCATGCACAGTCTGAATAACACCACTAAAAGCGTGCGCTCCCCGGGATTAAAACAAATGATTGCTAGATAGCCTCTCCTCTTCTACTATTAAACCTTTCGGTCGATGAGAAGAGAGTGCAGCTATTTGTCGTTTAATATCAACGAAATGTAGCGTATTTTTAAAATTCTCTCTGTTGGCATAGAGAGAAGCGTTAAATGCATTTAATGTGATGAGCATACACCACACTTATGAGGTGTATGCTCATCACATTTTCTATGGTGTATTCCGCTTCGAAAAAGGAGCCCCTACAGATCCGTTTAGTAAGATTTTCCCTGGATGCTCGAAGATTTTGTACCTCTGACAATTTTCCAAGTCAGAAGTCGCTGAGATTTACCTGCGACCAGTTGCAATTTGCATTTGCATTTGTTTAGAGGCACACCACTTTGAGCTTCATTTGGAGTTACTTTGAAAGCTATCTGATATAGAAGTACATTTCATCCAACAGAATACGTGCTTGCTCATCTGCTACGAAACTGATGCCTGCCATGCTGTTAGAACTTCCCTCGGTCTCGGGCGGCATGTCCTCTTTTATTTCCAGCGAAGGCGTACCCGATATCCGTGTCCGGATATGCAACAGGAAGCCGAACGAATCGCTTTGCTCTCCTAAACAGCAGCCATTTGGATATAAGACATTACGCACGCGGCGCTGCAATCCTTTTCAATCTCATCCTTCCTGTTCACCTAGTATTAGTCAGATGGAGTTTTTCACTTGCGATTTGGGCATAGAGGTCAGTGACCAATTTTGGGAAACGGTAAATGCGCTGATGGTTGCCGCTCTCAGGAACAAGAACGGGACTGGCGAGAACGCGATGCCTACAACGTATGACGACGCTTTTATCGACGGAGTCATGTGCTACATTTAAGCGAAACACTTAAATCTAACCCGCTTTTTGTAGGTGTAGAGCTAATTTTAAACTGCCAACAAAACCTCCCTCCAGTTCCCGCACGTTTACTTTTTTCTTTTTTTGGCTTATCATGACCGAGTACTTGTTGTCACATTGCAATTAAGCTTATGTAAAGTATTATGACTGTCCGCACTTCTCAAATATCATCTGTATTCCAAAAACCTACTACGTATGTGTTCATCTCGTAGTATTGTAGTTCTTCCCCCCTCCAACGCACACGCACACACACACGCCCACACCCCGCACACGCACACATACATACCCATACACACCCGCTCACACAAACACACGCACGAACACACCCCCACACGCACACATGCCCACACCTCGCACACGCACACATACATACCCACACACACCCGCTCACGCACACGCACACACACCCGCACGCGCACACACACACACCCACTCACGCAAACGCACACACGCGCAAACACACGCACGCGCACACACACTAGCACACACACGCGCACGCACACCCACACACGCACGCCTACACACACACGCACACATACACGCGCACAGACACGGGTGTGTGTGCGTGTGCGTGCGTGAGTGTGCACACATACGCACACATACATACATGCACACACACCCACACCCCGCATACGCACACATACACACACAGCCACACACGCACACACACACGCAGATGCACACGCACACACACGCACACACACGCACACACTCGCACACACACGCAAACACGCACACACACACGCACAAAGTTTCCTCTCTGTTCTGATTAGGTAAGATACCTGAAATCAAGAATAGTTAACAGGGGTTATATATAGTGGAACGTTCATTCCCTTACGCTTTTTTGGCCGGAATTTAATTGCACTGCGCAGCTCGTCGGATCTCATCTTACTTTTCACGCATTCATTTAGCAATACGATCAGGTTGATATTCATTTAACATTTTAGTTCCTCATCGGTTAACTTTGTCCTTCTTTATTTTGCATGGAGGCCAAATTAACTGCTTCTAAGTATGTATCGGTAGGCTGCCGAATTCAGTATCATTCGGTTCGCCTACATAGGAATTAGAGCCTGACGCGGCGGTCATAAATACAGTGGTCTATTTTAGAAAGTGCTGCTTATGCTGACGGTTTTCGTAGTTGCAGTTCTAATCAAGATGATTATGCCCAGCTCAGCAATTACAGTCGGTTACATCAGGTTATGGTAGCGTTGCGGTTATGACCAAACGTTGAGGCGAAGGGGGATTGACGATATTCTTTTGAACTTTTCATCTTCCCACTTATGGTCGTTGTGCTTGTCTCACCACGAAAAAGCGTTGCTGATTCGGGGAAAATTCCATTTATGGGATTATAAAGGGTTCCATGAAAATGTGCATTCTGTAAATAACGAGCATTAATTAATTGAAATGATTCGCTTTTGTCTTTCATTCGCGTTTTCTCAAAATTTTGTAGGCTTGCTCTGTTTGGTCGGAAATTCTTACGGCGAACTTTTGAGGCAAAAATTTTGACAGTGTTCAATTCTCAAAAATTTACTTCAGTCAGGTTTCTTTCCTGCCGAACAACTCAGTGAGCATATCTGTTCCATTCACCACCACCATATCTCCCTCCCCTCCCTCCCCCCTCCATCCCACCCTCCACTCCAATTCCTCACCAACGTATTTAATTAGAATGCGTAAGCAAAGCAAACATGTTATTTGTTTTGTTTTTGAAAGCGAGCGGTGAAAACAGCGAAGTGGCGTAAAGTATTTTCCGCTCAGTTGCTTTTGCTGTCATCTGGTGCGTATTTATGGATCGAGCAAAATGACTTTTTTGCGTGGTTCATAAATCTTAGAGCACTGAATAGAAACTACGCAAGAGGCGTTTGTGAAATCGCGTTCGCTTTGCTCAAAAATAGTTGATAGTTTTTTGAAGCTGGACGACATGAAAATTGCTCAAGAAATTGGCCATAGAAAATCCCAACAAGAAGTCAGTCCATCGTTTCAGTTTGTCTCTTCATCAAATAAATAATTAAATAATCGAAATTTTTGCCGTTTACAACTTTAAAAGCTTCGATGGCGATGTTCAAACAGCGCAGTTTCCAATAAAGATTTAGCGATGTTTACAAACCAAGATCACATATCCCCTCACCAGTAGCCATTAAAATAATACCATCCATTTTTAGAAAGCACACATGATTAAAGTTACCATGAAATACAAGGCATTTCTTAAGCATTATCCATAACTGGCACAATTTCGGCCACTCATTGAGTTGAACAAGGTCATCTTTAAGAGCACGAAAATCAGCAACATGATCAGGTCGTTCAATTGCAGATATATTTTCAACTCGTTCGTAAATAATTTGCGTATGTTTCACAAATGGTCGGACATGTCGTTTATCTAAAACAGAAAGAATATGGCCAGCGAACGGTACAATGAGATAAACCGCTGATAATTTCACGACTCTTCAACTTTCAACTTTGAACGAATGGCTAACGTGGAAAAATGCTAATCATTTCAACATCGGTCCGGATATGCATAAACTTCGAATTTGCATATTAATTTCCTATAATATGCCGCATTAAAACCTTCATCATGTTGATATTTGTCACGTTTGTTTAGACGTTCTGATAAACAGCAGCACTCTATTCATTTGTAGTCGAAATTAATTGCGATAGTTTAGATGGGCTACTGGCAAAACAATAGCACGTTAGCACGTTGCCGCTCCTGCCTTCAGTGCGATGTCTCGATGTTACTGAGGCAATCGAACGCCCAGCACAGCCATCCCTTTGGCTGTTTTAGCCTGTTGTTAACCACCAGCTGGACTTGCAAAATGCCATACGTTATTCTGTTAGTTTTAACTTTGAATACGTTTTTTTTATTGGCACAATTGAAATAAAGGACTGATAATGATGGATGCCTTCCACACGATTGAGAAACAGAAATGCTTCTCTCAGAAATATTACTTAAATGGACGAAAATTGTTTCTGCTAAGTGCTTCATAATGTAGTAGAAAACGGCTAGCGGGTTCGAAAAGTTCGTGCTACTCAGTTTGCCTAAAGCCTTCATAACCGACTTAACGCCAACGTCTACGAAGGGCTACCGGTTTCTTCTTCTTGTTCAAAACATGGGCAGAAAAATCTCATTCTGCCCGAAAGGCGTGGGCGAGTAAATGTGAGAACACATTGCATTTGATAAGGTCTTCACTCACTTCACCTGGTTAATACCTTGTCGAACACTCAGTTTTTCGTTTACGTTTTGTAAAACGACTTGACATTATCTGAGGAAGCAGATCACTTTTCGTAATTTTTTGCAAACTTCTCGTGCATTGTGCAAAAATCTAGCGCTATTCGAAAATTCTTTTAAGCATGAGGCCTTTCATGATCAAGCTACAAGAAATGCTTCAGTGCTATGATACGTTGCGCATACTCGGACTATAAATGAGCGATTCGATTTCCATTGTTTGAGTAGAATAGGCAGCACATTCACCAAATCAAAAATTAATCATACTTAGCGAACACGAAATCGGTGTTGGGCGAAGAAACAACGGAGTAAGCATTCCAGTCGCACCCCATCAGGATCGCATTCGCCCAATTCAATTACGTTTTCCGAAATCGCCATATGTATGTGATGTGAAAACTGTGGCTTGCCGATTATTTCTAAAACGGATAATAAGATGATCGCTGGCTGAGAAACATGCGTCAGAGCTCGCCGCGTTTTCGAGGACAATACCATTTATTAGCGAAAGGTCAAGTGTCTTGTCCTCGGGGAATCGGATCACTGATTAGGCTCACAAAGCGCCACTCTTCAAGAAAACTCGCAAACAAATTTGCAAAGTGCGCATCACACAACACGTGGCAAAGGTAAAATTGAAAACGGTAAGAGAAGAACGCTGGACGCAGCAGGTTCAGCATGTGATTCGGGCGATCACCACTTTTCGGGCACTGGCATCACGATTGTGTAGGTGGCAATGATCGCTTTGGCTGCGCTGTTGGTGGGTCTCATTTTTTGGAAAAGCGCCTTCTTTTCAGCTACCAAACAGTCCTGAGAGCGATAAACAGCTATCCAGCATTGTTATTAGCCATCAAACCTTAAAAATTGTTAAAGGTGGCTCAATAGCTTCTCGATGTCGAACAATTTTCAATTGAACTGAACTCGACTTGAATTATTTACTTTCTCTACAACGCACCATCGGATAAATAAATAAGTAGTCAGTCATTTTTTCATATTTCTTCAACTGATTTATGGCACTTTGTTTGATCGTAGAGTGCTTCCTTCATGCTTCAAATTAAGCCATATGACCTCAAATGTTGAATGATCGAAACTGATAATCGTTCGAGTTTTTATGCGCTAAATTCTAAAGAGACAGTTTTGGACAATACTATCGCTTGAATAACGTCATTTTTGATTGGATCTCATATTACACTTCCAAAATTGTTATAGATTACCTTGAAATTTCCTTTATTTCAAAATCCTCATGTTCTGATCGATGTGAGTTAGTATAAGCTCATAATCTTTATCTGCTTCTTCGAGTCTCAACCATGACTTCAGCATATTCTTTCCCGATACGAGTTGTTCAAGCGTGAAATAAATCATAATGTTGGTGTCGTATCAACGTCCAGTCTTTTTTGGCTTTTTTATTTTTGATAATTATTTATTTTTGAACGAAATAAAAGCTTCACAAAATTAGTTATTTTCAAAGAGGTTATATTATGGTGCGCGCAGATGCAAAACGCAGGCGGTGGAGGGGAACTTGTGCTCTGTTATGAGTAGTGAATAGATGTATTTCTAGTAGTTGATTGTCGTACGCGAGGGTGGACGTTCGTTCCATTGTTATACAATTGAATAGTTCAACCCATTACGCATTTGAGCATTCACATTGTTGAAATCTGTTTTCTAATGTTTTCGTCTTTATTTGCGCTCTAATGCATTCGTTTTCTTTTGTGATTTCGTTTCATTTTATGGCATTATTTGTTTGTTTGCAATAACTTCCATTATTTTAATGATTCGCATTTGTTTCACGCTCTGCTTGTTTCTTTCATCCTATTTTATGTGTTGTTTTTGCGAGTCATTTGTTATGATTATCGTTAAGCAAAACGAAATATCGTTATGAAAGTTTTTACTACTGCTCGTTTTAAGCTAGTTTATAACAAATTCTGCTCGTTTTAAGCTAGTTTATAACAAATCATGATTAAAGAGAAACGCAAATTCTTGTAAGCGAATTATCGCTGACATAAATAAATTGTTGTCATTGTCGATTCTTATTTGTTTAAGGCATGCCAAATGTTGTATGTAACATTTGAGGAAAGTGTTTGCCATATCCTTGTTGACGCGGTGAACATAGTCGGCGCAAACGTGCTTTACGACGCAAATGTCCTTTTTAAGTGATAGTGACGCAAACATCCATCTGTCATTCTTGCTTCATCATTAGTATTTTATGGTTACATTGAAACCTTTATACTCATCCAGTGACCCAATGATCCAGCTATCAGCAGGATATTTCTTACTCAACAAGTATAACATAAGCACTCTGAAATTAAATTTTTAAATTACTGCGGACTATTGAGCCTTCAGTGCTGCTAACGTTTTCGTCGAATTGTTAGGTGATATCCTCAGGTTTACAACGGTTGTCATTGCAAAATCACATCTAATTGTCTTCATTCGAGCCCAAGGGTTCTATACTCATTACGCCATATTCAACTACCTCGCTGCACCGATTACTATCGATTTTAATCGTTGAACAACCTCAGTCGTGCAAGTCATATTAACATTCTTTCCTACCGTGCGTTATTAAACATCTTTAACGGTTTGTATATACGTATGTAGAGGACTTTCGAAAGCTTATTATGATCAGAAGGGAGGGAAAAGATATTAATTGGTCCTTGCAAATCACCGTGAAACTTGACCGTTCATCTGTACTCGACTGTGGGCAGAAAAGTTTTATGAAACTTGCTTATTGCAGTATGTTTTGTGACTTTAGGTAAGTTCACTAGGCACACTACTAAAGATTAAAATGTGTAAACAGTGGACAGCTGTATAGTCATTATCACCAATCTATCAACTCTATCGAACGTGCAATTATGACGTTGCTGTCCAACCACGCGGATTCATTCCCCCCCACTCGTTACGCTCTTGGGCATGCAGGAACAAGCACTGGCCAAGCGTTTCAGCATCGCCTCTGTTTCAGCAGCACCTGGTCTTTGATTGACCGCTTGCATGCTTCCTATCGGAAAAAACCCATGTGGTGTGCGCATTGTGGTCCATCTGTTGTCAACCATGCGTAATAAATAAGTGCGTTGCTCATCCACGTTGGCGAATATAGAGTTCCAGGACCTTCACCTATAGTCTTCATATTCCCCTTTTTTTGTCTAGTCGTTTTATTTCTTCACAACGTCCTGTGCTCGTCATTATTAACGCTACCTTTCGCTTCCATAGGTGCTGTTCTTCCCATCAATTGTACCGTCTCGGTGGTAATCCGGCGACAGTTCATTTTCGTGGCAGCTGCGCTTGAATGTTTCACGCCTTTCCTTCTTTCGCCAACAATTTCTTCGCAGTCTTCGTCAACATCTTTCAGCTGGCCCAATTGAAATCCATTTAATGATATGTGTGCCCTGAAGATGTTTGCACCAAAGGCACAGTTTAAGACTACTTTCTGCAGCCTTAGAAACAGATTTTCATTCGCGATACTAACTCGAACCACTAAACGTAGTGGTTCGAGTTAGTATCGCGAATAGGAAAAAATCTATCTCGCTCATAACTGAGACGTTCCTAAATACCCTTACGGCGTCGGTAATTACACGTCGACTTGGTTGAGAATTCTTTCATATGCACTTTCGTTTTGCACTCATCTGGTGTACTGTACTCAGACGAGTGAGAGGTATTGCTTTGCGAACTCGACCGTGCATGCATAATACACTCACTCTCACTCGTTGACCCTGAACCGCTGATTATGTTATGGAGGTGTGCCGATAAATGCGTTGAAGTCCACTTGGAATAAGTGGATGTAGGTCAACTTCGTGCTCAGAGCTACTCGAGGCGATCTTAAATACTTTCCAGTTCTTCATCTTCGGCCTTTAGTGGAGGTCCATACCTTCGTACGAGTTTCAACAACCGCTCCTTGTGCAGCTTCAATTCTAGAGCACCTGCCTGCAGGTAGCAAGAATGCTTTTTATCCTTTTGCAGGCAGTGTGATCCTTTGTTTCAGAATGAACCTAACGTCTCCGATTTTTAATGTATTTTCTAAAGCTTCCAATAGCAATACTTCTTCACCACTACTCCACGTCTCAAAAGTCGTTTCGTCGGCCTCGTCTCACGAATTCCGACAACGTCCCTCTTGATCTTCTTCAGCTGTTGATAATGTTCGGCCACTAGAGCGTCCGCTGACAATGTGCTTAAACCGTGAATGGCAACTGCTATGCCGACGAATTCGTGGTGAGTTTACCGCCTCTTCTTTTGTTGTCGGTTTGTCATAGAAGGCCAAGCCAATCTTCCACACCCATAGCTGGTAGTTTCCTTAAATTATATACATTATATATATAACGCCTTCCCTACGAGTCGTGGAAAGTTTTTACAATGCTAGTTATCCTTAAAGTGTCGTGAGTCCTCCAAATTTTTCTCAGTAACATTTTCTCAAGGAAAACCCATTGACAGGTCATGAAAGGGCCTCGAACAGCAGCTGGACAAATTTACTTTGCGAAAAAGTTGGCTGAAACTTTCGTCATGCTTCAAAATCTGAACTTCTCTGAATTGTTCTTATAGGTACGCGAGTTTAATAAGTGCTTTATTCAGTGCGAAAATTTTTCAGGCATTCCAAAAATGAGTTTTCTATAAATTCCTAAGATTTTAGTCCAAATATTGGTTTGCAATATTATTACAGTCTAATGAATGCCACTGGCTCAATTTGCTTTGCGCTGAAGTGCATCGAACGATGAAGCTACAACGAAAGAAATGTTTCGGCCAATCCCTCCACCTTAATAAGTTCATATTTAGTTTTGAACGAACTTCCTCTTTATATCGTAGTAATGCAATTTTTCGTTCTCATGAATGCTTCAAATGAATGCTAAATAGTGATGCCATCGTACCAGATTTTTTGGTAGGATACTGTACTTGTACTTCTCTTCGAAAAATGGTACTATACTGTACAAATACCACCCCCTGAAAAAACGGATCGTACCGTACCTA
>JPKZ01002973.1:125464-138705 GCA_000803305.1 Toxocara canis | reverse complement strand
TATTCAACAATGTCAATCCTTCGCCCCAATTGACATTGTTGAATATCTTCTAAGATAGAAAAGCTCGATCCCAAGTTCTCAACTGAGTAATTCCTCGCCATCAGTCAACTGTCGCGACGCGTCGGGAACCAACGATGAAGTTTAAAACTGTAGGAGCGCGGTAACGATGATCTGTATCCCCCGTGAGTGAAGTACATTTTAAGTACAAGTACAGTCAAAATTTGGTACGATGTACTTGTACTTTTTCCCAAAAAATCGGTAGGATACTGTACTTGTACCACCCCTCGAAAAATCACACTGTACTGAACATACTATACTTGCGATTTTAAATTTGGTACGATACTGTACTATACCCGGTATAAGCACAAGTACAGTACGAAAAGTATTATACTTTTTGGTACAATGGCATCACTAATGCTAAATGCATAGCGCATAAGAATTTACTCGCATTTATGTGGCTGTGAACTGAAAATGAAATCATAATGGTTCGGCTCATTCTTTTTTTTTTTTGATTTTAGTGGACGGTTAATTGAGGGAGATCGTTACTGTCCAAGTAAGCTACACAATTTGTGTCAATTGCGCATTTCACATCACTTTTGAGCCCTTCTCTACAACATTTTTCTTCGAGCTGTTCGTTTGTGGTGATCGTCTTCGTTTAGTTCTCAAATTTTTCCAACCAAACTTCCAGAAGGGAACGATAAGCGATTAAGGTTATACTTTTTTTCTCTGTTATTTTCACACAAGTTCACAAATGTTTCGTTCATTCCATGAATCCGATCAAGTACTGCTATCTTTTTATTAATGTCTTCTATTCGTTTTAAAATATTGCATAGGCAGTTTAAACATTAGCTTTGTCGCCTAGTGTTTTTTTCGCAGTGTTGTTTCCTTTATCAAAAAAGAGGAATAAGCCAATTTGGCAAGGATTAGAGAAAATTTGTGGCTTAAGTGTTGGACGAGTCATGCATCAAGCTTTTCACCTGCGTTTCTAATGCTCATCGATCATTGTCGTCATTATTTTCGGATGTCATCAAGTGTGAGGGTACAAAATTGACAGCTATCTAATTTGTTTGCTACGAAACAATGGCGACGGTGAAAACGACATCTATGCGGAAGTATAAATCCGTATATGCAAGTACATTTCATAGATCGTAATCTCCGTCGATCAACACACTTATCTGATGTTATTTACTTTAACGATAACTATTCACAGTGCTCTTCTTTTTAGTTGCGCGGTCGTTTTAACAATAAATCCCATAAAATATGTCTGTTTCTCAACTGTTATGTGTAACAAGGTTGGCACTATATGCTAACCGTTAGCCAACCCTCAATCGAAGCTGCTAACGATGTTTGTGCAAGATGGGTGATTCCTTCTTTACATTCGCTTAATGTACTGCCACTTTTCAATCCTCTCCTACTCTTCTGACTGGAAAATAGTTGGTCTTGCCATTGTTACAGTATTTATTACAGTATTTGATATTTGCATACCTAGTACATATTTGGTAATTACTGTATTCACAGTAAACATGTCACAGCATATTTGTTTGCGTTAACTTGGCCCTAGCAAGATATAGCATGCACAGTACGGATGTGATGTAATAGTGAGGACTTACGTTAGCTTATGTTCGAATAATCCACAGATGAAGATTGAAACCATGGGTATTGCGGCGCCATATAGACGATACGGGATTGCTCCATTTCAACGTTTCGATTCTTGCATCATAATGAGATAAAAGCGAATGGTGCATGTTGAGGAGAGAGGGAGGGGGGAGGATAGAGGGTAGGGGAAAGTAGTCTGACATAGAAGAGCGGTATTTACATGGATAGCTTGAAAGTGAGATGAATGCGACAACATCCCCCGTGAAGGGGGTTGATGAGGAGAATTGTGAGCCGTGTGGTAAAGAACGCAAATGGGAAGCGGTCAGGATGTGTGTGTTTGGAAGAGAGGTGAGCAGAGAATAAAAAAAAAGGAGGAAATGGTTGCAGCTGTAGAATTTTCGGGAAAAAACATTTAATAGTAATATTATTGTTGTTCTTATTTGCGTTTAATTATATTTGTATTCACATTTAATGCAGCAATTATTCATTTAGAAAACAAAGAAAGAAAAATTATTCATTTATTTATTAAGCGATTCTTATTCCTTATTCGTTTCTGGTTATTCTCTTGTTTTCACTCATTTCCCAAAAACATACTCGTTGATCACTTCGCCTTTTACACCGTTTGTCATTTGGCTCATTTGGATTTGGAAGAAGTCTTCCATCTGCAACATTCACAGTGAACTTGTTATATTTTTCTCAACCACAACATAAAAATGCGACCAACCCACTCCTCTATTTGTATCCATCCATCCAGCTTCGTATTAAATTGTTTACTTCATTTATTACTATCTCATTATATTTCTGACCACCGAAACGCTATAATAAATAAATCACTTCCATATCGTTCGTATCGTATCATCGTATCATAGATTTGAACTATCAACATTTTTATCTACCATAATTTATACATAGCACGTTTTGAGACTCCGAACTAGGTGATATAATCGGTGACTAAGAATTGTTGAAACCATGAAGTCGTTTCGATCCATTTGCTTTTAGTGAGTTTTGGCAAGTTTTATTTGATTCATTCGCACAGCGCTTTTGAATACGCGAATTATATTCTCATTATTTAAACCGCTAAACTGTATTTTTCTACGAAAAAAAAAACGACGCGCAATTTCATGCGCTTATTGTTTTCCAGTTTCTTGTTGTAATTTGGATTCTTTTAGAATCGCAGGGGCAAAAAATTTTCTCACGATTACTAGCATGCGTAGGTCGTTTATAATTGCTTTCTTTGTTAAGGTTTTTATCTTAAGCGTTCTGAAAAGCATTTAATCCGTTAGATATCCTACTGCAAATGATGTTTACTTGTTTTGCGCCAGAATTATTCGTTAATCGTCAGTACTCACTCATTATTGCTTTGCAATTTTCTCTACCCATTTAGCAAATTTAAATTAAAGAAACGAATGCTCGTGACTCCCTTTTGTCCGAGCCGATATTTCAAGGGATCTCCTATAATGTACTGTAAGTAAATATAATGCATAATTATATTCATTTATATACAAGTATGTTGAAAAGAAGGCAGGAAACACGAATCTCTACCTCTTTTTAAATTTTAAATTTTCCGACCAGCTATTACTATCCACTCTACGAGCACTTACTGGAAATCGCAGCCAGGTAGTTCTCGCGGCAACCAGATAGTTTATTCTCGCATCATTTCATTTCAGTTGCTTGGCAAATTGATCATTTAGCCAGAAAACATGTACTTTTTTTTTGCATCAACAGGTGTGATCATTGCATCAGATTTATTGGTCTATCAGAAACAGAGCAGACGGTTGGTCTCATTTCCGAATAGAACCCATTTAAAGGTTTATCTGCAATCCACAAGTCCTTCCAACCAGCTCACTTCAAATTTGCATATGCATTGTGCATTTATGGTTGCAGCAGCGTAATGCTGATACATTTTACTTTTCCACTGAAACCAAGTGACTCTCGCTCAAACATTTCGAATAGCCTTCCACGTGCGCATTTATTCTCTCAGTTGTCTTGTTGTCGAAATTTCACGTTTGTCTTTTTTCATACTTTTTTTTTTTAAATCTCGGATTAGATATGCAGTTTCGCAAGCGAAGTTCATTGGATCATATTTCTATAAGGTCTATCCTTTTTTAGTGTTCGTATGATGTCGAAGTGTTGTTAGTGAAATGAATAGTAGTTACTGGTTCTATCATTGTGACCAATAAACGCAGTCACGGATCATAAGAACGATTTATGAATAACGAGTCGAATGGTTGAACAACTCAGTCCTATTATTATTTAGCAATCCAACTACGACACTTTGCCAAATTGAATCGACGCAAACAGAACTCGAAAGTTGAATCGTGCATCAGATGGCTGCCATGATATATCGCTTCCGAAATCCTGATTAAGATGGCTTAGTAAAGTTGCGAAAACCAAATGAATGATGCTTTGCAACGAACAGACATTTCCATTTCATCCGTAATCACATCGTTACTCTTGACAATCATTTCAAACCGATAGTGGGCTAATCAATTTGTGCACAATAACAAAACACTTGCCGATGTTGATGTTCGTTCTCACTGAAAGCTCGCTCTTCTCTCCTAAAAATTTTCATTTCACATCCTGAATTTCACCTCTTTAGCTGTTTTAACGCATTTTATTGTGATGTGTTTAACGGCTGTGTGTATGTCGAATGATGTCAAAGCAAATGTCGCAGTGTGTGGAAGTATTATCTCACATTATATATGTATAGTATGAGGTAATACAGTATATATACATATATATATATATATACCCACCAAGCACACTGCTAATTGGATTGCTCAATAATAATAGGACTGAGTTGTTCAACCATTCAACTCGTTATTTGTAAATCAGTCTTATGATCCGTGACTGCGTTTATTGGTCACAATGATAGAACCAGTAACCACTATTCATTTCACTAAGAACACTTAGACATCATACGAACACTAGAAAAGAATAGACCTTATCGAAATACGACCCAATGAACTTCGCTTGCAAAACTGCATATCTAATCCGAGATTTAAAAAAAAAAGTAAGAAAAAAGACAAACGTGAGACATTGTATATATACATATATATATATACATATATATACATATATATATACATATATATATATATATACATATATATATATGTTTCAGCTAAAATTGTTAACAGCGGGATGTACAATCTCTTAATTAAGTTTTTTTCTCAACCGAATCCCTCTTCAGTAGCTTCTTTGGAAATTCTTAAGTACTTCTTTTCATCAACAAGAAATTTTGCGGTAGTTTGTTTGGTGGATTCAACTAGGAAAAGGAAGCAGCACGCCGCACATAATGCTCTTTTCTCAATCCTGCTTAAAACAATCCAGTTAATGTTTGAATATCAAATGAAGCATGATTAGTTACGCACAAATGTCTTTGTTTGACTCGCAGATAAACAATTGTTGCTGAAGCGCACTGAGAAATAATCGTAGTCGCGCAGTTTTTTCTAGAAATCAAAGCTGTTGTCCCTGTCGCCGCCAGCTTTTGAGTTATTGCCATGTTTGTTTTCTTCAAAGATCTCATTTCTCAAACAAAAAGTCATATTTTGTGCCGCTTTTTAGCGCATGTTGAAGCTCGCAACGTTCTGCATCGAATACGCCTATCCGAGCGGATGAGATTGGGCCTAACTAAATAGTTTCTTCATTTGCCGTTCTTGCCGTATCATTTTCCTTGCGCCATCGCTAACCAGAAAGTTAAGTTTTGCCCAAATTTCCTTGGGGAGCACATACAGCGCCATAAAATATATGTCAAGTTTCATCGTATTCTTACGTTTCGGTTCGTCAGCTGAAATTATAGGAGGGGTAGATTATAAGAAGCAACGCATACGCACGTGCGCGCAAACATTACTTGCATGTAAGCACATCGGTTGCGTCTAAAGCGCATAAAATCACAGGTTATAAGACGATTAAGAACGACACATTTTGATGGATTCATCTGTATAGAAAAAACAAGCACATCATCTACAACATGGGTTAGGGTGCTTGTGATCAGTCATAAATCTAAACTTGGGTATGAACGATCACTTTATATATTCTTCAAATACTGAGATGAACCACTCCGAAAACTTGCAAATTCCAAATTTTCTACCTGATCTCCTCGTGTTCAAATCGAACAAAACATTCTGGAAAAGTGGTGGACAAATTTTATCTTTTAACACGACCGTTTATTCACTTGATGAATGTCATTCTGGCAGTCAGCAAAAAAAAAAGAAAGAAAACGAGCTTGTCTATTCTCCCAGTCTTTTTTGTCCATCTGACGTTATATCAATCTTTCGTTATTCAACTTCGCTTTTCTACGAATTACAGCGCCTTATATTTAAAAATGTTCCTATCGTCGTACATGAAATGCGTTTTTTACAATGTTGCTTAAAACCATGCACTAAATGTCCAAAAACCAATAATCAAATAGTTGCTTTTGATGCGCACTTTGAACTGATAGTATTGAGGCGATTCTTTTACGAGATGAGAACTGTTAACGATGCTCAGTTCCCTGTCCATTTTCGCCCTCGATTTCCTAGAATTTTCGACTTCGGCTCCAGAACTTCAGATCCCGAATTGCTTTCAATGCAGGGTATAATCTGTAACGCAAACGCCGTATGAGTCTATATGTCGATCTCAGCGATTTAAGTTGAGGGCAGTTTTTCGTTGATCTACATTTTTTTCCATGCATCATGAATCATCCACAAATCCATGAGCTGATCCCATTTTTTGTCCGCGAGCAATCGCAGCGACGTATATAGCAGGTACATATCAAGTTTCATCTCGGAAGTTTGTCTAGTTCATGAGTTGAAACTAGCAAACCGTAAAACACCTACACATGCACTTTTGCCTCGGCAAAAAACGCATGAAACTACTTACATTCGGAATTTTGCATATCAGCTGTGCACGATAGGTGTTGTATGGATCTGACCGTATGCTGTTGAGAAAGATAACCTTCCAAGGTTTAATAATTTTTAGGACGTTGAAAGTCATGAACATTTATAAGAACTCTGAGATATTGATTTCATGTCCAACGGTGTTTGGTGATAATATTGCATCGTTGTGTTTTAGCGATAATCGGTAATTATTAAACGCAACAGAACTTTAGACTGGCAAAATAGGCCGGCAGAATACATCGGTGCGTGCCAGGCCTCATATTTGAATAAGTGAATATTGCTCCACTTCGTCGTTGTGTAATAGTTATCCATATGCTTTGCGTTTTTTTTTTCAGTTATCACTATACGTTTGACCCCTATCGACGACAGTAAGGAAATGATGCGAGGTGGGACAGACGATATGATGTTTTCAGTGCGATTCTCAAGATTGTATAATAAGGCAGCATGATATCATTTTGCACAAACATTAGAGATGTATAATGTCCCTTGCCTTCCAGCATTGTTAGTCTCCATTTATCGAATCTTTCTGTTGCCATTCTTTCCACATGTTAGAAAAAGCAAACTGGCAGGTAAAAAATTTACAATGCCTGTTCATCACATAGATAGCTCAAAAAGAGTTTATTAGGTTTTTAAATCGTTTAGTTTGTGAACTTTTAACAGATCTAGAATGGTTCAATTCCCATGACGATTATTATGAAGCTTACTGCCACTGACAACACCGAGTACAAAATTCCTTACATCGATTGTTTCCGGTTAGAAGTGAATATTTGTCTGTCGGCATGTGTATGCGAAGTCCTTATTCACGCGTGTCGTCGCTAATACGCACATTAAAGGATGTATGTCGCATTGCTTTATTATTCATAGTCAAGATTCGCATTGAAAGCATCATATCTTCTATCCCTCCTTGTCTCGTTTTTTTTCGTAGTACTTTATGCTAAAAGCGTCATTTCCTCAGTACTTTCTACAGTAATCGATCGAGTGAAAAAAAAAAGAAAGAAAGGTATACGGACAACTACCAAATAATGACAAAGAAGACCAGTATATAATCCAAGATAATTAAAGTAATAAGTTATTAAAGCAATAAAGCATTTGTTTGGCGAGTGGTTTAAGCTTATTGCAACATTTATTACACAGAACTGTTTATGTGTCTGTGCTAAAGGAATTCCTTTTAGAATGCGCTAAATGAATCTTTTGGATTAATAGTTGACACTTAATGAATGTGGCGTCAGTTCCAGTCTCAGTCAATGAATCTTTTAATTTTTTTTTAAATGGAGACAAAATGGAAAAAAACGGCCATTCATTTACGTCATTACTTGAAATCATTTTCACATAGTAGTTTTGATTTGGAAGTCTCTACGTTTTTCGTGCTGTTGTTATCAATTGCGTAGTCACGTTTAAATTTCTTTATTCAAAGCAATTCACATTATGGCGTTTATTCATGTCACACAAAAAAAGAATATATACATAGGTATAGAGGAAAGCAGTCTATACAGAACACTTCAATTAGGAGCAAACTATCATTTGAAAATTGGCGGTGCTGGATCACAGTGATCTTCTGAAGGTGACACCCCAAAGGACAAAGGGAATTTGGTAAGGAAGGGGTTGGGTGAACACCGTTCGGCACAAGTGATACACTCACAAATTGATCTATATCCTTTCACTTATGCAGATAAGTGTCGTCGCACAACTCGAGTGCTGTTTTGATCCGCACGTGTTAGAAAGTTCCTTATTTAATCGCTTTTTATTACCGGTCGCGACGTTTACTAAATTCTTGAAACCAGCGCGGCCCGACACTTATCGAAACGTATGCCTTCAATATTGCAGTATAATGAATTACTCAAACTTGATGAATAATCAGTGGTTGCGAAAATTTTTGATCTTTCTGAGCTGCAAAGTGGTCGATTTTCGTGCGGCAAAATTATGGTTGTTGGCATGAATGAATGAATTTTGGAAATTGATAAACTATTTCCACGATTCGAGTATGTGCAAATCTATGAAACTAAAAAAAAAATATTCAGACGCTTCGCCTCTTTCTTTTCACAGCTTGCTTTAGTAAGAAATATCGCTGGCATTACACAGGCTCTGAGTCCACTCTCTGAGAATGTTTCTTCTGACCAGTTGTTGGTATTGGTGAAGAGCGATGAAGAGCAAGAAATGGGATGTCTCCCCTCCTTCCCGTCTTCTCCTTTCTCCACCCCTTTCCACCCTAAAGTTTTGAACTCATTATATATACATATATATATATACATATATATACATATATATATACATATATATATATATATACATATATATATATGTTTCAGCTAAAATTGTTAACAGCGGGATGTACAATCTCTTAATTAAGTTTTTTTCTCAACCGAATCCCTCTTCAGTAGCTTCTTTGGAAATTCTTAAGTACTTCTTTTCATCAACAAGAAATTTTGCGGTAGTTTGTTTGGTGGATTCAACTAGGAAAAGGAAGCAGCACGCCGCACATAATGCTCTTTTCTCAATCCTGCTTAAAACAATCCAGTTAATGTTTGAATATCAAATGAAGCATGATTAGTTACGCACAAATGTCTTTGTTTGACTCGCAGATAAACAATTGTTGCTGAAGCGCACTGAGAAATAATCGTAGTCGCGCAGTTTTTCTAGAAATCAAAGCTGTTGTCCCTGTCGCCGCCAGCTTTTGAGTTATTGCCATGTTTGTTTTCTTCAAAGATCTCATTTCTCAAACAAAAAGTCATATTTTGTGCCGCTTTTTAGCGCATGTTGAAGCTCGCAACGTTCTGCATCGAATACGCCTATCCGAGCGGATGAGATTGGGCCTAACTAAATAGTTTCTTCATTTGCCGTTCTTGCCGTATCATTTTCCTTGCGCCATCGCTAACCAGAAAGTTAAGTTTTGCCCAAATTTCCTTGGGGAGCACATACAGCGCCATAAAATATATGTCAAGTTTCATCGTATTCTTACGTTTCGGTTCGTCAGCTGAAATTATAGGAGGGGTAGATTATAAGAAGCAACGCATACGCACGTGCGCGCAAACATTACTTGCATGTAAGCACATCGGTTGCGTCTAAAGCGCATAAAATCACAGGTTATAAGACGATTAAGAACGACACATTTTGATGGATTCATCTGTATAGAAAAAACAAGCACATCATCTACAACATGGGTTAGGGTGCTTGTGATCAGTCATAAATCTAAACTTGGGTATGAACGATCACTTTATATATTCTTCAAATACTGAGATGAACCACTCCGAAAACTTGCAAATTCCAAATTTTCTACCTGATCTCCTCGTGTTCAAATCGAACAAAACATTCTGGAAAAGTGGTGGACAAATTTTATCTTTTAACACGACCGTTTATTCACTTGATGAATGTCATTCTGGCAGTCAGCAAAAAAAAAAGAAAGAAAACGAGCTTGTCTATTCTCCCAGTCTTTTTTGTCCATCTGACGTTATATCAATCTTTCGTTATTCAACTTCGCTTTTCTACGAATTACAGCGCCTTATATTTAAAAATGTTCCTATCGTCGTACATGAAATGCGTTTTTTACAATGTTGCTTAAAACCATGCACTAAATGTCCAAAAACCAATAATCAAATAGTTGCTTTTGATGCGCACTTTGAACTGATAGTATTGAGGCGATTCTTTTACGAGATGAGAACTGTTAACGATGCTCAGTTCCCTGTCCATTTTCGCCCTCGATTTCCTAGAATTTTCGACTTCGGCTCCAGAACTTCAGATCCCGAATTGCTTTCAATGCAGGGTATAATCTGTAACGCAAACGCCGTATGAGTCTATATGTCGATCTCAGCGATTTAAGTTGAGGGCAGTTTTTCGTTGATCTACATTTTTTTCCATGCATCATGAATCATCCACAAATCCATGAGCTGATCCCATTTTTTGTCCGCGAGCAATCGCAGCGACGTATATAGCAGGTACATATCAAGTTTCATCTCGGAAGTTTGTCTAGTTCATGAGTTGAAACTAGCAAACCGTAAAACACCTACACATGCACTTTTGCCTCGGCAAAAAACGCATGAAACTACTTACATTCGGAATTTTGCATATCAGCTGTGCACGATAGGTGTTGTATGGATCTGACCGTATGCTGTTGAGAAAGATAACCTTCCAAGGTTTAATAATTTTTAGGACGTTGAAAGTCATGAACATTTATAAGAACTCTGAGATATTGATTTCATGTCCAACGGTGTTTGGTGATAATATTGCATCGTTGTGTTTTAGCGATAATCGGTAATTATTAAACGCAACAGAACTTTAGACTGGCAAAATAGGCCGGCAGAATACATCGGTGCGTGCCAGGCCTCATATTTGAATAAGTGAATATTGCTCCACTTCGTCGTTGTGTAATAGTTATCCATATGCTTTGCGTTTTTTTTTTCAGTTATCACTATACGTTTGACCCCTATCGACGACAGTAAGGAAATGATGCGAGGTGGGACAGACGATATGATGTTTTCAGTGCGATTCTCAAGATTGTATAATAAGGCAGCATGATATCATTTTGCACAAACATTAGAGATGTATAATGTCCCTTGCCTTCCAGCATTGTTAGTCTCCATTTATCGAATCTTTCTGTTGCCATTCTTTCCACATGTTAGAAAAAGCAAACTGGCAGGTAAAAAATTTACAATGCCTGTTCATCACATAGATAGCTCAAAAAGAGTTTATTAGGTTTTTAAATCGTTTAGTTTGTGAACTTTTAACAGATCTAGAATGGTTCAATTCCCATGACGATTATTATGAAGCTTACTGCCACTGACAACACCGAGTACAAAATTCCTTACATCGATTGTTTCCGGTTAGAAGTGAATATTTGTCTGTCGGCATGTGTATGCGAAGTCCTTATTCACGCGTGTCGTCGCTAATACGCACATTAAAGGATGTATGTCGCATTGCTTTATTATTCATAGTCAAGATTCGCATTGAAAGCATCATATCTTCTATCCCTCCTTGTCTCGTTTTTTTTCGTAGTACTTTATGCTAAAAGCGTCATTTCCTCAGTACTTTCTACAGTAATCGATCGAGTGAAAAAAAAAAGAAAGAAAGGTATACGGACAACTACCAAATAATGACAAAGAAGACCAGTATATAATCCAAGATAATTAAAGTAATAAGTTATTAAAGCAATAAAGCATTTGTTTGGCGAGTGGTTTAAGCTTATTGCAACATTTATTACACAGAACTGTTTATGTGTCTGTGCTAAAGGAATTCCTTTTAGAATGCGCTAAATGAATCTTTTGGATTAATAGTTGACACTTAATGAATGTGGCGTCAGTTCCAGTCTCAGTCAATGAATCTTTTAATTTTTTTTTAAATGGAGACAAAATGGAAAAAAACGGCCATTCATTTACGTCATTACTTGAAATCATTTTCACATAGTAGTTTTGATTTGGAAGTCTCTACGTTTTTCGTGCTGTTGTTATCAATTGCGTAGTCACGTTTAAATTTCTTTATTCAAAGCAATTCACATTATGGCGTTTATTCATGTCACACAAAAAAAGAATATATACATAGGTATAGAGGAAAGCAGTCTATACAGAACACTTCAATTAGGAGCAAACTATCATTTGAAAATTGGCGGTGCTGGATCACAGTGATCTTCTGAAGGTGACACCCCAAAGGACAAAGGGAATTTGGTAAGGAAGGGGTTGGGTGAACACCGTTCGGCACAAGTGATACACTCACAAATTGATCTATATCCTTTCACTTATGCAGATAAGTGTCGTCGCACAACTCGAGTGCTGTTTTGATCCGCACGTGTTAGAAAGTTCCTTATTTAATCGCTTTTTATTACCGGTCGCGACGTTTACTAAATTCTTGAAACCAGCGCGGCCCGACACTTATCGAAACGTATGCCTTCAATATTGCAGTATAATGAATTACTCAAACTTGATGAATAATCAGTGGTTGCGAAAATTTTTGATCTTTCTGAGCTGCAAAGTGGTCGATTTTCGTGCGGCAAAATTATGGTTGTTGGCATGAATGAATGAATTTTGGAAATTGATAAACTATTTCCACGATTCGAGTATGTGCAAATCTATGAAACTAAAAAAAAAATATTCAGACGCTTCGCCTCTTTCTTTTCACAGCTTGCTTTAGTAAGAAATATCGCTGGCATTACACAGGCTCTGAGTCCACTCTCTGAGAATGTTTCTTCTGACCAGTTGTTGGTATTGGTGAAGAGCGATGAAGAGCAAGAAATGGGATGTCTCCCCTCCTTCCCGTCTTCTCCTTTCTCCACCCCTTTCCACCCTAAAGTTTTGAACTCATCTAAAGTTTAAACTCATTTAAACTCATTTAAACACTTAAACTTGATACGAGCTGAATAGAAGTGAAATATAAAGAGGTAACTGCATACATTAATATCGAAAAGGTTTAATGCACATAACGGTCGTTCGAGTACCTCATAAATGTCCGCTGTATGCCTGATATTCGGAGGAGAACGATGACGGTCTTCAGCCCATTCCCCCTCCTCTACCCGCCTCCCCTCCTCCAACCTTCACTCCCTCACTCTCCCCACACTTGTTTCCCAATCCTGCTACAATTGCCAGCCCTTTGGAAGGCGTTCACATTCGAAGGTATCCGAGGGGAGTGTATTCAGTGTCAGATATCTCAAACGGAGTGTATGCGCGCGTGATTTGTGCTAATTGAGATGTCGCTTTCGTTTTTCTCATCCGCTCAGCATTGTGTCATACCATTCTCTCCAACATTCCAACTATGTCGTCCTGCACTCCGCATCTCTTTCAGCCG
>JPKZ01002973.1:98254-125457 GCA_000803305.1 Toxocara canis | reverse complement strand
CGGCGGGGGGGGGGGGGGGGGGGGGGAAGGACGTTAGCGTCCCTTTAGGGAACAACAGAAGAGCGCAAAATGGTTCTTCTGAGTGCACATGTGCAACCCCTTTTAAAATCCTTCGAAGTTCGGAGGAGAGCGAGAACCTGCTATTTGCAAACATCTCGAGTATGACTTGTGATAATTCTTCCAGTTCTGTATTAACCGTGGGAAAAAAGCAAAAAATATGTTGAGTATTTTCGGCCTTTCGCCGATCTTCCTTCAAAAAAGCGATAACTCGCGAAAAACTAACAGAGATCATATTTTGTTTGTCCATTTGCGAAACCCGCTTCATTTTCTTGTCTGATTCAAGTAACAGCGCTTTCAGAAACTTTATTATTTAAGCTGACGGTTATAGTCACACCACATGCATGTACTTATTAGACGCTTCACAACAACGTTTTATGAATTCGTCCGTTCTTATGTGATACCGATAGTTGCCCTTCGGTATTATGAAATTTAAGACCTAGAATTCGAACAGTTGCGGCCGAGTACGATTGTCAAGCCGCATATATTATGTCGTCTTGACCTATTTCAAATAATCTGGTCGTTTCGTATTTCACTCATTACGTAATTCTTTAATTAAATGCCCATTTCTTGGCGATAATTTGCCCATCTTTACTTTTTGTTTAAATGCCTTTTTTTCCACTCGCATCTGTAAAGTGGGTACGAGAATGGTGCAGTCTTAAAGAGGCTTTCATCCGTGAATATCTTACATAACCATACTGAGCTACAAAAGTACTTACAAACGTATAAAATTAGTGATTTATGAAACTATGGTAATAAAATTCCAAAAGATAGGTACGAACGAGAAGAAATTTCACTACCATTTTTTCAGTTTTGAATGATTTTCCGAATACCGAATTTCGCAAGCACCTAATTTTCGTTGGCAAGGACAATAGGGCATGTGTTAGTTCACAGGCTCCATAAAATGTCGCAAGTACGCTGATCGTATTCATTTTCTTATGTGTTATGTGAATTGTAACAAATTTTGAATTCCATTCTACCTACTCTACTATGTAATGTACATATCAATATGCAACTGCTCAAACGCAACCATATTATTGGTTATACCAGATGTTTACAAGCATTTTAGCATGGACCCAAACTGCTCTCAAACAAACTATCGAGTTTATATGCGATTATGAGTGTAATGATCAATCAGCGTCTTCGAAGACGCAACTAATGGAATAAATACTACTGAAAAAAAGAATCATTAGCAAGTTTCTCTGTTTCTTTTCGTAGCACATCAAAGTTGTGTCATACTGATTTTGAGTCGCGATACGCTCATTTGCTCTCGGAGCGAACAGCATTGGTTGTGACACATTTATGATTTGATATAAAACGTTGTCGTAACCAAGTGTGTCCTTAGCAGAGTTTAATTCCACAATCGAATGCGCTCACCTTATTAGTTAGGTTCATGAGCAAGCCACAACACGCTATTAAATTATTATTGCTCATATTTGCGTTATATACAATGAGTGCTTTGTTCTGTTTAATATTGCTTATTACTGTTTGCGTTATGCGCGATGTACCATCTTTTGTATATGGCCTACCATCATGCCCGTTTTCATTACGTCTTTAGAATAAGCTGCCATGAAATTCGTAATGCTGTCGTTGGATCTTCAGGCGAATTGTCCGCTTATTTTGTTGATGAAAGCTTGGTTCGCTCGATAGCTTGAAGTGGCTGTTATCAACGAGGACAAAGATCCCCAATTGCGTTGTGCATAATAACCTGTGACAGGATGACGGAGAGTGGAACAGTGTCGCATCACTACGATTCTCACCGCGGTTTCAATGCCAAGGCGAGACAGGTGTTACTCGAGCCATTGGCGCCATTCGCCGTCGCTGAAAAGGTGATCACTCAGTATATATTCTTGAAATATATGTAGCAGATACGAAGAACCAAAGGCTAATGTTGTGAACAGTTTAGGCTAGAAGAGAGAGACCTCCTGAAGAAAACTTGGACGGTTCAAAAAGCATAGGGGGCAATTTTTTTCCAAAAAAAAAAACTCATGAAGATGTCGGCATTTTATGCTCAAGAGTCCGTCTTACTATTATCGAAGGTGCCATCGAACGCCATCGCCGTCTCCCACTCCTTCGTGTTCGCCGTTGCGGTAAACCTATTAGACAATAAATTTATTCATATTGTCAATTAGTGGAACTGCTATTCGAAAATGCATCTTACCGCGTTGTGTTTCGGCTAGTGGTCTCCAGAGAATGCCAACTGGTAGTATCCCCTCGTTCTTTTCGATTTGTGCCGCAGCTCTCAGAAGAAAATATTTGATTATCTCTTCATAATGAGTATCAAAAGCAATGACCTTGTTGCTCGCGAAAAAACTAATGAGTTGTCAAGAACAGCTACATTGATTTTGGGGCGCTCACACAACCAAGTAAGTCATGAATTCCGAAAAATGCTCCTAAACTCTATATATTCCTAAAATATCTCACTTCCATTTGTTAGCAAGCTCATCACGATAGAAGTAGAAGGAAGCGAGCTAAAGTATCCTTAAAATGGTAATCTTGCCGTTATTGGCGAGCCACCATGGAACGTAGTTCAATGAACAGGCATATCTCAATTGTCGAGAGATGTTAAATAATATAACGGCTCATAACAGGCGGCGATGTTCCGTTCAACTCTAATAAGGCAAGAGTGGAAATGTGAGAAGTGGGGCACACTTTGCATTGTGCACTAGTAATGTTTAAATTCCCACAACCTAGGAAAAGATCAGCTTTTCATCGAACTGACGAGATATTTGGTGCTATGAATTTACGTTGCAGATGTCCCAGCACTTCAACGCCAATTATCTGAGGAAATCTTTTAGCATCATTCCCGAGTATAGAAAATCATTTGCAGGGCACGGCATTCATATACACATCATGTCCTGCTATGTCCATTATATTTTTCTTTGATTCAGTTTGTTTTACTTAGTCAAAATATGCTTGCGAATGTTTTTCGCAGCATTGCAAAACATTGCTCCATCCATTAAAAAGCTTTTATCACCTTGCGATCACCTTGCGACCTGTCGTCGTTCCCTATGAGAGCGCAGGTCCACCGAGTTCCATAAATCTCTGCTCTGTGCGATCCTTTCCCAGCACTGACCGAACAGTTTCACGAGTGGCTTATCCCATCTTGTTTTTGGCCTACCCAGAGGCCTTTTTGTTTCTCTTGGTATCCACTGTGTGAGCCTATTGGTCCAACGATTATAAGATATTCTTGCAACATGACCCGCCCAGCATCTTTTGCTCCTATACATCTCGGTTACCACGTCTTTTACTCCGGTAATGCGACGCAAATCATCGTTCTTTATTCTGTCCTTCCGGGTGACATCGCACATTTGCCTTTCCATTGCCCTTTCCGTGATGGCGAATTTTTCTTCCGCAACTTTTGTGGTAGCCCATGTTTCGCAAGCACAGAGCATAGCTGGAAGAAATGTTGTGTTGGAGTTGCTCGCTCTTAACTTCATTTGTAGCGTTCGATCCGTTAGGACCGATTTGTATCTTCCAAAGGCGGTCCATCCTGCTCTTCTTTTTCGGTCCCATTCTCGGTCAGGACAATTATTTGATTCCATTTGGCGACCGAGGTATATATAGTCTTTCACTAGCTCTGATTCTACGTCGTCTAGGCAGACTATGCCTTCTGTGCAGAATGAATTCCGCATCCACTTCGTCTTTCCTGTATTCATTTCTAGATCAATCATCTTAGAGATGGTCGATAGCTGTTGCAAATCGCTTTGCAGATCTTTCGGATCTGTGGCTAACAAAACGCAATCGTCCGCGAAAAGTAAATGAGATAGTCGTTCTCCATCGATGTGGATTCTCCCTTTGAATTCCATCCCTCTGAAGATCTCTCCTAAGGTTTTTGCGAATAGTTTTAGTTTGTTGTACTCCTTTATTGATGTTTATGCGGCAGTTTTCGGAGAGCATCTTGATTTCAGTCCAACAACCAGTATTTACGAGCCTTATCAGTTCGATGTACCTCGGATTAACTCCTGTCTCATACTGAGCGTTAAGTACGGTTGTTGTCTCTGCAGAGTCAAATGCCTTTCGGTAGTCCACGAATGCTAAGCAGAGGGGGATCTGGTATTCCTTACACTTCTCCAGCAGTTGGCTGAGAACGTGGATGTGGTCATTAGTACAGTAACCGGATCTGAAGCCGGCTTGCTTTCTGTGCATTTCGATTTGAGCAGCGATCCGATTGAGAACTACTCGAGTGGAGTTTATACACTTGCGATAGCAGTGTAATGGGACGGTAGTTCGCCAAGTCCTCAGGATCTCTTTTCTTCCTCAGAAGTACAGTTCCAGATGTTAACCAGCTACTTGGGATGGTGCTGATTTTCAGGTACTTCGTAAATCTTTCGGCGAGTGCTTTATGGAGAGCATCTCCACCTTCCTTCAGATACCTTGTCTTTATTTTGTCATTGCCTGGACTTCTGTCTGGTTTCATCTTACTTAATGCGTTCTTTATTTCGTCCAACATGACGGCCGGTACTTCCTCTTCTTCCGTTCGCAGTTGTATTTCTGGAACGTGTACCTTGGAGGAGTATAGGTCGTTGTAGAAATTTTCGCAGATTTTTTTCATCTCTGTCCTTACCACTGTTCTCCTACCGGAGCAATCTTTCAACGCGGTGGGCACCTTTCGTTTCAATGAGGCTTCCCTTTCTGCTTCCTTTAAGCTTTTATAACTTTTTCATCTGCTCGCTTAGTTTCTCCAAGCGATATGCTTCACAGTCAGCTTTCAAAGACCTTCTTATTTCTTTACATAGCATTTTGCATTCGTCTCCTTCTGCTGTTCCTTCCGCAATCATGCGAGCTCTAAAAGCCATTAGATGTTTCGTGTGGCTTTGCAATCTCGTCGATCTTCTTGACGGGGCGTGCTCGAGCGCGTCTTTTCCTGCTTCGTTGATTTTTTTGATGAATCCTGCGTAATCCTGGTCCACGTCGTTACTGGTCATGAACCAGTCCTGAGCTTCTAGTTCCCTGGCTAGCGATGCCATGTTGACGATTCATCCTTGCTGGGATCGCCTCTTCAACACAGCATTTTCATGGAAGAAGTCTACCGTAACTGTTGTACGTATAAGGCTCTGGTTAGAGCCAATGTGGATGATATTCTCTCCAATGACTGTGACGTCCAAGATGATGCGATTTGTGTTAGATAGTACGTAATCTATCTGGTTTTTTATAGCGCCATCCGGACTCCTCCACGTCCATTGTCTCCATGTGGGTTTCTGGAACACCGTATTCATTATATGAAGATGGTTGCTGACGGCAAATGTTAGCAGCCGCCGACCATTATCATTTCTGGTTTCGATTCCGTACTTGCCGATACACCTTTCGTTCTCGCGGATTCTGCATCCGACCTTTGCGTTGAGGTCACCCTGCACAATTGTGTACATTGATCTCATATTCATAGCCCTTTTTACTTCTTGGAAAACTCTTCGAGTTCTTCATCGGCTTCCTCTGTGGACTGTGAGTTATTCTTAGCAGGGGCGTATACTTGTACTATTTTCAAGGTTCGAGTCTTATCCAGACGCAAAACCACCACTGCAGTTCTAGGTGAAAGAATGTTGCAGCTTTCGATAAGGTGTACCGCTTGCTTTCTCACAATGAACCCAACCCCATCTATCCTCGGTCTGTTACAGAATGCCTTACTAAGGAAGACCTGGTCTCCTGTGTGCCGTGCGGCTGTAAGCCCTTCGCTACGCCTTGTTTCGCAGATTCCAATAACGTCGGCATTTATCTTTGCTGTCACTTCAACATAAGCTTGGATTTGACAATCGGACGACATCGTTCTGGTGTTGTGAGTAGCCACATACAGACACTTAACTCTTCCGTTTGACTTAAATCGTTGTCCATTCGGTCCGTTGCCCAAATTCCGTAGATCCTGTCCAGTTGTTTTCTTTCTCGGTTTTTTAGCTAGAGGAGTTTTGTGGCAGTTGCTTTCGGGTTGCTACCCCTCGTGTCCCTATAGCCGCGGTGGTTCACCGTTCCGCTTTAGCCGGGTTGGCCCGTGGGGATCAGATGCGTAATCATCATCCTGATGCCCACGGGAAGCCTGTCCAGCTTGGTTGTACCTGCCCGAGCATGAAGCTCTTCTAAAAATCTTTATAGGTGACGAAAATGTAATGGAAAGATAACATAGCGTATAGGGTGAAGATATTAAGATAGCGTGTTTTCGTCGATGTAGGTGATTAATTAGATAGCCATTAATAACATATGATAGGTTGTTTTCATGCGTGAATAGCATCGAATGCGAAAATCATTTTCGCACTGAAACAGGCGTATTCGGCCAATAATTTCGTTCTATTCCCACATGTTTGCTTTCGTTCGTTTCTCTTTCAGCGCCCTGGGAAAATTTACAGTTTGCAAAGAGCATTATGGGGACATCTGTTCATATGTAAGTATTTATATCGGGTTGTGCAACGGTTCCAAAACGCCAACCATTAAAGCAATAGTAATGAAATTTGGGTGATATAATCTACATTCTTGGCTCGTCTTCTATGCTCAGTTTCGAACCAGTTCAACGACAGCGATTATTATTGCTTAATCCCATCGAGAAAACCGATAACGTCAAGCAACGCTACATGGTTTCAACTTTATATGATGACAATAAGAAGAAGAGCATAATGATGAATCAAGTGCAACAGCGCAACCTGATGTCTTCTTTAAATCCAAGCAAAATATGTCAAAGTACACTGTGTACAATCCTCAGAATATTCACAAAAAATCTGATTTTTCATAAATTCGCTTTGAGCATTCTGATTGCAATGGGCTATTGTCGTCAAGGAACGTTCCGTTTTCAGTGGATGACTTTGACTGGCAGTTAACGGACTATTTCGTAAAGTATTGCCTAATGCATTTTTGCAAAACAAAAACAATTTAAGATGGTTAAAAAAAGTTCAAGTCATGAGGAAATTGCGATTTATTGAATGGATTTGCTGCCAGTGCAGCATTTGGCCACTCAAAAGCAGGGGACGACTTTATGGCAGCTTTCAGTGCTGTGAAATTGTCACGCGTGGAAAACGAAGTGAGAAAAGTGAGAACACATCAAAAAATCAGCTTATGCCTACTTTATCTAGCTTGGCCTCATCTGTCATGACTGCCTCGTAACCCCAGTCATGATTGCAAGCCAGCAGAAATCCATTTGATCATGCCCTGTTCGTACTTCTTAAAATGTTAACTAAACGCAGTGATCAGTGGTTGATGCCAGGAACGTCTTAGGACAGGCATGTTGTCGTTTGCTTTCTGAGAGGATACAGTTGTTTGCCCTTGGAAGTTTACGAGATGTTCTGAACCAAGAAACCGAGGTGTTAATGGAATTGAAGTGAACTAATGAACACCATCTCCACAACGCTTTTGCTTGAGCATTCATAGGAAGCACGTCAACATTATCGGCAAAGATCTAGGTACTTAATTTGCCCTCATTCATCGATGTATTAGGCTAGAAGATCAGCTGCTTCCTGAGTGGTTGAGTGCTGTTGGAAATTACAACATACGCCTAGCTACATTATCGCCTAAATACATGTGACATCCCTTACTTTCTTTTTCAGGCCGCATTCTTCCCAGAGATTCAGCATACTGGCGTTCAATATGCTGAATGTCGTTCAGTGCAGTTTTTCAAGATAAACTCAGCATATTGGCAAAGACCTAAGATTGTTTTAAAGCTAAGGGAGTTCATTTTAATTTGTTTTTCGGGCCGCATTCTGAATACATGCAATATCGCTGCATCACATCTCTTTTCAGTGTTCCATAGAGATGAATGAAGCGGAGCAGTTGTACACCGGAGTTTGTAGTTTCTCATAATTGCTCTGCACTTAAGTCGATCTCTGAAGAAATTCCTCACAGCCACTAGACTAGGACCGGTAGCGCTTAAATATAGCTAGATTCTTTTCGTAAAATGTATTGAAACTAGCTACCTCACAATAGCCTGCTTAGCCTGATGAAATTTCTTAAAAGAATGAGGCCTGTAAAAGAAATTAAAATGAACTTCTTTAGCTTGAAAACAATCTTAGGTTTTTGCCAGTATGCTGAATTTGTCTTGGAAAACTCAGCATTGAACGATATCGATTTCAATCTCCTTCTTACATCCTGTCTAAATACTTTAAAAATTTGCCACGATGACAAACGTAAATACTAGGTTTTCCCTGAAGAAATGTGTTCGCAAGGAGAATCTAGGGAAAACGCTTAGGTTCTGATAGTGAAGAAATGTATGCCGCATTGTTTTTGCAAATCAATGGTTTTTTCTGGCAGTTTGTCTGATAATTTCTCGATTCTTTTCCTTTTTTTAAAAACCACCTTCACGGCCGAACATTTTATTGAGTCGCCCATGTCGAGCCTGAGGACTGAATAATTCCTTTAACTTATTTTTTAACTTATTACTTGTGGTATAAAACTTGGACCCTTGCTTAATTGGATAATTCCGACATGAGGATAATTCGTTCGATTTTTATACTTCACGATATGAAATGTTGATATTCTCCGTCTATATATGGCTGGCAAAAAATCTAGCAGTTAATGAGCAATACTGAAAACATATGCATTTTTGAAACCTCATCTGGTGGGCTAGTAGGATCAGCTACCTTGGAATAAACAGAAGTTTTTGAATTTCTGAATACATCTGTTTTGCAGCCCCAGTGACCTGTAGCCTTAATTCTATGTCTGATAATTTCTCGATCCTTTTCCTTTTTTTAAAAACCACCTTCACGGCCGAACATTTTATTGAGTCGCCCATGTCGAGCCTGAGGACTGAATAATTCCTTTAACTTATTTTTCAGCGAGTAAGCGCGGGCACCTCAAGTAATCCGAGCAGTCCAATTGCGCCACATCGAGGATTCAATCAGAAGGCCAGAGAGGTCCTCATCAAACGCGACTTGACACAATTTCAACCGCCTAAACTGAGTAAGTTTTCTGACACCTTTCAACCGCTGGAACTGAATAAGTAAACTAGAGGTGAGAGTTCGAACTTTTTGCTGCTTAAGTGGCAATCAGTCGCCCTTATTATCGAACTCTGCATTCGTTCCTCGCAATCATATGGGCACTTCAAAAAACTTCTTAACGCTTAAAATGATAATGAACGTCAGCTGGGGTGGTTAATCGCTATATATTGCTGCAAAATGAGGCGTTGTTGTCAGGGAGACGTATTCAAGAATGATCAATGAAGAGGAGCAACCAAATGTAGCCAGTTGAATTGGAAAGTTGACGTGAGTGTTGAGGCGCTGTGCGCCAAGTCACCTTTTGCATGCCTCATCAATCAAAATGTTTCAGAACTTTCGCTGCCAAAGAAATTTGAATGTGAGCACCCCTATGGTACTTTCATGATCCTCTCGAGAAATAATGTTACAACTGACTGCAAAAACATTGCAACAATGAAGAAATTATATAGAGTTCTATTTTTAAAAAAGATGGACTCAATCCCAATATTGTGCACTTCACATTTCTGAATTACGCAATATTCTCAGATATTTAACACAAACATCTTAGGATCCGCAAATCAGTGTGAAACAACAAATTTCCAATTTTTAATTTTCAGGTCATTCTTTCGCTTTATAATCTATAGTAGTTTAAATTTTAAAAAAGTATAACACCCATATTTTTTTTAGCTACGATAAGCCTCGCATAACAATAATATTCCTTGAGTATTGTTGCTGCCACTCTGGTCACAATCACCGTACAGAATTAGGCCTTGATCCATTGAGATTGGTTTATTGTCCTAGCCATACGCTCCTCGCCGTTTTCCCTTGGGCCACATTTTCTTTTTTTGGATAAAAGCGAACCTAAATCCAGGTGCTGAACACCAGTACGCTTCTGAATTGATGCCGTATTTCGTCATTTTGCTATGTTCACGATCGCTGCTAATAATAACGGTGAAGCGCCCATTTTCTCGTGTAGCGCTAGCTTCAGTTTCAAAGTACTCCAATTCTCTCTTTCTTTATCTGATCACTTCAAAGAATCCACTGCACATATCCACCATTGTTTTCTACTCAACCCCATAACTTGCTCTTAAAGTGCAGAAGAGTTTTCTGCCCGATCAGGAACATGCGATGTTCGGTTGTGAAAATGTTCTTGCTTTAAACAATTTTGCCCGTGAAGACACCATGGTTGGCGTAACGGTAGATTTATTGCTTGTAGAGGTACAAAACAAATAAAGATTGTTATCCTCGGGGAAATCAGTCGGCTTTTCTGCACAAAAATTTCTGGTGTTTGTGAAATTTTAAACGATACGAATCATTATGGCACAATTTTATCATCCGTAACGCAGGCACTCCACTCTCCTCTGAAGTGGCATCATCATTTCAATTCAGTAATCTATCCTCGAGTTTTTTTTTTGATGAATATAAGGGTTTTTTCTCAAAACTACTGAAGAACTATAGTTCATGTATTTGCACCTCTGGAGACCAAAAACGTGCATATTTGTCCACATGAAATTTGTACAATCAGCCTTTCGCACAGTTATCGGTTTTTTTGACTTGACACTCACTATTACGTAAATGAAGAGTGGAATTAAGCAGCAATTTCATAATACTGATCTGCTCTAATTTGATCAGTTTTCCATATAAGTACACCAACGAAGTCGAAATTTGCAATGGCAAACTACTCTAACAAAAGTTCACCGTTGCATGTTGCAGTACAATTATCCTTATGTGTTTTTTGAAATACGAAAGGACAGCCAATATTTGTGCACTAGTTTCTTTCAGTTCAACAGTCCAAAAAACTATCAGGATAAGATTAAGTAGGCGAAATTTATCACCAAATGGGGACTGAAAAATATAATTTCTGCACTGTTTATGAATTCATTGATGAATTATGGTACACGAATTTGACTTTTTTTTCCTATGAATCTGTTGAACCTGACTGGTGAATTAAGGTCACGATACCCTGCGTTCATTGCAACTGTCTCAATAAAAGTGGTTCTTAGCAAGTGAAACTCGCTTGTCAATATGCCTGATGCTTCTTGGAAAGCGAACTTCCTCTACTGGTCATTAATCTATGCGTTTGGCTGTGACGAAAGAAAAGTCACCATGTTGTTGAGTGAATTAATGGCACATTGAAAGCTATCGTCAAGCAGAATGTGTCAGAAATGAGGCTTTCAAGAGAAATCATATGCGTGCTTCACAAACCGTTAGATGCTTGCTGCTGTTTTCTAATAATTTTCACTTTAATCGGCGGTGTGCAACAGATATTCGGCAATGATCGAATCCCTCTTTATAAGCCATAGGGCTTACGATCCTTACGAAGGCTGCATTTTCTTCGTCATAAAGCGAGGTTTAGTAAAACAGGAAAGTGATACAATAACCATCAATCTGTTAGTGCTATGATGTCTAGCATGTTATGGCAGTAGTGGAAATTGTATTTATTGCACCACCTTTTTAAAAACACCGGACACCGTGAATAAATCGGACCTAATAACGGACCAGATAGATTGATAATGAAAGCGCACCTTTCACTGCTAAGTTTGTTGACCATCTGTGCTCCACAAACTTCGCCTTTTCATTTTTCAACACCTCTCCACTCGATTGAACCGTGCCAGCGGCCATTTTCACTTCCACTTCTGCAGAAAGGACTGCAAAGAAAAACCATCGATTCGTCTATGAGCTCTAACAATTTTCTTCAGTATGAAACTGCAAATGTGGTATTCGTTTCTGTACGTTTATTTTTCCAAACTTATGTTACCGAAACATTCTGTCAAGGGGATGTGCGGACGTATGTGTATATGTCTATTTGTTGATCCAACAATTTTAACTTGAGGACCGCTGGAGTTGAAATCGCTAAACCCTACAATTATAACGTATTTGCTTTAAAGCTGATCCGGGGGCTTCTGGAGATTTTCTAATCAATCGATCTGATCTAAAGATTTGTTTAAAAACATTTTCTGTTGCAAAAAAACGCTGAGTCTGCTGAATTCGATCAAAATATGAATATCTTATAGCGCAATACTTAATAATGTAGCAGCCAATGACTGGCATATTTTCCGTTTCTTCGTTTTGTTACGCTCATCATTGCAACTCCTTCAGAAGGTGAAGCATCACCATTTTCCGAATCAGAACATCTACGTCAACGAGCATTCTCTTCCCGTTGCACAGCTTTTGCAATACGTTTAATCTGTGACCGGTCACACTACAAATTGTTGTCGCTTTTTTACCTGTACAAATTTATATCGATTCGATTACTATTAATCTTGTTTCCAGATCTGATGACTACGAAATCGTGTAGTGAATTTGATCTGCAACGTAGAATTTTGCACAGTGGTGGTTGTTCTGCGTCGAAACATAGCAATGTTAACGAAACGTGTGGCAGTTCAACCAAAAGTTCGGCGAGCACTGCCTCAGTTACCGGTTCGACAACAGCGAGTATGTTTTGATGCGGAGAGCATCTCGGAATTTTTTTGGAAACTCCGCTCCACCCACACATTTTATGCAATCCTAACAGCTCAACTTTCATTATATTTCAATAATTTTTTTCCACAACTTTTATCATTGCTGTATGCAATTCTCATGCAATTCACTCTCCACATGTTCTTCATTTTCATTTATTTCAGATGTATTCATTTCTTTATGACATCCATAAGTGCTCTCCAAATTTGGCTCACATCGGTTTCAGTGCATGAACAACCCATATGAGCTGCCAGTGCATAATAGCCTAGTATTTTTGCGTAAATTTCTGTACAACTTGTTCTTTTCTGTTCTGTTTAGTTTTTTGTGCGCAATATATCGTAGGAGTTCAACAGATATAATTGACGCAAGTGAAAGTTAAGGGCTATAAGCCAGTCATATTGTTACGCACAAAGTTCGCGCATTGGCAGCGCATGAATGTTAACGTAAGACGAGCACCGTTATGCATAGGCATGCGGTGCGAATGTTAGGTTTGCTAACGGTTACGGCCTCAACTCTCTGTGGTATCACTTGCGCTACCAAACTCTCTGATCTGTACTTTCAGCTTTGTTGAGAACCATGGCTTTCGAGACTTCACTGACTTAGGATTTGGACATCCGCACACTTCTTAAGGATCATTTATTACAAATTTCCAGTCTACGCATTGAATGGGCATAATATTGTAGGCTAGTTTCACGTTCTATGCTTGCGGACACATTTGTGAAATTCCGTATTCGCAGCAAACGAGAGATATGATGGACTCAGTTGAGGTTCATTTGATAACATACCATAAATATACGCACAGCAGTTTTTAAGCCCCGTTGTCCTCAAACGGACGGCTTTTTTCAGAAAGATTTCTTTTTACGGAACTCCTATGCTCAAGAAGACGTGGTAGTCTCTATTATCAGGAGTACTTTGATTTGCCTTTACAAAAAGATTTAGAGCAATTTTTGCGACAGTAGAGTCAATATGGACAACAATGACACCTTTCCAGAGCAATTTTTAAAAATCGTGCATGCTGCAAAGAAAATCGATCTTGACAACAATTGTGCTAATTTGCAAGTATCTTCAGAAAGAACTACTCCATGCTGCGCTTTGTTAGAGAGAAGTGTTTACATTATACTTGCTGTACTTTGCAAGAGAAAAATTTCATTATCTTGGTCCACTCATAACATTAAAAATTTCATTATCTTGGTCCACTCATAACATTCTGCTAACTGAACAAATTCATAAACAGCACTTGAGGACAGTTTTTAACGCCAAACTTTATTAGGCATCACTAAATGCAGAGGACTTTATGTGTAAAACACGCTAACTCAAGTCAGGGTAATCTGATGCGCTAAATTAGGTGATCATGTTGCGAGATGATAATTGTTGTCGTCATCTCGATTCTCGTTCATTTCAGCTTTCGATGAAATCGGCGATTATCCGCACAGTAAAGTTTCACGAGTGAAAGCGCACGTTTTGCTCGGTGATATTGGCAAAACACGTTCTGCAGGCGATTTCTTCGTGAAGCAACGCAAACAACATCCTCTCTTTAGAACATTACGGCAGGACAACATTATGAAACTGCCCAGGTACGATGGACTTTGCCATGACAACACTTAGCCAGGAGGCACTTGCGAAACAGACTGTTTTGGGGCAGAAAAAAAGAACACACCCTTTCAGATGAACGACAGGGTAAATTTTTTGCGTCACATTGATAGACATAGTGCCTTGATCTAAGAGCCCTAAAGCCGACAACCATTATTTGGAAGCATGTAGCACCTGTCTGTTTGGTCGGTAGTGGCTGTTCGGCACAATATTTTCAGCGCAATCAGCGGAAATATTATCGGTATCTATTGATATCAATTGATGGACGCTGAACTGGCTTTACAAGATCGAAACAGCATATTTTGTATCATGAAATCTTCTCAGTAGCTGGCTTCAGCGCTGTTGAATCCAAAGTGTCCATTTTTGAATGGAATTTGTTAGGCCTTTTCAGTTGAATTGCACTGCATGCATGAAATTTCTGGGTGACATTTGTTTAGTGGAAACATTCATCCTATCGCGGATAGAGCGGATATTTGCGGCGTATATCATTTCCGCCACAGATACGTGATATTTTAGCGCCATGAGCATACATCATTCAGCAACGCAAACGCCTGTGCACTTTGCACTTTGCATTTCGCTGCTTTGAACGTAGGTCAGAACGACAACGTATTTTACCGATACGCTTACGGCGACGGATCTTTAACGCTTTCCTTCGCTCAAAATTATCAGAAGCAATAAAAAAAGCTTTCAAAGCCTAAGCACAAGGAATTTGTGTTACGAACGAACCGTGATAACCAAAGGAATGAACTGAACGCGCCTTTTTGCATTATTAATAACTGCGTTTGTGAGCAATAGAAGAGAACAATTGCGAATGACAGTACTCCAAGGGAGAGAGATTAGCGCTTCTCAGGACTGATCCCGATCAATTTCTGTACACCTTGTCGTCAGTATCTTTCAACATTTTTGGCCTACTTTGCTCTCTGTTCGCAAATTGAAGCGTGTTCTATGCAAGTAAGTTTTGCCTTAGTAGCAGCTGTTTACCGTGGTTAGTCGATTATTCTTGATTTTCCGCACTTTGGCGCATTTATTTATTCGTTTGTTACGCATCAAAGATTTGCAGTGCTCTTGTATCACGCCCTGGTATCACAGCGGAAAGTATCCGCGATCGCCGAAGGCAGCTTATTTCATTCTAGGTACAATAGCATCCAAAAGTTATTGGCTATTGGCCATCCTAAAGCTATTGGCCATCCTAAAGCAGTAATTACAGACCCGAGCACCACAACAACATTTATGACTGTTTTAATTTGCGATGAATGCACATTAAAACTGAAGAGATCACTTTCCGTCTTCACATAATTATCTGCCTCAACAATAAATTAGCAGACTAGGGACATAGTACAGCTTGTAATGTATAAGCAGCTCATAAACGGACCAACGGACCATGCAAAGAAACAAAAGTTTATGGTGCTTTTACTTAAACAAGATATTTCGAATTTCGTTTTGAAAGCGTTAGCGTTTTGTTCGAGCGCTTCGGAAAGGGTTCTTCGATCAATTTTCTGCTTTTACCACGAGACATCTTGGCAAATTCCGCAAGCAGGATGAGAGCATTTTCATGCGCATATTCAGTGTGTGCTGAGCGATCTGCTGAGGTCAAGCTGTGTTAAATGAACGTCCATAATGCAGCTATTGAGTTTTATACTGTTATGGAGGAGTTACATTCAAAGTTGTCAGGAAATGAAAATAAAAAAAAACCTGTAAATGTAGAAATACCATTCGTTACGCAGAAGGCAAGTCGACATGTTGGTGTTATAATGTTTGCGATAATTATGCGTTTACATCAGAATCGGTTTGCGTTTGGCAAAGATAGCCAAAAAAATAATGATGATAGCTTCTTCGCTGAACTGGATAGGATGAATCCATTGCAGCAAGAGACCAGTGATTAAGTGGTTTATCATTAAACACCCTCCAAGTGACTGCGCCGGCGAAATATGCGGAGTTACGAATTTCGAGTTGTTTTAATGGAAACCATGCAGAAACTCTTCAGATTTAAAAAAAAAATAAAATAAAGCACCACCGAAGAAAATTGAAGAAAGCTTGTGTCATTGCTTCACAAGTTTGTTCCATTTCTTTATATCTCGATTGCTTCAATATTTACTTTTTTTGGTCATATAGTTTTGAAGTTCTTCTACTTTTCACATTTAAACTTGTAACATACTGATGTGACCAAATTCGGAAATAAAAACATCTCCATCAGTCATCGTAAAAACGCTACTCTGTATTGTTTTATTTTTTGGGAAATAATGCCGGTCACTGTAGTGACATGCTTTACTTAAATGGAATGTGGAACAGTGAACGTTAAATGGAAACGAAGACGGCCTGAACTGGAACTGTTTTGCGGCGTATTTATAGCACTAGCCGTTTCGACTAATATGAACAGTAATTTTGTCTCGTCTTATATAGTACGATTCTGTTAACAATGTAATTTGTGATATCCATGCAACTTATGGGGTTCAAAACACTTACAAGGGCTCATCGCTTGCAGTGTTGAATCGGATGTGGACAACATGGCACATTATCGACAAATCAGCCGAAGCAGCAGTTCCCAAGACTCAATGAAAGAGCTCTTTTCTGATATGAATATGGTAAAGCTTCGCGATGATCGTTACAAAAGTCGGCGGACAGAGGAGATGGCAAAGCAGCCGCATCAAGTCACCGTTGGAAATACTGGGCAAAAAAGTGAACAAATATTTTCTTGGCTTCTCGATTCATAGATCTAGTTCCTTTTTCGTTCTCCAAATTCTCATACTGTTGATCAATTCGCAGTTTTAGATGAACTGTTTCATTTGATAGACGGGAATGTTCGTTGCTAAAAGTTTCCCTTTTTGGCTGGCTGTGCGACGTATCCCTCTAGACTTTAAAAAAAAGATAATAATATTCCTTAACGATCAGGTGGTATTTGAAATGAATTGTACAAAACAGAAACACAGAGTTTATAGCAACAGCTGATATTACAGTTCATTTTTTTCGCCTGATGAAAAAATCTTCGACTTAACATCTACGAAATAGTTTATCGAGGACAAGTTTCGCTTATGAATGTTTTTATTTTTTAATAACTACCTAAAGCTATTTTGGGGAATCGTTCCAAGTTAAAATTTAGACCGTTCCGAACGTCTTTAATATCTGTATTTGGCTGTTCATATTTTAAAAATTTTTTAGGCTAGTTGGACAGAAAAAGGGTAAGTGTGTTAACTTTTCGTGGTAGTTTACTATGACTTCAGGCGCAATGAAGTTTTCGAGCCATACTATCTAAAAAATCCACTAAGAACTGAAACAAGCAAGGATGCGCAACACAGAGTTGGCACAATTCGCCATCTGGTGGCTGCACTAAGATCAGTCAGTTCGACAGTTGGCCTGCAATTAATGAAACGACATATTCCAACTGATCTGCCCGTCGGCCCTTCATAAAAATCATCCAACAATGACCCGCTTGCTGTGATGTGACCGTGGGAATGTGCAACCCAACCGGATGTAAAATGCACTGATTTAAAATTGGATATATGCGCTGGATCTGGAACTGAGTATACAAAAAAAATTCATAATTCTAGCGTCAGTCGTCCATAAGCCAACGCTACCAGATAGACAGACAGACGGACAGCCACGCAGGCATAACAGACAGACACACAGACTATAAACGCGCGGGCGTAAAACAGCCTTAATGTTTCGCACATCTCAACTTGTCAAAAAACACACAGAAAGCCTGAATATCACAACGGCTTCGCCAGGTCACTGATCACAACGGTCAACCGCGAAAGCTGGAATTCATGGGTTCCGAACTCGTCATGTAAGCTGTATTTTTGCATGACGAGCAACCCACTCAATGATATGCCATTTGGCTGTTTCATTCTTGTATGCATGCTTCCTGCGATCCATTGGTATTGCGGCTTCTCTAAATTTTTCGGTGTAAATGTTTGCCTGTAAATTTATTACTGTGTAACAAAAGCGCGTAACTGTTCACTGCCGTTCTCCCTCACACTCTCAATGTGGCAACTCGGAAACGCATTCGTCACCTTAGTTCTACGGTTCGATCTTTTCAACGGATTCGATGAAACCTATGCAACAAACAGCTGTGAATAAATGCACTCAATGTGAAGAACGATGAAGACAATCTAGTTTAGCAATAAGTCAGGACCAAAACAAAGCTCCATGGTGAAAGAATACATCGTCAAAATGAAAAATTACAACCAAATAAAGCAGCCGAATGAAAGCAGAGCTCGTGAAATGACTTCTATCTCATCCTTGCTTTTACGGCTTTCGTTTGCCTTCAACATGCTACAAGGCATGATAATACAAAATTCAATAGTTGCAGAAGTGAAAAAACACTCACGATTATTGGAAATGAAGTATGGGAACAACTGCATTAGCAGAGTTCATTTAATATGGAAGTGTGGAGGCTGTTGGTTGTAGAACTCCTATCGTGAAGAATATCGGCAATTTAACGACGCACAAGGCCCCAGCGGTCTGAACAGTGACTAAAGATTCTACTGTGAAGGTCGGAGCGTTTTTCACAGAGAATTTTTCCTCAAAAATTTCGAATCCAATTCATAAATAGCGGATAAAATGGGAAAATTCGAAATATGAGTTCTAATTTCGAGCGCAACGCTTAGCATAGCTTAGTATAAGATATCCCAAATGAAATTTTATTCAGACTTTCCGAAGCCTTAATCTTTGGTGACTACAGTTCCTAAACTTGAGATTCTCTTCATAATCTTTTGGCTGAAGGATAGAAAGCAACGATACGATTATGGCCCCTAAGTCAGTGCATTCGATGCCATGAAATCTGTCTGTATGGCAGCTGACGAGAATGCGCTACAGTGTGTAGCAAGCTTTCGAGGTTGAGGAAAGCGGTCTGTCAGGTTGAAGGTTCGAATGCCCTCAAAACCTGTAAACCTTTGTTCACATAAAATTCTTTCCTTTCATCACACCGATGAAATTGCCACGGAAGATGCGATGAAATGCTGCCCCATCTCACATGAGCAGATCAGATGAACGGCTGCTTTCCATTTCTGAACTCCTCTAAAAAAACACTGGCATCGGCGGATGTGGTAGAAAGTAGTTTCGAGGTTGAGTAGGGAAATTGAAGTTGACTGTGAGGTTGCTCAAAGAAGCGCAACAATGTGCTTAAGCATAACTTATGGTAGATGATGATATATTGCAGATGCGTGTCGATTTAGTATGTGTGATTGGAACATCATGAGAATTTAGTATCCAAATGTATGCAATAAAAATCATTACCTATTCAGTCAAGCATTCATTCAGCACCAACGCTTTGTTTTAAAATTTCCATACCAACAATTATGGGCTAAGCAGTCAACCAAGCTTTCTTAAGATAGTTGGTGAAATGACCATTTCCTAAATGCAGCATTTTCTGCTGCAATAGTCATGATTCTCAAAATTTTATCTAACTTGTTCTGGTGTAACAAATACCAATGCAAAGGAAATGCAAGTAATCGTAGGGTCGCAGTGATCTATTGTTGCTCTACGAAAGAGTCGGTGTAAAATTCGAGAGCGTGTTGGGTGTTCGTATTTGCATTGGTATTTAGCATTCACGCGTTATCTGAAAGAACAAGCGCTCATTAAGTTGTTGTAGCAGAAAATTAGGCAATTTCCTTCGAAAAAAGAGGTGGTCGGCCTCTGTTCTGCTATATTCTCGTACACAGGCGGGCCCAATATGAGCTGATACAGAGTAGTCGACGTTATTTTGAGCTTGCTTTTATCTGTTCTTATCGACACATATATATATATATATATGTCGATAAGAACAGATAAAAGCAGGCTCAAAATAACGTCGAGTAACGGCTCGGTGTCTCAGTGACACGTTTTGTAAATAGCGATCGAATTCTCGTTTCACAAAGGATTCGAAAAAGGAATGCGAAGTTTGGAAAAAACAATCGGCCTGATCATGGACTTGTCCGAGTGTGCCCATTACTTCAGTCCAAAGTTTCTTCTCGCCCCAAGTTTGTCCTTCGCTTGGTACTGCGGGCTCGCCTCCCCATCGGACCTCAAACTTGGGTAATTAAACCTTCTCGTTACGCGACGTGAGGGCGAGCGACATCATAACAAAATCGGTAATACAAATATCTCGTTATAAACAAAAAACACCAAAAGTGAAGCGATGCATAAAGCAACAATACACACAAAGCACCAAAGGAGCAGCATGGCGACGCATTAAATAACAATCAACACAAGCGGCTATCTACAACGGAGACGATAACAACACATTACAAAACCAACGAGCAAATGAAATTCGAAAGGGGCCCTAGCACAGCTCTGCACTGGCCACTACGTCCTCTAGATGTAACCCCGACAGAGAGTAGCTAAGCCTGGCATGTCGCATCTCGGAGGTGGTGACAAAAGACGTGATGAAATTGTCGTTGGCCTGTCCCCCTGCCCACTGGCGCCAACTGCCCGTACTGAACCAGAGCCCTTTCCGCGTCATTTCGACTTTCTTCGCGAGTCTTTGCGACATGCATTTAAAAATTGCACAATTCACAAAAAATAGATGATTTCCAGAGTCTTGCAAATGTGCAGTTTTGGAAACTGAATTTTTTTCATTGCACAGAATTGCCAGCATTCTTGCATTAAGCCACTTCACAATAGGTCAGTTGCTAGAAAATCAGAATATAAATTGAGTCATCAAGATTGCCAGACACACTTTTCATTGAGTTTAAAATTCTGGTCGAGTTTTAGCTCAACAAGAAATGCCTTTGCAACCTCGTTAGTGTTGTGCCGTTAGGTTTTCATCGTAGTCAGCGGCGTATTATCACGATTCGCATCCCTCAGTCCACGACCCATTCATGCTTCTCTTCTTAATGCTGTCCTACATTTCAGTCTCCTTTTATTTTATCGAGTTCAACCAAAGTGAATAAAGTTCACGATAATTGATGCATTGTACTCGTCAAATTGCAATGGCAGTCGAACGCAAAAGATAAAAGTTGATGGGCATTTCATTTCTATAATCAGGGCACTACAACCTCTTAAGGAAATGATCGCTTTAAGCCTTTTTTCTTTTTGAGAGAGAGAAAGCTTCATCTCATTGTTTCAATAAATTCTTATGACACAATACAGAAATTCATCCACGACCTTTCATATGGGAAGTTTTTCTAAATTCTCATATGGAAGGTATAGAGAAAAACAAAGTACATTGATTTCAGTGATAAAGAGGATTATTTTCCACAACAGCTTATTGTTGACGGCAGTGACCAGTGCTTTTAATAGCTGCAATTTTAAATATATGAGGCCGTATTCCAGATTTATTATGCGATAAATAATGACATTTGAAAATTGATGAAATGCTTGAAATATTTTTTCTGTTCGAGTAAATGTTTAAACTTCACCATATCCTTAGTTTTCTTGAGTATTTTCATGATATGCTAATATGATTAGCTGTTCTATTCGATTGGTTATTTTAAACTTTCAGAATTTACTTTCGCGAGTGTTATAGCAGCAAATGAAAGATGCCATAGAGTATAGAAGATCACCCTACATAGCAGAAGCTCAAATGCCTTAAAACTCAATTAAGAGCTAGAACCCTAAAATGCCCCCAAAAAGTACTTTGCTAAACTTTATTAGAGCAGATTAGGAGGCGTCTATTTTGATTGATACACAAACGAACGGTTCCTTCGATTAATTTCTGTCACTTTCTGTATTTATCTTAAGTGCTATTCATTGATTTCCTAGCAATATATTTGGGCGTCATAGAATATAACTCTTATTGTGCAAGAGTTTATATAGAAAAACACGTGACGACAGCGTGCCATTGCATTGTAACTTTGGTTTTGAGGTTCACTGCCATTCAACGGATGCATGCACTACATTCTCCTTCCCCTCTCACCCCCTCTCCCCCTCCACCGTTGCTCATGATACATACTTCTATGCAAAAATTTTACATGTTTCTCTCTCTGTTTCTCGCTTTTACATATTCGTTATGATCGGTACAGACCTCCCCGCGATGAACTTCTTCCGTGCTGTAGCCTTCAATACTGTGCAACTGATCAGCATGGCCGCAGTAGGCGCTAAGCCACACAGCTCTTACGATCTTCTTTCGTTTTCGATTAACCATTCTTTTAGGCATATGAAACGATTTTTTTTTCAGTTAATAAAAATACGCTTCCACTGATCATGACTATGAAATACTATCGAGCCTTGATAGGGAAATTTTTGATTTTAATCATTTGTTTCATCCACACATTTTCTCTTCTCTTTTCACGAAGCTATCAGTTATGCTCTCAAAAGCATTTTTTTAAAAAAGACTTGTTAGCAGGCCAGCATTATATGAGATTATAGCATATTCGTTAAGCGCACCATCATCCAGCATCAGGTGCTGCAAGTAATCATTTCAAAACCATTACGAACTTGTTTCTTCTGAGGTACATTCAAACGAATTCTGGCGAAAGGCGCATGCTCTTAAATAAAAGTAATACAGACAGGGTAGGTATCATTTCATTTTATATATTAAAGGAGAATGGTGCTCACTTCGGAAAACTGTGAAACATGCGTTCACGTGCATATAATTACCTAGCAAAACTTGTTGCTTCGCAACGTTAGAATATCCCGGTCAGCACAACAAACGAATTCAACCAAGTGGTGGAAGTGTGATGTTTATAAAGTATGCTGCTTGCAGATTCTTAAGGTAAAACAGTTAACCGACAACAGTCAGAAACTTTTTGGCATGCACTTTTTGCATGCAACTTGTAAACTAGAAATTCTCCGTCCAAAGGGATATTCCGAAACTGTTCTACAATTTTATAGCAAAGAATCAACTCAAGTTTCATCTTTTGTTATCGTAAACTTTCGAGACTGAAAAACCTTATTGGAGACTAACGGTCAGGTGAAAAAGTTAAGAGAAACAATTTACGGAACGCCATACGGCTGAAGTATTCTTGAACGTTTTCAACAAGGAGATTATTGGAATACGCTTGCATACAATATTGTAAAATAATTTGATAGTAAACTATTTGCGCTTTACAGCAGCGTCCGAGACACGTGTGTTGTAAGGCTCACGACGCAACTGGCAACCTCGAAGACCTTCGTGGCAATTTCTGAACATTAGTTCCAGCGCAGATTGAGATAGACTTTCACACCAAGGTCACGGATCCCATCGTCAGCAGATAACAAAACCAGACCATCTAGCCTTAGCGGTCATTCATGCTTAAGATTTACAGGGGATACACAACATTTTTCATGATATATGTTCAATTGCCATAGTCATGATCTATCATTCATCTTATCAAGATAGTTAACTAAAGTCAGCAGTAGGACCACGTTGAAGTTAGGAGGTTTCTGGGACATCAGCGAACAGCTTTCGTTTACTCGAGAGGTTACCCGAAAGATCGCTGATAAAGGCCAAGGAGAGAAGTGGTACTGAAACACTTTTCTGAGGGAGGACTACCGATGTTTTCATAGAAGGGCGAAGAAGGTTCCCCTACCAGAATGAAAGAACCGGAAAAATTCCATCTATTTCAATAATGGGCGAGATGCCCTGTGAGCTTCTCAGTGTGCAAGAGTTTCCTATTGCATGCAACACCAGTAACCTTCGCACAGTCAAGTACGCTAAGTAAACCTCGATATTCTAACTGAATGTAGTTATTCAGTCAGTTAAGTGTGAACTCAGCTGCGACAGTGTAGATCCACAGGTACGAAACACATTGTGCAGGGATCAATAAATAAACAGGGCATAAGATAGAACAGCGCTAAGTCCTTCAAAATTATTTCCATTACTTTGCAAACTGATGACGATAGATTTACCGGATGATAATTTTCTTTTGAGACAGAAGAATACCTTGAATACCTTACACAGCTGTGATTTCATCGATTTCATCGTTCTCTCCATCGATGCAGTTGGCAATTTTTCCATCGATCGCGATCCTGAGCTCGCCGCATCCGAGCAACACCATATAGACGTCGCAGCGGATCTTCCCATCTTACTTTCCATATTGCTGTGGCCGGTAGTACATCGCCTGGTGGCCGGCGTGCTGGCAACGTAAGTTTCGGTTGTTCGGAGTTTCCTTCTCCTAGCCTTTCTTCTTCCACGAAGTACCTATAACGCAGTAGGGGCTGCGATCTTTTTCGACGGACCGTACTCGCCGTGACACGAAACCATCATTGGGTATTGTGACCATTTTTTAAGTGCTGGCGTGCCACCGCCAACCCCAATCACACCCTGATGGATTTCAACGTTGGTTGGTTCGCTCCTGATTATTCAACATATTCGCAGGTACCCGTCATCCTTGACGGCCGTTCCACAACCCATCAACGCAACGAGCCGAGCGGAAGCAGACACGACCGCTCAGCAACCGGTCAACTAGCTGAAGAATATTTTTTCAAATAATGGTAATAACGACCGTTTTCCAACAAATGGGAATGAACAAGAGGAAATGCTTCTCTGAAAAACGATATGCAAATGAAAAGAAAAACACGTCGTTGCCGTGTGTTTTACGAAATCTGAATGGATACAACCTGGAGTTGATGAGATTTTATTGCTTAGTTCGGTAATGATTTTCGCCACAGGCTTCTTAACCTACTGTTCATAGTTGATGCTCTCATCTGAACACAAAATAAGGCAAAAGGCCGTTGTCTTCCTTAAAAGCACGGGAGAAAAAGGCCATGAACATACCGCATCTGGCAGAATCGTGTATTAGCAGGCCTCACTTATTCTCCTACAATCCGTTAACGCACCAACGTCTTGCCGACCAATTCTTTTGCCGCTCACCTATTTATAAAAAGATTTAGCGTCTCTAGAACGCCATGATTTCGCTTGTTCTATTGCGAAGTTTTGATAACCTAATTCGTAAATCGCTGGCACACTTCGAAATCGCTTCTTGATCACTTGGTCTATGAAAATCAAGCCATAAGTAAGGCTTTTTTTTTCGCCGCAATGCCATCATGCTGCGACGAAAACTATTTATTTCAATAGAGAAGTATTCGGCGCGCTGCTCTCAGTCTCGCAAGTGGAGTGGAAGAATGGATTACTTTGAACAGAAGGTTTTTAAAGTCTGCTATCACACGCAGACACTCCTAGGGATATGCATTTCGATCCCACTCAGTAGCATGGTACTTGCTTTAGCTAAAACACCTGTGAGAATCTCAGTAGGCGTCCAAATGGACAGTGGATATCGATTTTGAAAAGAATGATGCAGCGGTCAGTTGTGGAAAAATCTTCAGAGGGACGCCATGAGTAATTTATGGAGTAGGCGTTTTAAAGTGGAAACATTCCTTGCAATCATAACTGAATGGGGCAGCGAATTCCAAACACTGAGAAGTCGAGTAGTGAAGGAGTTTTGAGTGAGAGTGCCAAAGCGGTATTTGCGAGACTTCTTTGCTATGAGAGCAGGTGAATTGTGTTGAACAACGACCACACAGAATTTTATTCAGCATACAAAGGTTAAATTCAATTCCGCGGATTCCAATAGTGTTAAGCGAAAAGAAATGGAGACGACCAGGATAGGAAAAGAGGAGGGCTACATTTTTTCAAGCACTTCTGGTAAAAACTGTTGTAATTTTTCTTCTGGTTTCGCACAATCATTTTTCTAAAAAGGGTTTCAGAAATCTGGTTTGCACTCGATAGTACTCCTTAGCGAGGCATTGAAATCAGTCTTTTATACCGAGATATCGTTGGATTTAGAGGAACGAAGAAGCAACCATGATTTTTGCTGAACACTGCGCGGTACGTTATTTTTGTGGAGTTAATTGACAATTTCCAGTCGTTCACAGCAACAAGCTCTCTGATACTATTCGCTTTCCACGCTTGAGGAGAGGTCCGGTGAATAGGATCCATGTAAATTTCAGCACATTTAGGGGTAGCTGTAGAAACGTACCACTTTTGGAACCATTAATAAACATTAAGGACGAAAAACTACAAATATTTTCCAATTTCACGTCGTCTTCGAAAAGGTGAAAGCTGGTTAATACCAGGTGAAAAGGGAAGAGGTAAACCACTGATAAGCAAGAGAAAAAGAACTGGTCCAAATACGCTGCCTTGGCGCATCCCACTATAAGTTCTAAACTGAGCGGGAAGGAAGATCCAACTCTCACCCGAAATCTTTTGGTCAGGAATGCGTGGGTTCTTGTTTAAAAAGTTGCCTGTCGGACTCTATTCGAAACTATTTCTGTGGGTGTGTGCCTTTTGGGACTCGTTTCCTCTCGTGCCATTCACTGCTATCCTAAGGGGAAGACAAGGAGGAAGCACAAGTTCTCAATGTACACAAAAGACTTATAGGCACCGAAGTTTGCATGCGAAGACCACTTGCTAGCGAAGTGTCAGGAACTGTTTGGGAACATAGAGATAAGGGAATCCTTCTTATGCCACCTAAACAATTTTTCCGGAACAGATTCGAAGAGTCCTTCATTCTCCCGGAAAATGCGAACGAGGAAAGGATGAGATGTATATGCTCTTTCTCATCTATTCATAAAGCTTAGATGCTCCACGCTCAATCGTCACCCATGACTCGATACAGGTCACTAGAGGTGATTACAAATCGGCATGTGACGGCTATGTCCCTAACCAACATGTTCGTAACGCAGCAGATAGCCGACATCTTGTTGCAGAGATTATGTTTTACAGTTTGACACCTAATGTAATCAGCTAACTACGTAACACCTGTATTTTCTACCCATCACAAAATTAAACTAGTCCGAACTTTTTCTTACTTCGAACTCTCCTCAACCGCTTAACGCACTTTTGCATAAGGACACTCCGGTTAACTTGTCGATCGGCTTCTGTGAAAAACGGCCGTCTTGGTGAGTGGCCATTGTATCCGATGGCTCTTTCATCCGCCAACATTGTCATCTACACAACGAATGGAAAAAGACCACGTTCGCCGTGGTCACAACTGGGTCTTTTAATGTCTTGGATACGTTGCAAACTTCGACAATATACTCCCTTAAGTGGTGCTTTCAATTTTCGGGAAAGAGAAGATAGCGGACACAGTGCAATCAGCTAAAGAGGTTACAGATCGAAACGCTACAGGAGAGATTTCCTATAGTAGTGTATCGCAGAACCTTGAATTGAGGCTCCCACCCCCTCACCATCAAAACATTCACCTCCTTCGAGCTACTTCTCCCTCCCTTGAACACCTTGAAGATGCAACTTTGCATAAGCCTTTCTCCCTCTCGAATTCGGGCCTCTCTACATGTGCGACTGAAACGCCATAGCCATATGTGTATGAATTCGAGTTCATACGATATCCGCCTCTCCCTCTCTCTCTCTCTCTTCCC
>JPKZ01002973.1:70615-87293 GCA_000803305.1 Toxocara canis | reverse complement strand
CCCTCTCTCCTTCCCATTGTTGGACTTTTGGCAAGTTGAACGATCCTCATTTCAGGAGATCCCTTAAAACGATGCGGAATTTTTAAGCTCCCGATCTGATTCAACGAAACAAATGTAAGAAATTTTCAACAAACAAAAATATCCACTGCAAGTAATTCTTTCCGACGCCAACAATTGTCACGCTAACGAAATTAGAAATGACCGTATCGCGAAAGCTGCATTAAGTCGGAATAAAAAACTGTGCCATGCTTAAGCCTCGTTAACATCTTGTTGATGACATAACGCTCATCCGTCAACTGCCGCAAGAGAGTATTTTGATCACTCATTCGGACGCACAATCCAAAAAGATCACAAAAGTTTCTTTCATAAAAGTCACACCAATTCCTTGGCTTATCAGATGACTTCTGTCATAATATATAATGCTGTTTATTTATACTGTTCATAGTATTTTCAAATCATACAAAGTAATGCTGTTCATCGAGACGTTCATCGAGACGCCCTAATTAATCGAGACACCCTAAAATTCATCGAGACACCCTAAAACATTCATCGAGACGCCCTAATTAAAGCGTAAATATGGGGGTATTTTTGCAAGGACTTAATGCCGTCTTGATGCTGCAATTGCCGAAGCAACATTCGAACGGAGCCGTAGGGAAAAAGCTTAGAAAATTCCATATTTTTCAAGTTCCAAATTACATGTAAAGGTGACCTTAAGGCCTGGATTTTTTCCGCCGATGCATTTTCCCTAATATGAGAGAAAATAAGGATGCAACTCAATTCTTGGTTGCGTCCCTCCCCCCTCCCCCCCTTCGATAAATACGATAAAAGTGATATTTGGAAACGTACAAGCTTCAAACGCTGGAACGGAAAAAAAAGAAAAACAATGCGGACAAATGGAAAGCAAATTGAGAAGCTCTAGCACAGTCGCCTGATTGATTCATCCGAGAAATAGAGTCGAACAAAATATTATTTGCTTAGAAATCATCCCAAATCCACCGCACACTCTAAACGATAAGCCAGTAGGACATGCCAGACCAGATGGTTAGCCGAGCGAAACGCAAAAGCTGCAGCGCAAACCGCCCTCCTCGCAACAGCCACCACCACCACCACCAGCAGCAACATCATAGCAAACATTGCGAGTCAAATAGGCAAAAAAATACCAACCAAAGGTGTACAACTGACAATGAGGGCGCAGATAGATAGGATGTCGAAAATAGTACGCAAGCAAATTGTGGAAGACAACAAAACGGAAATGCGAATAATTGGGTGCGCTGTGTTCGAGAAAGATGAAAGACATTTGAGAGCCGTTGGTGAGCTAAGGAAATCAGTCTGGGATAGATATTTGCTCGCTCTTAAGATGTCTGCAAATTCAAAACTGAAACGCACGATCGAGTTTCACCGAGCATCTTTTTAAGGAAACGAAGAGGTATTCGCAAAACGATGATGCGTACAACCCCGCACAATCAACCACTAACCAGCCACACTAAAACCTTTAAACATCTTAAAATAAATACTTCATCCATTTTTGTTTGCAAATTATGCGGGCCTGAAACAGATCGTCCATTAGCAACTGGCATACTGCCTGTTATGACTAAATTAATCAGTGCAAGAGTATTATTTTAAACGTTATGATGAAAAGTATTTTATTCCCTCCTTCCTTGCAACTCAGAAGGTTCACCATGCATGATTCCGACGGAAATATTATATGTGTACCCGGTTTATGCTGCCTAAAATAACGGCTCATCACTAAAAAGTTACTCGGATCCCGATTCTTGAATATTTTCCCGGTTTGCTTTAGCTATTAAATAAGAAAATTTTCAAAACTCCCTAACCAAAAATCTAAACTCAAGATCAAAACATTTCCTTGTCTGATTCTAACAATGCTGCATTCAACCTCCGCTCCCACACCTATTTATTATGTGGGCTAATGACCTCCCCCAACCTACCCTTGCCTCTTACAATGCGCTATCTGTTGCCCAGGCAAGAAAAAGTATCCACTAAGAGAGATCCACAGAGAAAAACCAGGGAAACTGCATGATTTTGCCATCAGTTACTTCTCCAGTAAGTGCACATCGAATGTCGGCTAACGTTACCATCCATTTTTTGATTTCAGTTCTGGCAACTTCCAGTTATGATCAAAATACACAAACAAACCAAATGATACCATCACGTCACAGTTATAGTTGATTTTTTATTCCGATGAAATTACTTCTGGAACGAGAACACTACATGCCCTGAATGCTTCTTCTGTCGTATTCCGTATAGTACTCTGTGACCGACATTCAAATGCTTTGCTATTCCGGAATGTCATCTCCTTCTTCATCAAGACAAACAACTAAGCTTGGTCCCGTAATCAATATGAAAAACGAAGTCCGGATCTCTCCTATTCCTCCTCTTTTCAAAAACCTTAACATATTTCTTCATTTCGCATATTCACCCGAGATTTCCGCAAGGGTTTTTAAGATCTTACATTTATGATCGGCCAGGCTCGAAATTATCAATGTAATACAAACAGCGTGGACACGAAACAATTTCAGGTATCCTCTCCCCCCCCCCCTAATAGGTACACTTCTTATTTATGATTACTTACAATAATACAGTCAGATGAATGGGGGAAAAAAAATTACCTTTTTTTTTCAAACAAAATCTAAAAGAAACAACAACAACAACAACTAATAATAACTCAATATTTGATATGGACGATCAAGTGGACCAAATTCAACAACATTCAATAAATCGATAACGTTTTATTCTTATCGTCTTCTAAAACACCAATCAAAAACATAAATCAAGAGTGACGCAACGAGAACGCGAAAAGCACCGCGAATCGAGAGTGACAACCCCAAAACAAAAAGAGAAAAAAAAACAGAATAGAATAAAAACAAAAACAATACAAAATAAAATAAAATGGCAAATAAGATATAGAAAAATAAAATTAAAAAATCTTTAAAGATTCATCCTTAGTAACCAACAAAATAATCCTTAAAAAATAATCCCTAACCATTCTTACTTGATTGTCTTAACACTTCGTTATGCACCATAATGCCACCAACTGTGACCTTTACTTGCTTATTTGTTTCATATAGAGTGTTGTGCGAGACGACAATGTTAAAGTGTAAATTCTATTAAAGAAGAGGAAAAAAAATCATGGCCGTTTAGCGCAAGAAGAAAAACAAAGAAAGGAGAAAACAACAAAGTTCTACGCACGATGCAACGAGTCAAATTTAAGAGGACCAACAAAAAACACGCGTAATCGCCAAGTGATGCCAATTCTATTCTTAAAGCCTAAATGATATCGATCCTACTATTTCCACATTTCATTTTCCAAATACTACGCGTGACCCCAGATAATCTCCTCTTTTCATTTAAATGAAAAATAAACTAAACATATTATCATCAAACGGTCAGACGAGAAAAACTGACCACTATTTGAAGAAATTAAAACATATTCATTAAAATTAAAATTAAAATAAACATATTCATTACTTTAAAAGCAAGAAAACAAACAAAACAACTTCTTAATTTTAGAAAAACTTTTCTTCTTACCTTTCCTTATTTGGGTGTTGTCAAATAACGTAAACTTCAAACATCAGCTATATTTTCGATGCAATTTTCTTCTTTTAATTAATTACATCCCATTCTTTCTCGCATGCGCTATTCTCATATGTTTCATCAAAACATATTTCATTTTATGGTCGATCATCGATCATAAAAACGAACAACTAATCAATTGGAAAGTTTACATAAAACGCTAATTACATTTTTAGAACTTAGTTTTTGAGATATATTACGATTCTTAATATTATTCATTCAGATTTTCTTTGATTCGTAGTGTAAAGAAATAAATGTAAATTTGCATATTGAATGACGCTTTACGGTTAACAACACAGAAAGCAAATCTGGCATGAACACAAGAGTCAAAAGTTATCAAAATGATGCACAAGATATGAGCATAAACTTTTATGCGAAACTTGGAAGCATCTGGAACTTTAAATGAACAGAATCGTTGTATTTTCTAATGGTGGAATAATCGAAGAACACAAGCATCTGGCTAGCACCCGAAAAAAAAAACAAGTGGCTCTTCCGTCACAGCAAAGAAGTCGATCTGGATGTTTATTACTGAAGCCGAAAAGCGCTTCAACATTTATCACACCTCAATCACATATTATATCCTCAAAAATTTATTGCGGTATGCGTCTTTTTTTGTTTGTAAACTGACGCACCTGAAAATCGCGTTGTGATTTTCAGGTGCGTCAGTTCCAGTCACTTCTCCAGTTCTGCATGACCGTTTTACATCCGGAGTATACGCGAAAGACAACGCAACTTTCAGAACGTTTTGGACGAAGAAAGAAATCATATCTTGCAAAAGCATTTTATTTTAGAAATTAACATGAAATCGATGATTGTGTACACATTAATCTCCCAATGTAAACGGTTCACATAAAGCGAAAGAACGCAGAGACCGCAGTGCGAACAACACAAAACAGCAATACATCAAACGGAATAGTAGATTTAATTATATGACCATCTCGCCTCGCCCTTACGTATACGTTTGGTTGCTATGACGTATACGAAATATGAAAGCATGACTATATTGCACAGCTCACTGAGTCCATCGTATGCCATAATTCGGTATAAGACTCGCTAAGTGTTGACACTTATAACAGCATCTTTGCCTGAGCGATGAACAGACCGAAATGTAAAATCATGCCAAAACAATAAGCTTATGGTAGCGGAAACTAGGACCACATATCATTAAAAAGCATAACGAAATAAGCCTGAACGAGGGGAAAAATGCTGTTTTAAAGTCGCGTAACAAAAATCGAATATCGCATGATGTTCGACCGAAACCTTAGCGATTAACGTAACACCGTATTTGAAGTATGTGGATAATGTGAGACAAAAGATGGTGGTCTAATGGAAGAGAAAAAATAAGTTGATAGCAGAGAAAATCCACCAAGCGAGGAAAAATCAGCTCCATTCACCATAAATGCAACAATAATCTCAACGATTATTTCAAAATTATCCATCGTTCTTGAAGCGTTTTCTGCTGTATACGGTTGCATATAGTGCTCTCATTTGACCACCCGCTCCAATCAGTCATCTTTTGCGTTTATGTCTGAAAATTTGAAAAGTAAAATTGCAAGTTTGAAATTTAATGGAAGTTCACACCCTGAGAAATTGAAAAAGAAATTTTAAAATTTGAAATTTAAAAGAGCCATTTCGATTAAACCCATATTGATTAATCGAAATAGTCACTTCTTTAAAAATTCCACACCCACGTCATTCAAAACAAACCGAGACCTTGTTGATCGCTGGAAATTTTTCGCCCTGAATTCAAAATAAATAAGCAAAGTTTAAAACGATTCGTAAACGGAGTGTAGATATATGAGTTAGAAAGAAGAACAGGTTTCCCACCATTCAAACAAAATTGGCAGGTAAACTTTGCATCTCAAATTTTCTGAAACTACCTCTTAAAAATAAGACAACTGTAACAAATTTAACATGTTCATTCGCTAAACCAGACAATGACAGCTGATTAAAAAGAATGTGTTATGCTAACATAATTAGCTGACACTTCAAAGAATAAAAAATTAATAAAACAGACTCATTAGTCGAATTTGGAATTTCATTTAAAAATCGTTCCAAGAACTACTGACTTTCTCGAAACTTACCATCCATTTCGCAAACAGCGTCAACATGCACACAGTTTCGAGAAACACTTTTCGCCACTTTTTTTCGCTTTTCGATAAGATTTTATAATCGCACACAAATTGATCACACAATGTACATTATTTTGTTTTCAACATTTCATAAATTCCAATACTTTAAACTATTTCTAACACTGCGAAAAGAATTTCGTCTGAAGAAAAAAGAATGAAAAAAGAACTCACGAAAACTGTTGTGAAGTGCATCGCCAACATGAGCCTTTCGATCGCTTTCTTGGCATCGTGCAGATAAAGTCTGAAGAAAAAAAATTTTTATATTATTTTAATTTCAATCATCGTAGGAAATAATTAGAAATTAAATTAGTGGAGGAATGAAGCGAGACTACGATGCGATTTCGATATCTCGTTTCTGAGCAATTTTTACTTTGAAAACAAATAAATGTTCTATACAGCGATAAAATGGCCACACATTTTCCACTCTTTCGCCTTCGTCTTCATCCGCTCCCTTACCCTTGACCTTACTTCGTTTTCTGTTTTTTTAATTTTAATTTTCTTGCTCGAACATTACTCATCGTTCACAAGTTCTATTCAAACTGCTAAGAAAATTTCTCCTTACGCTATATTAAGCAATGTGAAACAGAAAGCCTGTGTTGTCATTAACGATGCCTACATTTTATCCAAAAGAAATCAAAAAAAACTTCTTATCAAAATCTTTTTATCAATGTTTTCCACCTCACATCCAGAAGTTTGCACTTTGAGCCGAATTTAATAAACACTTTGGTTCCAAACTTCATGCATCCGATGATCAAAAACTCGTTCTTATGAACTTCATTTGAGGACTGATCTATCTTTCTTGGACAGGGTATTTTTGCGTCTGTCATAACTCATCTTGGTCTTCTTAAATTGCAGAAATATTTCATTGGGCACCTATGGCAATGCGGCCTATTATGCTTGACGTGTATATTCGCATATATGACGGCCCCATAATGTGCTTTCACTATGGCAAAAAAAGCGCAGAAATAATCTTCCGTTGAAAAATGCGCCAATCTCGAATACCTCACCCTCCTTCCCCACGAACCCATATAGAAAGTCGTGAACTTTACAGCTGCCAAGGGCTTTATTTGAGGTAATACGGTATATTCCTTAAATCGACTCCACTTCTCATGAATCATTCATTCAATTTTTCTGTCATTTTCGAGTTCAAACAACCACTTATGATCGGCACATCCAGTGAATCAGTATCTTACAGAAAACCTCATAAAATGATCATTAAATCTCACAAAAACCGGTCAATAACTGTAACCGAAACTCAAGCAAATTCTATTTGTGCATTTGAACGAAGCAGTCCTCAAACGCAGTAAAAATATGCCTCATAAACTTTTTCCTCAAGAAGTAACACAGGTCAAAGTTTACGACATCTGTCTTAGAAGTTGTCTCCATCTGAAATACATCACGATTACGCTTTTTTTTTGTTTGTCTATCTTCTCATTACAGGAGTCATTTAACTGGTATGAAATCCCCTTCCCTCTCCCGAACAGCACTTTTTTCATACTTTCAATTTTGTTCGTTCTAGCTCACAATTTTATTCGTCTAGGAGTGTCGATCTCCCCCTCTCTCCCCCTCCCCCTCCCCCCTTCTCCTTGATAAACTTTTTGATAAGTTGATCAAGAGATTAAACCTTTAAACGATACCTCATGGACATTCTCAGCTTCCCTTTCCAGTTTCTCCGACCAAACAGTAATACAAGCGAGTGCGTTCAGAAAGATCAGCAGTTGAAGGTATGCGTATAGCGATGGAGTCGTATAAGGATGATAGCCGCTTCCCGCATCAACTCGCTCACACATCACATCACGATTACATAACAATTAATAAGCCATTTTATGCAATGTCTTCCTACTGGTATTATGCACAATATTATAGGAGTAAAAATTACAAAAGAAGCAGCAAGTGAATATCACAGAAGCTGTGCTAACAATATCGTTATATAGCCTTATTATATAGCGCATTATTACTATTCATATTGTCGTTCTACATGTCCAAACATCGACATTGTAATAACCAGCAGATTACTTTTTTTAAAACCATCCTGCTATCCATACCGATAAACTTATCGAACGCTTACTATATGATACTTCTAGGGTTCGCTTTTAATTATAGAAGATTTATTTGAAACGATGCAAAATAAATTATATGTGTTACTAAAATGATCTGTTCCATAAAAATTTGTTACTAAAATAATCTATTCCATAAAAATTATGAATAAGAAAATATTCCATGAGAATTATGAAAGAGAAAAAAAAAAGCAAAGTGAAAATATACCGATGAGTGAAGAAATGGACTTTGTGTTTGAAAAATGGAATACTACTATAGTAACGAATAAATTTATTAAAATCAAAGAATGCAAAGTGTTTTCAAGTCGCAGTGGGAACATCATGCAAGTAAAGCGTTATTGGCGGTTTGCTCATGAAGTTCGACGGTATCATCGAATAATTTACTTCAAACGTTTTCAAATGAAAACACCTGCATATAGATAAGTGTTTGTTCAAAAAAAAGAGGCAAAATGAAACCTGATGGTTTTTGGGTTTTGTTGAACCGAAACGTGTTGCAGCAAATGCTTTCGCCGTATACACTCCTTGGCCTCTATCTAACTCAAAATAGGGTCGTACACACTGAAAGAAGCTATATTTCTTTGGCGTATAACCTTCATGAACACTTACTGCTAAAAGCGTTTGTTTGGAGGAAATAGACGAGAAGAACATACAAAGGTTTAAAAACTGAATATTGGCGTAGGTGTTGAAATAGAATATAAAAGAGAAAGGAAAAGACAAAAACGAGACAACTTTGCGAAAACAAAAGAGCCGAAACAAAGTCAAAAAACAAACAGACAAAAGGGATATACTCAGACGATAGGAGAGAATGCAAATCAGTTATAAGTGAATAAGGCTAGGCATTTCCATAATAGCTGAGAAGGTGATAGAGAGTCTTCCAAGTCTCCCTTTGAAAAGCACCGAACTGCGAACTTTACATTTCCTCACTCACTACGGCGATTTAATAGTGGAACGTTTCTGAACGAAAAATCATCATAAATGAAAAAAAACAGTTTTCATGAAGAGATTTTCTATGCCACCTCAATAACAATAACTGTGAAGCGAAAATAAAAGCGCAGAGGAGCGAAGAGAGAGGACGATTTGTAGACAGTGGAGAATGCCAACATCCGGTTTCCATGAAAAATAAGGCTAGGCATTTCCATAATAGCTGAGAAGGTGATAGAGAGTCTTCCAAGTCTCCCTTTGAAAAGCACCGAACTGCGAACTTTACATTTCCTCACTCACTACGGCGATTTAATAGTGGAACGTTTCTGAACGAAAAATCATCATAAATGAAAAAAAACAGTTTTCATGAAGAGATTTTCTATGCCACCTCAATAACAATAACTGTGAAGCGAAAATAAAAGCGCAGAGGAGCGAAGAGAGAGGACGATTTGTAGACAGTGGAGAATGCCAACATCCGGTTTCCATGAAAAAAAACTTCAGCTTATTAAATTGCGGATGCTTATTTCGCCATATGAGAAGATACCGTAATTAATTTATATAAACGATCCGCTTCACTTACAAGTTGACCATCCGTTTCAGAGGAGCTGTAATGGTGTTCAACTCTCAACTGTGGTCGACGTTTCTGTTTCTCACCGCGACGAGCCGACTCAGTTGGCGAGTTTGAGCTAGCGCCATTGCGTGCACGGAATCGTCGTCCGTAATCTAAAAGAAGTTGTGCGTCAGTGCAAAGCAACTCATTCATCTCCTCACATGCAACATTTCCGCTTCAAACAATCATCGGTCACCCGGTAATCACCTCTACACTATCCTTTTTGTTGGCCAAAAAATTGCATTGCCGCATCGAACCATCCGAAATGCTAATAATTTTAAAATTTCACATGATATCCAATACGACATTTACACTACTAATCACTACTGAATATCACATTAATCCCAAATGCTAAGAACACACACAAAAAAAGAAAAGCTCTGTTTTCAGCTTATCGTCAACAGTCATCTACGACCTCGTATTCAGTTTAATATCCGATTATTGTTGCGTGGTTAAAAATTGATTTTATGAGAACATTTTTCTCCGAAAAAATAAATGAAATTTTTATGCAATAGAAGAAGAATAAAGCTGATGATTATAAGATTATATCGACTGAGCTTAAACTACTTTATGAAGCAGAAGATCCATGTTCTACTAGCTAGTCTTTCAACTTTAGGGGTTTGAGGTCCAAAAAAATCGCTAAATCACTTCTCTCGAATGAAATAATTCAGAGTACATGGAATCTCTTGTAAATATGGACCATATACCCTGTGATCTGACCGGTGACGTCATCTGTGGGTAGATCGGTTTCATTTGTCCAGTGTCAGCGTTTAGCGCATTCACTGAACCAGGACGGATTTCAACAATCAAGCTATTAGGCACCAATGACAGCACTTCCGTTAGATCGACGTACGCCTCTTCAGCGGCCTGAAATATATTGTCTGAATTTTGTTCAATTGCCAGCAAAATGGCACTCTCTTGTTTCAGAAACAATCTCGAATTCATCACATATGCTTGACCAAAACGAAAGTTCAACTATTTCAACTGAGGATCTAATTGAATCTTAAAACCTGAAACTAAACTGAAGCTGTATAAAGGATGAATTTTGTAGTTGCGTTTCTAACGGTTATATATGATGATAGTCATCCGTTTTGTTCGCCTTTTTTTGATATTCTGTACAGCTATATCAGACACATTGAGAGGGAACTATTTTTAAAGTTTTTTTATTTTAAAATAAAAGTTAAACCGCAGAGAACTTCTGTTAAAAATTCGATACATTATTTAAAAAACTCTCCACTGATGAGTAATCGCATCGCTTTAAATTCTAACAAAAATTTTTCTCAACTCGATCTGTTTCCATTCAAATTGATTGCGCATCAGCGTTACTATCAAAAGTTATAGAACTATTGGCGAACGACTAACACTCTGTACGATGGGATCGCTCTTGCCAACAGCGTTCACGACCAAATGAAAAACATTTGGAGAACGCGACTTCTCCATTACCACCTCCAGAAGTCGATTTGCAAGTATCTCCGCAAATTCATCCACATGTCTGCAAAAAAAAAAAAAAAAAAAAAAAAAAAAAAAAAAAAAAAAAAAAAAAAAAAAAAAAAAAAAAAAAAAAAAAAAAAAAAAAAAAAAAAAAAAAAAAAAAAAAAAAAAAAAAACGACGCTCAATATAAATATCTATTATCTTAAACGAAAAAACAATTTTAAACGAGTTTGCCTAGAGCTAATAGATCGCTTGACAATGCTGATGAGGGTAAAGCAAGAACAAAAATAGGATTTCGAATACATTTGAAGGCACAATTCTTGACGATACAGTAGAAGATACTAAAAAAATAAAAAATCTACCTCTCATGGTGGTGATTAATTTTTGCTGTAATTCTAGCATTACGCCAGGAAACTTGTTCGCTTTCGTGGATTCAATGAATATGAAAAATTGGCTAACCGGCGAGGAATAGTTCCGTAAAGGAAAGATGCCAAGAAGCATACGGTCTCCTCGATCTCGACAAGCATTCCTGCAACGATGCATTTGCATCACCTCGCGAAAACTCTATTCGAAAAGCTCGAATTATTAAGCCGAACCATCTACCACATTAGCGACGATGAGTCCAATCATATAATTAATACGATTTTGTTCTTTGAATTGTTTAATTATTTTTGTCATAGGTTCAAACTAAAATAAAGGTGGCTTATGGTTTCCTTTTCGACAGTTATTTTTTATACCCATCTTAACTTACTCATTTACCCGCGCTAACTCACCCATGTCAACTTACGCATGTTAGCTTATACACAAATAAGCAATAAGTCATTCATGTGTCGATAAATTCTCTAAATATCTTATAAGAAAGCAATGCAAGAGAACCGAGATAATCGGAGCGTCCCTCTAAGTAGACATATTTTCCACTGTATTTCACCCCACCCTTTCCCGCTTTTAAGACATCAGAGCCCATACTTACTCGTCCGCGCATCTCTTTCGAAATCGAGAGATGCTGGCGAAGAATACCTACGGTCCGTCGTTCTAACGCGCGCACCAATCGAACGAAAAACGACTTACCAGGTTGCGGCCGACTTGTCGAATTTCAAGGTGTAGCTCCAATGATCGTGACCAGGCCGTGAAATCCAATCGCTCAATGAAGCAAATCGTTAAAACAATAAACCGTTCTGACTGATTCACTCATGCTCGAGTTGGCTGCCACGTTGCACGATACAGAGTTTACCAAATCGAGAAAACAATGCACTCGCCCACTCTCCGATGCAAATTTCTTTCACACCAGCGAATACTGAACGATAATATGCTAATTTTAAAAGTACTGCGCATACGACGACATTTTCAGCGACATTTCGATTTCAACGAAGGAAAAAGTTTATGAGTTAATCACTGAATCAATGGGTGCGTTGTTTGACATATTGTGAACAATCAGAACCTTAAGAATATATTGGTATACAAAAAAAAAAGTCGAATCAGAGTCTACGTCTCCTTCTCTAAAGAGGGGGATATGTGTAAACGTTTTCGAGCACGGTCACGCCGCTAGAACAACATGGTATTATTCTTTTAAGTTATGGTGTTCGTAGAGCTTGGCGGCATCTCTGACGACTCCGATGCTTGCTTACAAGGTAAAGAAGGATCTGCGCGGACGAATTGGAAAGCACCCCAAGGGGTCAAGGCGATGTGTTTTTCGCAAAGCTCGTCTATAACGGTCTGATTAATGCCCGGCAACAAAAAAAAATCCTTAGCTACGCACAAATACTTCCATTCGATGCAAAAACAGTTCGCATTGATGCCCTCTAAGAATTGGCGATTGTCAAGCGCTTGCAGTTGTCGTCCATTTTTTTAGGAATTTCCGCATTCCACCTTCAAAAACTCCATTGTGACATTCTCACACTCTGCCGTTTTTTATACTCGTCCTGGTTTGGTAAGTTTCACATCGTAGATCACAAGCAGCAGTCCCTGGAATTGAACTTGAGGATTCGCTTGATCAACTTTCCTCGCTCTTCTTTATTCCATGCATCATAGCTCATCCAGAAATCCATGAACATGAATCACTCTCAAATTCTGTTTGGATGTTGTTGCGAAGCCATCGATTCCGGCTGCCGAATTTCATCCCCGTATTAGCCTCTCTGCTTCATAAATCGAAATTAATCACTAGAGAGACATATGCATACAAACGTATGCATACACATAGACATCATAACTTATACATATATTTATAGAAATGACCGCCTAACAACGCGTTTTCGTTGCGGAGAAAGGGACATGAAAGGAAAAGGAAAATCCATAATTTCAATTTCTTTAAAGTGAAACACTTTTGCGGAGTGGCAGTTCGCAGGGTTTTTAAGCTCGTTACTTTTGATGGGTTCTCATCAGAGTCGGTGGAACTGAAAAGAGTTACAGTACATCTGGAACACCAAATCAATGGGATAACGGCACAAACAGCTGTAAAAAAAGACACTCAGGATGATGGTAACGTATATAATGTAGCCTACAGTAGGATTCGGAAGGCGCAGAAACCGCATGGCTAGAGGGAAGAGAGGATACAGCCATCTCTACTGGGTGAGGCATCCAGCAACTGCGTATTTATAAGTATACAGGCGATAAGAACACTTGAAGATAATGAGCAAGAAGAGCGATTCCTGAACCAGGCACGCAGTTGACTCGGAGCTGCCTCTCATTTTAATCTCTTCCCGGCTCCACTTTCTAAACTTACAGTTTAACGCGTAGTTTTTATCGACCTTATTCAACAACAGATCACCTATACCGTAAAACACTTATAGTAACTGCAGATTTCTACTTTAGAGATTCATGGGCAGGAGAATTTATATGCAGCGATGTTGGCACGTTTCAAGCGTGGCTTATTTAGGCTCGATAAAGTGCAATCATGAACGAAATGCTATCGAGCAATTTTTCGGTCAGCTGTACATCAACTCCTAGAAACGAAACGTAATATAGCAAAGAATGCCTCCCCTTCTCTGCCGTTTCTATTTCAACTGAACTAAATTGTCTACATTGAGACGAATAACGAAAACCGAAGATGGCACTGCGAACGCATGACAACCATATGTTCGCTCTTGCACAGTAATTATATGCTATAGACATTACGCATATTCACATAAACGAGAAAGGGCGATCGATATGCACGATGAGTAAGAACGGTCGTTCCACTGAAATCGTAGAGATACAACGGATACAGAATCCACAAATTGAATATTGAATAGCGCCGTATAATTAAATGGATAAGCAGAGAGCAGTAAATAAATATTTTGGGGGACAAGAAAAAGGAGCACGAATAAGACATAATGTAACAAACGGAGATGTATATATTTAGCTGATTAAGTCAGAAAAAGCTCACGAGTGGGAGGAATTAAGGTGACTCTCAAACATCGGAACGTTTTCTGCTTCAACTATATTTTGAGGAAAGCAATTCCAAATACGGATAACTCTAAATTGAAAGCAGTGAAAGACACTGTTTATGGAGCATGTTTTACGCTTCCGTTGACGGTTACGAGTTTGACGTTCTCGTTCCACAGCCAAAGAGAAAATACTTTCGAAGGGTATATTCGAAAACCGTTTTACGAATATATAACCGAGTCAAAAAAAAATTTTATCCTGCGGTATTCTTCAACTATATTTTGAGGAAAGCAATTCCAAATACGGATAACTCTAAATTGAAAGCAGTGAAAGACACTGTTTATGGAGCATGTTTTACGCTTCCGTTGACGGTTACGAGTTTGACGTTCTCGTTCCACAGCCAAAGAGAAAATACTTTCGAAGGGTATATTCGAAAACCGTTTTACGAATATATAACCGAGTCAAAATAAATTTTATCCTGCGGTATCCAAAGATTTTTTGCGTGAAAACTTTCAATCGAATATGTTAGCCAGGTGAAAAGAATAAGAGAAACAATTTACGAAACGCCACTGGAACTTTTTGCTTTACATGTGCTCCAAAAACACAAATCTTCTGAAATTTTCGAAGCAATTGTTTTAACGAATGCGTGTCAGTCACTGCTAATTCAATGAATTTGTTTCTTTAAGATTGATTTCATCAATTTTAGCGTAAAGTTTCATTCGCCTCAAACAATTTGTTGTTGTTCCTTCCTTTTTAAAACCTTCTATCCCATTTGTTGCGAAATTATTTCGTCAACGAATTTATTATACGAACTGGTAAATTGTGCCTTCAAGCGTTTTCAAAGCGAAAATGTCTCGTATTGTTTTTTATCGGCATTATGAAAGGAACTATAAGCACCCAAATAAAAAATATTGTTACAATTTCTTTCTAACCATTAGCTCCTTGTCACACTCAACAGCTAACAAAAAACTTTTCATCGGCATCTTTTCTCGTATTTTTCAGGAAGGATTTCGCAAAAAAACACAAATGTTTTGGATAAAAAATTTTGAAGTAATCTACCCATGACAAATGTTTTAAGTGATTGTTCACATATTTTGATTTGTTTATTTATTATTCTTTCCCAATTTACCCTAATGAAGAAAATGCCTTTTGACTCTCCAACGATTTATCAGTTACCATATCTGAAGTGCTGTCCAAAATGATCATTGATAAATTGATGGTTGCATCTTTGCCAGTATATCAATCACTTTTGCATCACTTCTTATCATCGTTTGCAGTTGCGTAGCTTCATCAAATATCATCATATGACTAACTGTAATAATAGCTGGAGACATTTTCTGAGCACACATTCATCTCAAACCTTGGACGCAGTGTAGCGCTCAATAACGAAACGTCTCGTATTGAATACATACGCGCAAATAGCGATATCTCATTATAACCTCACTGCATTTCATTAAAAGGGAAAACTTCAGTAAGTTTCAAGTAAAAACAGAACTTTAAATGTAATACCACAAATTACGAGTTATTGGGGCATTCTTGCTGATTTTGTTGGAGCTATACGTTTACACGTTATGCGTAAATCACGTCAAGTTGTGGAGCCAAGTAAGGGGCCAATTAGCATCACTCTTATGGATCATACACCGAATAATCTATAAGGGTGACGCTAATTTGAAGCAAAACCAAAGCTGGCATATCATCACCTTTAAGTATCTTCCCTTTCAAGTTGTTCTGTTAATCCTTGGCCTTGCATATGGTTGAGAATGGCCAAATGGAAACAATATGAAATATTCCGTACTGTGCCGAAGAGATTAGCCAAAAACATGAAAGAGATGAAGGAAGTCAAAACCTATAAAAAAAGCCTGCCGGTCTAGCCGAGTCGAGATGAGGCAATTTGCTCGAAGTTATTGATATACACTGCCAAAAGCCAATGCGACAACGACATGTGGCGACACCTGGGTATTTGGGATACCCCAAAACTCGAAATGGAAATGACAAATAGAGAAAAGCCGAGAACGGCGCTAGTTTTCACAGTGGCTTTCGCCCACGGAGAATAAGACTATTTTCAAATCTTTGCCGCTGCCCGCAGGTCGCTACGTTTACTCCATCAGAGATGAAATATTTTTTTAAACCAAATTTCACCAATGGGTGTTTTCTAGTGCGAGTATGTTGGAGCTGTGCTCACTACTCAATGCATGTATATAAAAAAGGCCATTTTATTCTCCCTCTCTGACTGCCGCAACTTGCAGAAAAAAGTTTGGCATTTTAAGGGATAGACGAACCAATCCCACCGGCGCGGCCAACGATCTAAAAACTTAAAGACGTTCTCGATATGTGGGTGCCCAAAACCTACTATAGTGACGTTTGGCAACGATCCCAGCACTTTTACAATGCTCGACGCTCGGAACCTCCAAGTGCACAAGTGTCCATGTGGAAGTAAATCAAAAAAGATTTGCCTCACAGACAAGCAGATGACCACCCACCTGCATAAAAATGTATAATATCCTCGCCATAACAAAACTACAAATTTCCGAAGAAGCTGTTCTATCATCGGCTCAATTCTCTTTCTCCCCTCCCC
>JPKZ01002973.1:41615-51717 GCA_000803305.1 Toxocara canis | reverse complement strand
TCTCCTCCAGTCCATAAGAAGTGAGCGCTAGTCCTACAGATTTAGACAAATTTACATAACTTTCACGGACACGTCCACATTTTTGAGCTGTGAATGAACCAAAAGAGACCTTTAAAAGATTCGCAAATGTCCGTCAAGCGCTAGCTCACAAAATCTTATTATTTGCATGAACGTCTTAAACCACAGAAAAGAACAATTTCAAGCTGGTAGAGACCGACGACTGGTAAAATTCGACCAAAAAGCCAAAACGGTATATTTGTTGAGAAAAAGTAAAAAATACTTTTTCAAAATAAAAAAAGAGATGACAAAAGATGATGGTCACATGACAAGTGGAAGGAATACACTCATTCCGAAAATTTAAAAAAAAAGACGAAAAATCATCGGAAGGCGCCAAATGCCAAACCCGAGCTTGTGAAACATGAGGGAACAAAACAAAGCAAACAATAATGCAAGCATCTGACAAAAGGTGACATTCTTCGAACAATCCTTACAAAAAAAATTTCTCCAAAAATTATGTATTTCAAGGTAACTTCTGAAACTACTGTTTTAAAATGATGGAACCTAGAGTGAACATGATAACGCAACAATTAACTGAATATGAGCTTTTACAGTTTTTGAATGTTTCAGGACACTACAATCAGACGTAGAAAACCAAATACAACTGAAAATTCACCCCCTTGATTCGCTTTCCTTAATGACCATGATCCATTCTCCCCTCTCCCCCCACTCCTCTTCCCGTCCAATCCTACATCTTTCCTGTCTCACCCTCTTGTACGGATCCTCACCCATCCCCTTCATCCAATCCGACAATCGTATTTTTTCATCACTAGTCACTCATAACGAGTGTGTCACCGTCGATCAGCGTGCGTTGTTGACTAAGCGCTTTAGTTGTCTCGATACTTCTCACTGAGTTTGCTCAGCAGCTCCTTGTGGGCGATCTCCGATTCGTCAGATACCTGCAGCCGGTTCAGATCAACTCAACTTATAAAATGAACCACACTACAGATGGGCATCGTCCTCTCCTCTGCAAATGCCGAGAAGACAGCAATCCGCTACTCGTTGACAATTTGTACTGCAAACTCCTACTCGTATGTTTGATCAAATCGAACCAGCTACCCGCACTCATAATCGCGAAGAACTGGAAGGAGAACGGCGAGAAGAGTGCGCGCCATAAACGTGCACATGCACTGACTGTATCCTCCAGGATGTAGTCTCATTAGCTGCGTTGACTGATATGTTGTTGCCAAATTTTCCATTCACCTCCGTCTATGGCCAACACTTTCATAAATGGAGAATCGTTGACACACATGTCAACATGGCACTCCCCCCCCCCAATAACTCTTTTCGTGTTTCCTATAGCTTCCTTCTAGTTTCCTCTCAAACGGTTAGTAATTCATTACATAATAGCTATAAAATTTAAAATGCCTAAGTTACTTCATTACAACTCTGGAAAAGCATACCCCACACTATAATATTACTCCAATTGTGTGCCAAAAAAAAGAAATAAAGGGAAAAATGAAATCGTAGACCGATGTTATAAGTCAGAATATTTCACAAAAGAGAATGCTGTTCTCGCTCAAGTCGAACACCATAATGAGTATTAGGTATGAATGGAAAAGCTCGACGCCATTAAATTTATCCATTAAATCCAGAAAAAAAGTTGAATCCAGAAATTATTTATTGAATTTATGAAGCTCAACAAACGAAGACGTTTGGTTTGGCTGGCTTAAAATATTTACATCTATGAAAATTGCGCCATAAATTTACGCATCGACCAATAATGATTACCTTAGTTCGTTAAATTCACTAATAAAACACTAATACATGAAATGTTGAGTTAGACTAAAATACCCATCAATCATTCGCAGACGTGCGCGGATATCAATCTTTTAAGTTATTGGTCATCAGTTCTGTATAATTGCAACGTTTCTGTGACAGAAATTGGCTGTTGGTGACTTTCAGTTAATTTTCTTTTACTTTTTTTTCAAACCTTAACAAATATCATCATTTACAGATACTGTAGCTATCCATGAGAAACTGTCGCCCACCAACGACGACTTTAAGAATCGCGACATATTTATTCAACGCTTAGTGCCTTATACATTGCATATGAACCCAAAAGTGCAAATGCATCCTGCATTTCTCAAATCCGGAATAAATACAACAGTTAAGAAGTCGTGAAAATCACTGGCAAGTATTCGATTTCTTTAATAATCTCGTAAACTGGAAGCGCCAAATCAAAAAAAGGGATAAACTGCTGTTGAGTCTAACCTGGAATTGTAGTATTTTAGCGGTGCCTAGGGAAGCCTTTATTGCCGATGCAGATGATGCGTACACCATCTTTTTCTTTATGGGAGCTCCGTCTGGGCACAACTGGAAGCCGAATATGCAAAAGTGCTTCACATTACATAAACCAAATCACAGAAATCGCACATCATTATTCGTAGGCATATATTATCTATAAAACTGAGTCAACTTGGAGGAGTGGAATAGTAAACAGGAAATCGGATAAATGAGACCTGACACTCAGTTAATCGTATTCCCTAGAAAAAATAGCCTCGACAGGTTCAACTTCTTGGGGGCGCTGCTGAATGTGACATCGAAACGAAACATAAGCATCAAATTGCCTCGAACAGGGCCATTCTGTTGACACCTTGCGAAAAATTAGGCTATCTCCTCAAAGAGAGTTCCCTTACCTTCGAGATCTTGCAAAAAAGAGTTTAGGAGATTTACTTTTTAAATAGGGACAGATTTCTGCTAGATAACCGCTGGCAAAACGACAAAAAAATAAAAACAAATTTATACAAAAATACAATCACAGAAAGACGACGTGCACAATCTTCGGCAAAAATAAAGAGAAAAAAAAAGCATTTGCAAAGCCTTATTTGCTAATAGGAAGCATTTACTTACGCACTAGTGAACTAATCACAAAAATTGATTATACCGAGAAAAAAGAACAAAGATTTGAACCTGTATGAAGACAATTTTATCCATTTTAGAAGTTCCAGCGCCAGGACGATTGCACGTGAACTTGAAATCGAATACCGCATAGCGACAATCGGCAAAGCCATTTGTCCTTTGTTTTAGATCGCGTACGAACGCTTCATAGGCCGCCTTTGAGTTGTCATCATAGCCGTCTCCACTTACTCCCAACTGAAAAATATAAATGGTTACGCAACTGTGAATACATTTACGTATTTAGCAGTTCCGAATGTGAACAAGTGGTGTCCATGTATGCTCAATGATGTGATTGATTGTCACTCAACGGGAAGGGATTCGAGATAGAAAGGAATCTTGAGAAAAGCCGAGAAACTTTTAATAATTAAGAATAAGAAATGATATTACTCAGGGCATTTCAACTCTTGAAGCAATATCAGATACCAAAGGAATGCATAAGTTTTAAAAAGAATCTCTCAATTTAGGTAGAACGAAAAAAGTGAACCCAGCCGGTATTCATTACCACCTCAACAAAAACAAAAACGCAAACATTAAACCGATCAAGGTTTCTTCTCAAGGACAAAACACCGCAGAGTTGATACATTAAAGGTGGCGGTTGTAACAGCAGTAAGAGTATCACTAGTGTAAATAGCAGCAGCAATGGCAGTAATGAAATCTTTATCCCGCCAAGTAAAATAAAGAGTATTCATCACTTCTGTGCAACAAGCTTGCTGGAGTAAAACAACCTTTCTGTTGGAAGGCTTACGCTTCCAGAGAAGAACCACCATAAATCGAAATGCCCAAGAAAAAAATGGACCATACATCCTCGTTCACAAATCTATTATAGAGACATGTATGCATCAAAAAACGTCATCCGTCCGTACATTAAATCCTGACCTCCATTCATAACCCATAGCGAACAAAAAGTCTGCACATTAATCGACTAGTTTTCACATGATCCTCTGAAATGCGGGGACGCTTTGACAGAACACATACATTCAGACCCGTAGGAATGCACCCAAAGGTACATATTTTTACCATCACTGCGGGCAGAGGAACGAGGGAGGCGGGGGAGGATAGACTCGTTTCAAATGACCACATTTCGAGAAGCAAACGTCGTAGAACAAAAATAAAAACACCTTCGGCGTGTTTCAAAGCATATCCGCCCAAGTGTACATACTTATACTCAAAAATTCGACTTTTTTGTGTCAAAAGATATCATTAGACAATCACATGGACATACTTTGGGAATCGCTTCACATACATCAGAATTGGAAGCATACTTTCTTTCTCAAAATAGGTTTCGCAGCGAAAATTTTTTCAATAATCTGCCTTATAGGACAAGATGAAATTAGGCAACAAGCTGGTAATTTGACGAGTGAACGAAAATGTTGCCAGCTATAAGCTGTAAAGAAATTTTTATATTAGCACATTTATAATTGCTTAAATCACCGTGAGGCGTTCGAATCGCATAAGATGTCCAAAATTTCGATTTCTTCCTCCTCATTTATCATTTCGGAGAAAGGAGGAGNTGGGGGGAAGCGGAGGGGGAGGGGAAGGGGCGGGCGAGGAGGGCGAAGGGGTGGAAAACTGCATACACATCAAAGATACTGACTTTAAGAAAGAGTTCATGGTTCATTGTTTCCACTCATATCATCACAGAGAAGACAGGCCAAGATATGCCTCTTTTTTTTTCTCCGCACTTCGATTGTAGTTCAACTGTGTCTAATTTTAAGTTTTCATTGAAAATACAGCAGCCCTTCACTTAATTCCGCGAAGGCTACACCACCCTCTTATTGCCAAGGGTACTCAAAAGCCACAGAAATAAGCAAACAAAATATGAAGACAGTATTTTAACGATCTAAAATCACCTCTTCGGGGCTGATAGCAGCTTCAACGACGACTTCTTTGTCTTCGATCTTGTAGATTATATAGCGAAGTTTGTGTCTGCCCTCCGACAGCTGCTGGAATGTGCTCTGGCATTCAGCGTTCACCAACACTCCGGACGACATCCTCACAACGACAGTCACCTCTTGTCGCGAACAACTGAAATGAAACATCGCCCTCATCCAATCATATTCGTGAAAAGTGCCGCACAAAACAATACAACCGAACTATTGTTGGCCGATAAACAAGGCTCAGAAACGTTGATATGAATGGACGAAAAGTGGCAAATTGTATATGACGCATAGAATGGTTGACAGAGCGGCCATGCGGAAGGGCGACGGAATGAATTCCAATCAAATATGCAAATTTGGTTGCCGTATAATAGCTACTGGTCGCAGAATTGCACGAACGCTAATTACGCACAAATTCAGTTCTCTGGCAAATGGCCGTGCGAGCGATCGTGTGAACAATTAAGACAAGACACAGGCACACAAGTCATTATTAATGAGCGGATTTTGAGCGTTTTCTCCGTTTTTTGACATCAGCATCTTACCCAGCAATTAAGGGCGTCGACAGCCAAAAGCGTGGAAGCGACCCATTCCGTGACTTTTGAAATGACGAAAATACCCCCCCCCCTTCATTCTAAAATTACCGTTACGTAACCACCGCACGTACAGAAACGACAAGAAGCATGAACATATTTTACGCACTGACAACCGTCTGAGAAGTTGAAGAAAACATCAAAATATCTTTCCCATTGTCTGCTACGTTATTTTATTGCTTTCCGTACAACTGTTCGCACGGCACCATACACGGCCATTTTGGATGAATTAATGAATAAATCGTTTTTGAAAGAAAGCAACTCTGTGAACGCATTTTATAGAAATTTTCGGACAATATCCATAAGCCCCTTAGACACCTAAAATCAACTCCTCTCCCTCATCGTTGACAAACCGCCGGCGCTCATGCCAACTATGAATCAATACAACAAAGAATGCATCTGAAAAAATGAGCACAAAAATTGACAGTGCTAAATATTCGAAAATGAAACTTAAAATTTCTACACTAAATACCCATTTAAGACTAGCACAAAACAAATGCTTTTATTTGACACACATGTAACCTATTAGTTTATCCAAAAAGCTGCTCGCTGAATTCAGCAGACGATTATTACCCACTTGGATAGTTTCAGAAACCCCTTTTTCTCCCGGTGAGGTGAAAAACCTCTACAGATATTTACCTTATAAAGGCAAGCAAATCATCCTCTACTATAATTCTCAACCATTCGCCGCATGGAAAATAGAAGCACTGAAATGACTTGTTCCTTAAAAACCATTGCAACGAACTTATACGAGCTGGTACTACTGAACAGTCAGTAATTCATTTCATAAAAACAGCGTTCTATTTTAAACAGCCGACTCAGTTCATGTACTTCATTTGACGCTTACGACGAATCCGAAAACGTCTCGAATGGGACGCTCGTTGGACTCGAAGTCACATCTCAAACAGTGAACACACCACCATAGCATTACTTAACGAAACAAAAACACTAGTCAGAAAAGCACGAGACTCCACAACAAGAAGCGTTGGTCAGTGCGCACAAGATAGCACTAACCGTTCATTTTGACTCTCGAGTGCGCAACATGTACATGCCACCTAATCTGCGATAAAATAGTTTTGACCCGTTGTCGGACAATTATTAACGAGAAACAGCGGGAAGCAGTCGAGTTGTGGTGAATTAGCTAGAAAATATAAACAGTAGTAATTGCGAACACGCTATGGAGACTAGTGCAATAGGCGTCTCTTATAATCCCACACATCGTACGCACCGAACGTCAGGGGTCATGAGGTCAAATGTGGCATGTTGTAAGTCATTTGATCATACACTCCTCTTCCCGAATTTCTTTCAATGTTAAGTTGAAGTTGAACTGGACATTACTAGTTGAAACTAATATCACTGGATTTCACTTTCACACATCCAAACAGTGAAATGCCGTAAAATGTCTAATCCATTGACACCCCCTCCCTCTCCTCCTTGAACTATTACAATTCAGCTCTGAGGGAAGACTTAAGGGAGAGAGGAGAATGGACCGGCGCTCGTCTCCAAGGAAGTGGAATAAATTTAAAGGAAGGCTGGTGAGAATCCTCATTTTAAGGAAGGGGAGAGAACTGTCTCATGCAGACGACTATGTTACGGGGGAAAGCTAAATTTCAGGTTTTGCAGTGAAATAACTTTAACGCTGGGAGTTGGATCACCAAATAATAAGTGAGACCAACTGCTGAAGAAGAAAAATTAGACAATTTAGTGAACCAGCTGCTATAAGCTAGTGCTACTCGGAAACAGGAAATGGCTGACCACGTATTCCGCAAGTGCTCAAGGATGATCTTTTGGAAGAAAGTGGATGGATACAGGTCGATCAGCAGAGAAGGTCAATTAGCAATGAAGGATGGATTAAGCGGAGTCGGATGGATGAAGTATGGGTTGGGGGGGGAGGGGTTGGGGTTGCAGGGCGGGAGGACGGGTAGGTGGAGTGGTGAGGGACGGCGAAGCACTGGAGCAACCGCGCGCTTCCAAGCTACCGTTCACTAAACGCTGCTGTTATCTATGCTGGTCGTTTTCGTGCAACTTTATGCAGTGTTTCTTTCCTGCCTCATCCTGAGCTCCATTATCCAACTTTCGCCATCACTCATTCAGTGTTGCTAGTGGTACACACCGCTTCATCGAACGTTTCGGACGGCAGAATGCTTTCTTCAGCCCTGCATTTTCAGCTTCATGTCGCGCTTTCAGATGCTTTACAGCTTCAAAGGAAAGTCAGCCTAACACAACGCCCATCACATTTCGAAAAACTGTAGCCGCCCTGAATCATTTCGTAAAACTGCCGTACTAAGTGCAATAGCCTGTGACTTCTGCTTATCACTGTATAGGTTGAGGATCGCTCATTTTGAACAGATGGAATGTCAATTGCTCTATAACGCTGCAATGAGGAAAACACACTCAAGCAATAAAAACCACACAAGAATACCATTAGCTGCAATTCGTTAAATACAGTCACTTTCATTTTTTTCTCCAAACATCTGCACCAGCAAAAGGACTCAATTTTTAGAAGTTTTCTAACGAAAGCCATCTTTCAAAGAAGAATTTATTTGCTTTCATTAAGCATGATTAATTCAAAGAGACAAAAAAAAGGAAAACGAGCGCTTCTAACTTTCAAAATTAAGACATTCTTTCACTTCCATAGATTTCACTGAATATTTAAAACGAAAATCTCAGCCTCGCATTTAAAATACTACTTTCGTTACACAGGCCAATGGCAGAGATGCGTTGAGCCGTAACGTTCAAATCTTAGACAGGTAAAGCGAAGCAACGCTAATCTAAATTTTGAAAAATGGCGTATATGTAGGATGAAAAATGGTACGACGTAGTATTTTCGGAAAGACTGGTACGGTACTGTACCTGTACCACCCTTCCAAAAGTCGGACTGTAATACAGTTGTACTGTACTCGCGGATTCTCCAGCATACGTCGTTTCAAGACCGCTGAAAAAAAAACAGCGTTCACCTTTCGTGTATACTTTTTTTCTGGAGGCGTTGTTACATGCTTTCTTTATTGTAAATAAAGATTCTCTCTCTCTATCCATTTCACCTCCCTCATCCCCTCAAAACTCAGAGGTACAACCAACTGAAAAAGAAACTTTGTAGAAACTACAAAATAGCCTGCACCTCGAATTATCCTCCCCTCCCACCATCTTCAAGAATGAAGTGAACTTTGCAGCCTTCTGGAGTTTGATTGTGAGTAATACTGCATTTATCTCCTAAATCAGGCAGTATGGCACCAGAGCAATTCCCAACGTCTTGGTTCTTTCTTTTTTATTTTCAGTATACTGTGAAAGAGTTAGTCCATATATGAAAAACAACTCCACAATGAAAGGCCTAAGAGTTAAGGCCGGCAAGATTTGCTAAAGTGTTATTTAAATGAATGAATGAACGAATGAGTTTATTATAATTGACAGACCAGACAGGTTTACGGACATTAAAAAGGGATATATGAAGAGATGCCAACAAAGCAGATTGTTTTAACGCGATAAATGTAACAGTTACGTGGGATTAAGCAACACTCACGATACAAGTAGCTCTTCAGCGACCAGTCCAATGTTACAGTTGTCGCTCCGCTAGGCATTCTTTGAGATGTTTGCTTGCTCTTTGCTTAAAACTCTTCTCGCCAGCGTTCGTTTTACTTCGCTCATAGTCATTTAAATAACTACTCGTCTGCTTGTTTCCCATATTTCGCATTACGTTAGAGAATTCGTGATCTGTTAGGTTGTTTATCTCAGCGCATTTATACATTCGTTGAAAGCCTAGCAGGTGGTCAAATCTCTCCAGTTGGTGGATCCGTCTGATGACACAATTAGCTATTCTTTGTAGAACGGAGCTATTCTTTATAGGACGTGCTTATCGTATTCATTGGCGACTGCCCCTATCAGCAAAAAGAGTCGAATTTTTTTTTTTTGGCAACAATCGTTTCAGCAATAATACGAGTGATTTCTGAGGTTAATAGGGATCTTACTGTCTTAAGATCTTACTGTCAACATTTTAATAGTTTTCGGTAAAGCTATCGAAGTGTTTTCTGCATGATAATCTTTCACCTAGTACATTACCCAAATTTTTGGCACCATTACTTGCTTCCTTTTGCCCATCCCCGATTTTGAACTTTTGGGCAGGTAAGGTTTTCGTAAGCCGTCGTTGAGTTCCATGAGGGCTTATCATAGTTTTGGAAGGATTTATTAGCACGCACAATGACTGCGGGAACTCTGCTATTGCCTTTATACCGTCACTAATTTTTTCTGGCACCATGTTCACGGTAAGTGGAGCTGTGGTACCAGTTGATGCTTACCGATTTTGAGCGGTTTGTTTGTTGCCCCATCTACGCCTGGACAGCTATTAGAAGGCGATGTGCTCATTACTTTGAATATTTCATCTCGCCCCCAGCTTCCTCGGCGTGTAGTTCATCCCACCCCCCCTCGCTGAATTATTTGGCAATGGTGGACTCAAATTAGGTTGTGGCCGTGGTTTGACTGATACAGAATATTTATTGAAGTCCTCTGCACTTACTTCACAAGTTTCGCGGTCTGAGTTTAAATAAAAATAGTACTCAACAAGAAACAAAATGAATCTATTATACAAGGAGAGTATATTTTCGACCGTAGGAGCTAGTACATAAAATAGGATTCGTTCGTTTACAAGCCTTTACTAGTTCTCGCTCTCCCCCACCCCTCTCTCCC
>JPKZ01002973.1:0-32845 GCA_000803305.1 Toxocara canis | reverse complement strand
GGGGTGGGGGTGGGAATTTCCTCTCTCTTGAAATCACTTCAGTTTCGAAAATAAATTGTTTCCAGGAAACATCCGTGCATAAGCCGCCATACTGCTCGATGTACAGCGTAAACTGAGAACGAATGCCAATGGTATAGCATGTCGCTTTGACAGCTTCCTGCATCATATCAGTCAGTCGGTTTCGTCAACTACACACACACGCACACACACACACATTTTTTTTTTCTGAAATGCTCAATAGTCTCGAACAACAACCACAAATAATTGATCGATCACAAAACTAACTCAGGACATCGATCGGCCGACCGAACATCCTTTGATTTCCCTTTTAAAGTCAATTTTGCGAAGCCCACCAAGATATATTTCGAGCTTACGCTCATAGACACGTATACTAGAAAATATTTCGATTTTCGCTTTCGGATGTTCGAACTTTCACTGCCTTTAGCGCTTTCATGCAATACGTTTTGTTAAAGGCGCTATATGCCTGTCGTAAAAATGAATGGAAAATGACTGCGACAGTAGTGTTGTCAAGATTTAAAAAAAGATGGGCTACTTCATGATTAACTATTTGATTCGTTTCTACACGTCGCAATGCATGTAACATTCATGAGGTAACACTTCACAGTAAATTAAACGCTCTTCTAAAATAGGAGTGATGTTAATTATTGGGATAATAAGTGGGGATTTACTGCTTTTTAAGATGTATCTAATAATCACTGAGAACTTCTAAAAATAAATAGGAAAGAGTGAAATCCATTGCAGAATTTGAGGTGAGATGCTAACTACAGACAAAATATGTTATTTTGTAAATGTGCTTAGTTTACGACTTTACCGTAACCTTTTGAATATGATCTCCTCTTGACGCTAAAAATTTTAAATGATGAATAACGGGCCCGTGAAACAAAATAAGCATCCATGGTGGTACTTAGGTATAATTGTAGACGAATAATAAACATATGCATAAAAACGTACGCTGTTCTAAGGAGTATGAAATACATGAGGTTTTAATGGAAAGGTGAAAAGCAGAATTGACGAACAGCTCTTAGAAAGATTCAAGTATCGAAATACGCCATAAATGCAGCAAATGAGTGATGACTTTGTGGTGAATTTGTGAAATGGTAAAGAATGTGCACACTAAAAAACCGATACATAAGATGAAGCTGGCGAAGGTTTTCATACTTACAAAACGCAACGAAATTCACCACCAGTCAGTGAATCTATCGTCGTACATGTTAGAGTAATTCGAGAAATATTGAGAGTACCGAACGGTTTTTTCGGATACAATCATATCGGTTCTCTTTCTCTCTCTCATACTTCATAAGAAAAGCCATTTAATTATTTACTGAAAACTTTTGTTAATCTACTAATTTTTGAAATTGATTTACTAAATTTTTTTTATTAATCCACCAGAATTTTTCAACAACTTACTAAATTTTTTTATTAATTTACTAAAATCACTTATTGATTAAAAATTGTTCTTTGGGTTTTGCAATTCTGTAATGCGCCGCTGTTCGATGTACGAAATTCACATTATGCGATTAATTTCAGGAAAGGTCTGCCATCTGTCATAAAATTGGCTGCCCGCCAAAAAGGCATTTTCATACAACGGCTGAAAAGCTAACGAGTCATTATACCGTTATGCAAACAATGCGCTTCGCGTTTTCGATTGCAGTTCGAACTTATGGAAGGAAGAGGGGGAAACAAAGCTTCTTGAGGGGCAGTACATGAATTGCGACTTCTTTAGGGGAAACCACAATGAGCCCTAAAGTAACAAATGTAGCATACCACGTGGGACCTGCCGTGTCGCAAAATACTGCATAAAGACACAGCGATTATCGCCAGCGATTATCGCTGCAGTGGACCGTTGTTTCACTCGGCCATAATAAAATTAGACCAAAATTACATCAAAAACTGAAGGCCAGATTATCCAGGGACATGTGGTAGTTTAAAAAAAGATTCGATAAGATCGGACAGTAGTAATCTAAATGGAAACAACTGGGATGGGAGAGNGGATGATAATATTTTCAGTTCACTGAGCCAAATGATCCCTCGAGGAGACTATCGGTAGATTTATCGACGTCCGTGTCTGATTCACTGCTAAGCGTGACCAACGCTTCATCGATGTCACCACCCATGTCTGCGTCCTCTTCGTCATCTGCAATGTTTCCGTATCAAAAACTCGGGCACAAAATGCGCTTTCATGAATGAACTTTTCGAGTGGCGACGCCACCTAATGGATCTCTTGTTGGTCGTTGAAAACCCTCTCTATCCCTCTTATATATGGCGTATGGTTAGAGTAGAGAAAAATGTGATAACTATGTTACCGAAAAAAAAAAACTCATTCCGCTATCTGCTCTCTTTTCCGCTCATCAAATTTGCATAATTCTCGTAAACGCTATTTCTCTCGTCAGCGAAAAACTGCACATGCACGATATTTTCTAATTTACATAATTAGAATGCATCAACAGGTAGGCTATCATATTCGTCGTGGTTTACTGTTTATTGTACGCATTTCTGATTAGAAGGCATAAAGTGCCGAAATGTTGAATAAACGCCATTCGTTAAAATCGCAACTAATTGTTCACAATCGCATTTCTAACGCATACGTTTATTCATAGTGCGGAATGGCATTCTGCGTGAGGATGCAAAAATACACAAATAACGAAATATAGAACGTCGGGGTTCGGCTGTACAATTCAAATTTGGTATTCGCGTTTCGCAAATCGAATTTGGCATTTATGTTCGTTGAGTTCAAATGTTTCTTCAAGGATGTTCGAGGTGGTCATCTGATGAATTTTTTCTTTAACAGTCAGCTCAGGCCTACCTCAAATAAAGAAAATGCACTCGGCCAGGCACTTCAGTTTAAGAGTGTCGATTGTTACTCGATGCTTGAAACGCTTGTTCTCAGCATTGGTTTTAGTTGTTTCGTAAATATTACACATTTATATAATTTGTATATAAGTTTTACTTTGTTTTACTTGTTTTATTTTGCCACAGGAACCACATAGCATTTGCAAACGACGCCACTGGAAGTTGAAGGATCTTTTAATTTATGCATACACACAGGTCCGAGTCAGAACGGAAAGGTACATAAGAATTTCACCATGAATCATTTTTTTAGATCATTGGCTTCGTGAACGAATTAAATTCAAACCCCGAATGGATCAATCCAATGACCAACCGATCGTGCAAACATCAACCGAAAAATGAAGTGTAACCTCGGCGCAGTAGGCCAACATGGCAATCGTCATCGGAGATTCTGCCCTGCTTGAGTGCGACTAAGAAGTCGATTTCATCGACAAGCACATTACTCCAGTCAATTTTCTGTGGATTATTTTCCTTCGTAGGCTCACCCGCACAGTCTTCTTCATAGCTTTTTTCCTCAGCCAATGATGCTGAAAGAATGATTGCATGAAAATTTTAAGAAATTGCGAATATAAATGAAGATCAGAAGATACACGCACCGCATAAATCAGAAGTTGCGAAGCATATGCCATCGCAACGTTCTGCTGGTAGGGGCTATCGGGAAGAAGTTGTGAAGGGTGAGCTATTCTCGCTACTCTCTCCAACTGTGTCGTTCAGTCTGAAAGTGGTTTTTTTGAATGAGAGAGCTACTTCCTCCAGAGGAAGGTTAGTTTTCGTCACGAAAGTAACACAGTAAATCCAAAACAAAAAAAGCAAGAAGGTGAACGAACGATCATTTAACAAACTTAATACGATCAAACGACTCGAAACATATTTTTAATCAGTGATCTCCGAAGTGGAAAGTCCTCAGATGAAGGTAATAGGAATTATCAAACGAGCGTTAAGTTATCTATTAGAGTGCCGTTAAATTTCGTTAGGTGCAAGAACGTGTTTGACGAGCTTTCTATTTATTTTAGTGAACAAATACGGTGGATCCTTGGAAATGTTATGCGACTTAATCAACCCCTTTGATTAGGGAGTGTCATTTGATGGGTGCCATTCGATTTGGTGCTCATGCATCCCTTCAGTGCTGGATATTGTTTTGTTTTATTCTGTTTTTCTTTTTTTTTTTTTTTTAGTATTTCAGTTTCACACCTTGAAATATTAACGCCGAAATAAGAACGCGAAGGTGTTGCAACTTGATGTTTCATAGAAGATGTGATGCTACCTGTTTCTCTTTTTTATTAAAGTTACGATTTCTGTAGTTGTTTCTGCTGTTGTGCTTTTTCTCTGTCGTAACAAATTAGCAACTCCTTTGTTGAAATCACTGCTTTATCTAAAATGCATAGGCGGAATTTGATATATTTAGCGGAACATAAATATTTCTTTCCAGTCATGAATACTGAAAACCAAAAATCCAATGCCGTAATTTATTTCGATCTTATTAACGTCCTATACATAGAATGGATGTTGGCAGATGTGAACACAGTAATTTCGACGTTACCGTACCGTTTGCTCAAATTTGATGACTCACAATACAGCTCAAAACCCATGTAATTCAATTTGCAGCACATAACTTTCTAGTAATAAGTTTGCACCTATCTGATTCGTTGCGTATTCTTCGAATAGCGTGCTAAAATGATCACTGTGTTTGGCATGAATGAGCCCTTTCCTAGCAGCTTCAATCAATTCCTCTTCTTCGACCAATATCTTACGCTGTGTTGGAGTAGTTGCAGTCTTTACCACTTCGGTTTCCATTGTCGATCCTTAACTGAAGCTTTTTGCACATCACTAGTGAGGAGTTAATATGATTGAGTCGAAAGAAATTATGACAAGAATTTATTTAGTTAAACCAAAATGTTTTGAAAATTTGTAGGTTTGGAAGTGATCTGTTTAGCAATTGCTCTCTTCCTTCCAGTCGTTCCCAATTGTTCCTATAGTGTAGGCTTTATTATAAGTTATTAAGGAAAGAGTGGGTCAAGACTGATCTACGCTTTCAATTAGGTCAAAATTGATCTACGAATTCAGTTAGGTAAAACTGATTTATGTTTTCAAGAAGTCTACCGACACGTTTTGAAAACTAGCACACCGAAGTGGTCATACGCACAATCGCATGATCTGGAATTGAACGCGCATAACCAAAGTATTACGGTGGAAACGCGTCAAAACGGAACTCTTTCATCGAACTCTTCTATGACATTTCGTGAACGCTTGCTTTTTTGTCATCTCCTCTCAACCTAGCATAGATCAGCATTCAACCAGATTCCAGTCTTCCCCGTAAACTCAGTGCACTGAGCACCATATAACAACCTAAACGTACACGCGCCTTGCACTATGCTCGTTCCGCTTGTTCCCATCGTTTATTAATTAATTTCATGCGAATTAATGCTCCCCTTAATCTACGTACCTCCTACAACGTTTCAGCATCGCATCATAAGTTCAGCGTGCATAAATTCGACAAAGCTCCAGGCAAAGACGGCCTAACAATAAAAGTATTAAAGAGTGGAGGATACAAGATATTCAAGGAGCTAGCTCGCAAATTCACCCGCTATTTGGTAATGCAGAAGATACCGGCAAAATGGAAGGAATCAAAGGCGGCTTGCCGCGAACAGAGAGAGATGGAAACGGAAAGTTGGACGACTTCACCCGTCGCGACAGCATGTTGCTGATAGCGGGACCAGGTAAACCAGGTAAAGCAGCCGCTGAACTCATAAATGAGGCGCACCAGTCTTAAATTATGTTTATAAAAACCCCCATTTACTGAGGAAGAGGTCCGAATAAAGAGTATAGTTCACACCAGTTTTGAACAATTCTAAAATTGTTTCTTTTAAGAAGCGTTTGCATACTTGACTGGACAGCATCGACTAGTTGCTAACCATTATCCGCATGTTACAATGCATTTTTGCAATCGGCAAACTCCAACTAAGCATGCAGTGCATTTATTACGGAGTTTAATTCCGCAGTTGACCACCAATTGTCTACACCCTTTCAAAGAAAGCAAGTCCTCAACTCACGTAAAATTCATAACTTTACCTCGACGTTCGGCCCTCCTAAATACCCTCCTGCGTTCGACCGTCCGACACACTCGACTTTAGACACAGTGTTGTTTTACCGAATCATAAATATATTATTAATTTCATTAATTCATCTGCGTATTTCATCATGAAAACATTCTAATTAAATTGTTTCACTTCTTTTATGCAAAAAACAATACTATCAACTACTCGTTTTTTAGTTCTATCGAAATAATCATAAAGAAAATTCTTTAAACTGAACTGAGCAGAATCGTTATTATGCAGAAAAATTATTTTAAAAAAAAGGCTCAGTTATGATAAAAATTCCACGGTGAATCAAATCTCGCCACTATTAAACTGAAATCGCTAATGAAACTGTTTCCACAAATCTACATGTCCCATTATTTTGCAAAGATCGATCGGTCATTGTAGTTCTAAAAAAAGCTGAAAAGAGCAAAATAAAATATGCTGCTTCTAAAACAGCAACTTATAATCTTCAACATCATATTTGTAAAAATTCTCTTATGAAACAGCACTGCACTAATTTCTAAGTTCCGCTTACGAGGTTACGCCTAAAGTGAAATATGTTATCGTAGAATATCGATAACAAATCCTTCACTAGCATATAATTAATTCAGTATTTAAAAGTGCATAACCATCCATAATTATATACTTATTAGCAAAACATACTCCTTCAGCGTTCAGTTAAAGTTCAAAGATGGGAGGAAAAGCTCAACTGATGCGAACCGTCAATGGCGCACCTATATTATTTAGAGATTGAATTTTTAGAGCAATGAAAATTCAGTGCAAAGATATGCGATATGGGGAACGGATTTCGGTGAAATTCCGTTATGTACGACAAAGAAATGCATCACGCCTTATATTTGAATCAAACGAAGTTACGAAGTTATGGAATAAAAATATGACACCCAATACTTCGATCTACTCATAATATCTAAAAATAATCTCGATTACATTATCTCCGCAACATTTTATAAAAAACAATCAGTTAGTAGGAGCAAAATTAAAACCATAATTATCGAAAATAAGAGGGAAAAATATTTATGCGGAACTTTGTAGCCCATCCTCTCAACATTTTCAACATTTCTTTGCCTGGAAATGTACTAAAACCACGATTACGTTCCTCCAGTCTTCCCCTCTTCCTCTCTGAAATGAACGATCGGCCGTGCAGATTTCGGGAGTAACTACATGCCCTTAGGAACACATTTTGTATTTGAGAACTGTAAAGCTGTAAAGTCATTTAATTAGAGTTTATTACAGTGCGGAAAAGCCACGGCACATAGACTCATCAGTGGTGGGCCAAAAGACTCATCACAATAGTTACTGAAAAAGTCCACGTTGTGGTGCTGCAGCAAATCCAAGAAGAGTGGTACCTGCGGTCCGTAAGCCCGTCACAGATTGTTGCGCTGCTGCTGTAAGGTCCACACTATGTAAGTTATTGTTCGGTGTGCGCATTTGCAATTCATACCCACTGCTTGCTTTACTCAATATCCATCAGCGCACCACATCGTCAAGATCAACCTGATTTAGCATTTATCATAGATGAAGAGATACTTCACTGCAGCAAAGAGTCGATTCTTTTCTGTACATGTTGAAGATTGTTGAAAAGTTCGATGAGTTCAGCACGCGACATTTCAACAAGCTTTGGACCTTGATCCGTAACCAACTCCAGGATCACTTTTGGTTTGCGTACTTTTGGACAATCTCGCCTGGAAAATTGCAAGCTATTAATAGAAATTATCGCACAATGCTTGAATTGAAACATTTGAGCTCGACAAAAGTGGAGAGTGATTTGATGAGGCAGGATAAATTTGAAAATGAAGAGACGGGAGATTATATTAAGAGAAGAGTGCGATGAACTGAATTCAAGAGCTTACTGCTTTATAGAAAGCAGTCAATACAAGCGACCGAAACTACACCATATGACATCTATGCTCCGATGGTTTAGAAAGTGCATGTAGATGAAGCAGGATTGAAGTCGCAAGACATGTATCTGTAAAGATTGCAAAACTGCGCACGCTATCACTCTCTCGCTCCCTCTTCTTTGTTCCCCGGAGAAAATTTGGGCTTAACAGTCTTTATTTGTGCTTTAATTTTGCGCCATTTCCCTTCCTCAAATATCAGGAAAGAGTCTGCATTTCACTTATAAAAATTAGGAACCCGGCTAGAACAATGATTCCACTATTCGCAACAGTCATTCATTCTGAAGTCTTCGATCTACCGTTGTACAACCAAAGGAATAAGAGAATGATTTGTAAACTTTTGAGCCTAGCAAATTCGATAACCTACTCTGATGCGCAAAGGTCAGGATTAGGTTGGAAATTCTACGAATTTATTTTACAGCAACATTATTTAACTGCTAAAAACTAAAACACTCACTTTGCAATATCCATTCGTAACGTCCAATTAACATCGAGAAGCTGAGAATGACCTGAATAAGACATACCTCGGAGGCGATCAGAAACGGCAGTACCTCTTTCTGACCACACTTGAACGATCACATCGGTGAGATCACTTACAAAGCCCAACTGAAAATGAAAAAAAAGAACAACTTATAGGTATGAAACTAGTAGTAATCGTCTTGAATTCCAATGACGCTGTTGAAATTGGGGCGAAAGGAGGGGGATGGAAATGTGCTCTCTTGATGAAGAAATTATTTTGGCCACAGCTGAAGTATAGGTTGACCTGTATTTTTCTGTTGCTGGTTCTATCACTCTATGAAGCTGGGACTATGACGAACAGATTGACAAATGTTCAAAATAGTGTAGAATAAATATATGATGCGGAATAATTGTAATATCTAGATAACTGGCTGTCAGGATGGGAAGGAGGGAAGAGAACAAGGAATATATGGAGCCCCAAGAGAGAATTTCCCACAGCATTTCAGATATGAGCCCTTTGAAGAAGAACAGGAGTGGAAAAACTTAAACAAAGCGTTTCAGATTTAAAAAAAAAGCTCTAAAAAAGCAGTTCAAAGAAGAAGAACGACCTGCTCCAAATTTGTTTTTAACCGCTCTAGTTTGAGTTGGTGATAAGCGATTTCACGCCATAACTCGATACAAACTGATATCTAAAAAGAAAAACTACTTCATAATAGTATTTCAGAAACTGTGCCCTTGCAGGGTAGCCAGGTGGCGATAGACTAAGCAAACCATTAACGGCAGCCGAACACATAGTTCATACATCATTAATGGTTAGGAAACGAGAAAGTACTGAACAGAGAACGACGATGGCGGTCACAATTCAAAGAATACGCTAATTTGCCTCTACTGAAGACCAATCGGGAGCTATCACTGCATATCGCATGTTCTATTCTAGCGTGCTTATCTCCTGCCCTTATCGGAGCTGAGTAACAGGTTGGGTGCGCACTGAAATGGATGAGTGGTGTAAATACGAATGAGCTTTTAACTAAACTCACGGTTCCACGGTTAGTGGACCTTATCTGAGAAGTACACGCCATTAGCGTGGTTTGACAAAAGCACTGGCAAGCCCAAAACTGCTAAATATCAGTCTTGCCATCTTGCCGTTAAAAAATATTGGCCAACCGATCATCTTTTGCGGATAGATAAAATGCCTGCGAAAGACATCCGGATGGTCAGTACAGTTTAATGAATCGGAACAGCAAATCAGCGACACTGCTAGTTACCTGTATTCTATGAATAGGAATTTCCGAGTCGGATCGGTAACGCAATTAGAATTTTGAAGGTACATTTCACAAAAAAGATGAAGAAAACTCCTTTTGGTTCATATCCTTTTCCTTTCAAAAAAACAAATGACTACTTATCAATAATGCTTCAGAAGATACATGCCTACAACATCTTTCGCATGAATAGATGTTAGCAGTGTATTTTTCGAACGCAAAAAAAAACAAAAATCTTAAGGGGAAAAACTTCTTTTTGAACGATGGAGAGGAAAGGAGTGGAGAGTCTATAGTGGTGAATTGCCCTCTCTAGACCCTCTCTAAAGCGGACGTAAATGATCGTTGAAAAAACAACTAACCAACTGATTGAGATCAGTTAAGTTGTGCAATGCAAAGGCAGTTACAAGTTTTTTGCGTTCCTCATCCGTAAACAAGGAATGCAAAGCGGACGTAAATGATCGTTGAAAAAACAACTAACCAACTGATTGAGATCAGTTAAGTTGTGCAATGCAAAGGCAGTTACAAGTTTTTTGCGTTCCTCATCCGTAAACAAGGAATGCAAAGCGGACGTAAATGATCGTTGAAAAAACAACTAACCAACTGATTGAGATCAGTTAAGTTGTGCAATGCAAAGGCAGTTACAAGTTTTTTGCGTTCCTCATCCGTAAACAAGGAATGCAAAGCGGACGTAAATGATCGTTGAAAAAACAACTAACCAACTGATTGAGATCAGTTAAGTTGTGCAATGCAAAGGCAGTTACAAGTTTTTTGCGTTCCTCATCCGTAAACAAGGAATGCAAAGCGGACGTAAATGATCGTTGAAAAAACAACTAACCAACTGATTGAGATCAGTTAAGTTGTGCAATGCAAAGGCAGTTACAAGTTTTTTGCGTTCCTCATCCGTAAACAAGGAATGCAAAGCGGACGTAAATGATCGTTGAAAAAACAACTAACCAACTGATTGAGATCAGTTAAGTTGTGCAATGCAAAGGCAGTTACAAGTTTTTTGCGTTCCTCATCCGTAAACAAGGAATGCAAAGCGGACGTAAATGATCGTTGAAAAAACAACTAACCAACTGATTGAGATCAGTTAAGTTGTGCAATGCAAAGGCAGTTACAAGTTTTTTGCGTTCCTCATCCGTAAACAAGGAATGCAAAGCGGACGTAAATGATCGTTGAAAAAACAACTAACCAACTGATTGAGATCAGTTAAGTTGTGCAATGCAAAGGCAGTTACAAGTTTTTTGCGTTCCTCATCCGTAAACAAGGAATGCGCGTCTTCAATTGGCATTGCATCCAGTACACGATTCGACAGCTGTTTGAATTTGCGTCTGTCCAAATCGTTCAGTAGCTGAATGGCTCGTTTTGAGCCTAATGATAGCTTTAATATAGACATTCAACTGATCGCCTGAAACTGACTGATTAATGAATAGCCAAATGGTGACGGAGGTAATTTGTTTGGTGAACAGTACCCCTTCACTGTGAACGAAACTTGTTGCCGTTATCACTTGATTTCCATAGAAGCATATGTATAATTTTCAAAAAAAAGGCTTGATATTTCTTATAGTAGACTGAAGCGAGCGGTCGAAGCACCGAGAATTATTTTCGCACTTTGTTATGATCATGAGCGCAGCACCGTCCTCGAGCTAGAACAACATCCGAAACATCTGAACTAGAGCTCGATATTCTTATTCGAAAGTTTTTCGTATTCCTATTTTCTATTTTCACATGTTTTACATCTATTTGCTCGCCGGAAATAAAATAAAAAGACAAAAGTGTTGAAATGATATCAACTAAAACTGCACCAAAGAAAACAGTGCGCAAGCCATTATATGAGAGTTACAGGTTGTAGGGGGAGGGGAAGGGAGGGGATGAATATCACCATTACACGTTTTATGCAAGTCACAGAAAGTTGAAAAACAGAATTTTTGCGCATGCGTATTATCCTGCGCACTTAGTGCTAACAATGAAACGCGGTTGGGCATGACAGGCAATCCACCCACACGCCAAACCTCTAAGCCTGTCCTTCAACCAAACCAAACATGATTTCCTGATAAATACAGCCACACGCAAACTGAACGGAATGTGGAGAAAAAGCTAGCAAATTATATGAGCATAATTCCATCCTCAGCACTGTCACTCTAAGACCTCCTTGATTCAAAATCCGGAATTTTATGATAGAGAGATGCGATCATTTACTTGAGCTCTATTGTCAATGGCGTGGAAAACCGACAACTTTAAATGTCATTTCGGATGGGGAGAAAGAAATTTGAACAATTTTTAAAAAAATTATCCCAGGTACATCTATCACATTACAAACGCATCAAGAATCGGTCAGCCCCATAAAGAAAAAGCACACAGTACAAAAAATAAAAAACGACTCAGGTCTTGGAATGTTGAGTGTTTTCAAAAGTTATAAAGCTTTTTCGATTGAAAGCAGCATTTTAGAACGAGATCTTGCAAAGCAATTCTTGGAAAGTTACCAATAATTTTTTTTCCGATCTAACAGCGATTCCGTCTTTCTGGTAACGAAGCAATCGGTGAGTGTTGTTTTCTGGGAGTGTTGTGCGCAAGGTTTTTTTTCCTTTTTTATCTTTTTTTTTTTTCCAGTGCGGGTAAGATTGCTGCCCAATAATTCATCGAGTCTACGCGAGCATTACTATTCGGAGTCATCATAAGAAAGATTCACCAAAATGCATATTGTAGTGCCTCATACAATGCAGTTGTTGGATTGGTTACTGTTTAAATCGTTGTTTTCAGAGTTCAGCTGTAAGTAATAATATGACATTGTTGGAAAACGATCACTTTCTCGTTGAATTGGCTAAAATGTTCCAGAAGGCGCGCCTTGGAGGATCTCAAGCAGTCACGATTACTCTTAAGCATTGTAAGTTTGATCTTTCTGGTGTTCTCCATAAACCAAAATCGATGTTTGTATGTGGTTTACGGCGTATGCCTTAAATTCGCATGTGTACCTCCAAACGAAAAATAGTATCCCGATTAAGTCTTTCATAGATTAGCATGGAGTCTTTCACGGGATTGAGCGGAAGCAAAACTTTGCCATCGAAAATAGCGTCTTACTTTTAAATACAAATCCAGTTATGCGTTTCTTATTACACTGGCAAAGAGAAATGTTGCGCTGTCATGCATCTATGCTGCTTACCTGGGTGCAGTAAACTTGAAGCGGGCTAGTTTGTGGTTGTGATAAGTCGCGAATTTGAAATCAATAAATGGAAAAAAAGATTGTTTAAGACTGCTTGTTCACTAATATAAAATGAAAATTGGAGGCTAGGTGTTAATTTGTGGTGGGCTTGAGCGGGAGATTATTTTTGATTTCACTGTATACGTCAGCGCAGAAGGCACAGTTTCGAACCTTTCTCGTTCCTCGTTTTCGCACCAGAGGTTCTTTACCTCAGTGATAATTTTTCTGCTCGGAACAAAACGTAATATAAGATAGAGGAGAGGGTGAGCCAAGAGAGTTATGAGATGCTTAACTAAACAAACGAGAGAAGGTAAGTGGTATACTCTTCTCGATGTCAAATACGAGGTTGATTAGTTTCGGAAAATACCGGAACACCGGAAACACTAACAGTAACTACCATCTAGATATGCGGAAAACTGAGACACCGGTTGTAAATGTCTGGCGCAATATGCTATAAAATAATAGCCCAAAACTTAGGGGTTTTGGCGCTCATGAACTTCAGAAATTTTGTATCGCTTTTTTTTCTATGATGTTCAAACTTTTTTCTCATCCACCCTTATTTCACAGCATAATGACCTAAACGATGACTTAAAATGTTCAAACTTTCACAGCATAATGACGTAAAATACCGGAACACTGGAAACACTAACAGTAGCTACAATATATATATATGTACATATATATGTACATATATATATATTGTAGCTACTGTTAGTGTTTCCAGTGTTCCGGTATTTTACGTCATTATGCTGTGAAAGTTTGAACATTTTAAGTCATCGTTTAGGTCATTATGCTGTGAAATAAGGGTGGATGAGAAAAAAGTTTGAACATCATAGAAAAAAAAGCGATACAAAATTTCTGAAGTTCATGAGCGCCAAAACCCCTAAGTTTTGGGCTATTATTTTATAGCATATTGCGCCAGACATTTACAACCGGTGTCTCAGTTTTCCGCATATCTAGATGGTAGTTACTGTTAGTGTTTCCGGTGTTCCGGTATTTTCCATGCAAATACATGCAAAAAAACAGATTGTTCTAACTGTGGGCAATTTTTTTTGAATCGACTAAAATCTGATATCTGTTGGAGATGGCGAATAACGTCTTTCCTTGTTGCTTTGAGTTTCCCCAAAAATGAGCATGGTTGTTGTTCTTTTGAACGGTATCGATTAATCTCGCACACTGTAACTTTTAAAAGCTTCAAACATTTACGCTTTAATTATTAGGCTTTAAAACGTCGTAATTAAGAGTATATATTTAAAGAGCACATTGTGAAACTTCAATACACGCACATATATATACAAATACACATATGTATGCATATATATGTATGTATATATGTATACATATGTATGTGCGGACAGTAGCTCAGTGGTAGGGCTCCTGCTTCGTATGCGGGAAGACCTGGGGTGGATGCCCGGCTGTTTCCCGACGGATCGCCAGCAGGCTGACCACTGACCACCGGGTGTTCGGAAACTGGTCAGAACAATCATGCGCGGGCATGGTTGTCAGCTGCATCGGTAGGGGAAGCGATGAAACTACAGCTTCCTTTGGATCGCTTTGCATATGTGTATATACATATATATCGAAGTTTCACAGTGTGTACTCGTTAATTATGAGGTTAGTCATAGTCGTTGTCGAAAACACCGGTTGTGTAGTTACGGAGACACTTTCATTTGACGTTTTCGTTTCTTATACGCCATCATCAGGTAGACACCTCAAGATGTGTTTTCTGCCAACGCCTGCTTCAAATTGATGAGCAGATTGTAAGTTAGTTTGTAGTTGTGCTAGACTCTTTTTCAGATTTTTCTTCATCTTTCATCTGAAACTTCAATGATAATATATTTCTTATCCCTAGTTAAACAACAATATGTTGATTTTTGGCCCAGAAAAAGAAACGCTTGGACCTCAAAAATTAGTCGCGAGCACTTATTGCTACGTTCAGATATGTTGAGAATATTCAAATGAAAATGCGACCAGCCAAATGGAAAAAAGAACAGAGAAGTCTTACAATTGCAGTTTGGTGATATGAGCAGATATGTTTTATGTGAAAGGAATTTTTTCTAATTAGCATCATATGAACAAAGAGGTTGCACGATTTCGTGTAGTGTTTTTCTCGTACAGGCGGAAGATGGTAAATGAAATAAGAGCGGGAGGAATTTGAAAAAAAAAAACGTTGTATTTGAAGATGATGGTCGAACAAAACCACATCCCAAATCGAATGTAGCGTTGCGTACGTCGAAAATGACAGAGGATCTGTGCTTGTTCAGGGCGAAACTTGGCGATAAAAAAATCAGCACTGTGGTATGTGGCGTTACCTTCTGATAACCTGAAAAACTGTTCTGGCAGGCTTAACGTAGTTAACTTACGGACGGGTGTCCTTCGAACAAAGAACATTCAAAATTGTCCTCAGAGATAAAAGCACAGGATGGTCTCGGAGGTTTGGTCGCGCATAAAGAACTCTTTAGGTTGTTTAAACAGCGCTCAAACTATTGTGTAGAGGCAGTGCTGTGTGCACCATACGTGTGATTACTTCCGCTAGCTAGAATGAGGCAAATTCGGGCAAGAATACGTAAAATTTAAGAGCGTTGTACCACAGGCGGTTCGGGGCAAATCAAGTTTGACCAACATGGAATTTGTGAATGGAGTTCATTGCATTGTGCAAATCACGCAACGAATTCTGCAAGTTGTTTCATATACTGTGTGCAGTGAGTGTCCTTTCTTAGGAAACATGAAGTCGATAATTTACCGAGGCATCAATGTTCGGGATTGAAAACGACATGATCACTCGTTGAAATTACGATGTTTAGTCATTGGTGTTTGTTGACACGTTAGAGCTGTGTCCTCTGTTATACCATGGGCAGTTCCTCCCTCCTCAGGTTTTTCGATCTTCGGTTGCAAGAGCTGTTAGCCGAGTTTCAGCTGCAGAATTTTTTCTAGCGTTGTCATAGCCATTTCACGGTGGAAGTTAGCCACTGGAGGCAGCTCTTTATCAACCGGTTGAAAGGGGAAAGGCGTGAGATAGGGGGATCTATGGTTGCCTGTGCTGGGTTGGTAAGGATATTAAGATGGCTTAAGTTTCGTTGCAGGTTCATCCGAAGGAAGTGAACAAGTTTCAGTTGGCGTATGCTGCATTACTGAAGTCTAACATGGATAATTTAAAGAAAAGGGAAAGAAAAACACCTACCGCTGCCACTGCAAAGCCGAAAACAGGAGCCAGGAAAGAGAAGAAGGCGCAATAAGCATCGGTGTTATGTCACCCTAAAATTTTCAGTTCTTACTGTGGCTTTGTGACCTTGTCGATGCATCGGTCTGTTTTTATCGTGTGGGTGGATTCATTCCATAGGACAATGAAGAGGCTGTGATCTTACCAGGACTTGAATTTACTGAGTATTTGCAACTCCACATTGCCCATTGTTATATAGAAGCTGCATTCTGGTAATTTTAAAAAAGCGAAACTTCTCCAAGAGACATAGTTGAGGATTGCTAAAAATTCACTGTTGTATTTCTGTTGCTTGTAAAGGAAAGGGGGAGATAGCAGGTGAAGGGAGATACGCTGTACGAGTTTTATTTCCTTGTTATAACATCGACGACAATGGTAGTGTGTCAGTCGGATCTCAGCGTGTCACGTTCGTAGCAGATGATGGTTTCCACAACTGCATTTGTTTACCTTCGTACTGTTATGAACTGATAGGATTGCTGTTACGGATCTTGGAAAATCACTGATGACATGAATATTTTCCATTTAAAATTCAAAGAAAGGTCACATTTCAAGTCAGCGATATATATATATATATATCGCTGACTTGAAATATATATACATGGTTGTGGAAATTTTCGATCGCTCCATTATTCTTGATAACTTTTAAATTTTTTTGCCTCACATGTATATTTGGCGTTTTTTGAAATTTGATTGGATTATGGAAAACAAAGTAAAGTTACTTTTGTATTTCAGATGATTAGTTTTATGAGAGCATTTTGGAAGCATGTCGGGTTTGAAAGAAATCATTTTTTATAACCATCTTTCAGTTTTTTAAACATATGTTGAAGCACTTCTTGCGCACCACATATGCAAGTGAATCTCATAGGTTTTCCGTTTTCGTATGCCGTTGCATTATTGTCTATGGTAATGGTTTTTTAAGTTTGCTCCATATTTTTCAATAAGAAAGGACGTCTGTTAATAGCTTGAAGTTTTAGTAATTATAAGGAAGCTTTAAAATACAAGTAGGTCAAAACAATTTTTGCGTTCTGTTCAATGCGAAGGAAGTTCGTCAAAATCCGAGAACGTTTTTTCCCCAGCCAATTTCATTGTGCTTTCCCTCATTCACAACTAATATTTTTTCCACTAGGAGTCATCGATCAGCCTGTCGTATACTTCACTTGACGGGCATATTTTTCGTAGGGAGTTGTGATGTTTAGGCTTATTACCTCTAGTAGAGTCCATATTGCTATAAAATTTTAATATAATTTGGAGGTTCACTGCTCTAAAGAGAGTCTTGAGTGGAATTGTTTTTTTTTTGTTTCTCATGTTCATTTGTTGGATGGTGACTTCTTTTTGCTTTAATAAATAATTCTTTTCTTTTTGGCTGTTTATAGTCCCCAATCGTATTATTTGCCGATTTCTGCCATGGCGTCCTCGTTGTTTACCATACGTGAAAATGTGAATCAGAATCTAAGAATAGGACCGTTAAAAGTGAGTACTTGATATCGCTAGTTAAGTATAAGCGGAGCACGAATTTGGCAGTGGGAAATTTTTACTCTATCGGCAAACTACGAGCAATTTTTTTTTCTAGCAAAAAAGGCAAATCTTTGAATGAGCTTGTATGGTTAATTATGGGAAAACGTACACGCTGGCAGCATTCCCGATCCCCTCAATCGTGTCAATTTTCCCATTCTCACGAAATTTGATTAAGCTAGAAGCATGAAAGCTGAGGCCTCGTGAAATCGAAGAAGTATAAAGCACCAACTCCCTCGCCTGTCTTTCATAGACGCGTTATGCGTACGGAATGAGCCTTACGTTCTCGATTCCTTGGGGTGCCTTATAAATGTGGCATTATGTTCTCGACTCGTCAAGGTGCCTTATAAATGTGGCCTTACGCTCTCCATTCCTTAAGGTGCCTCACAAATGTGGCCTTACGTGCTCGATTCCTTAACATGCCTCATAAATGTGGCCTTACGTGCTCGATTCCTTAAGGTGCCTTATAAACGTGGGCTTTCGTCCTCGATTCGTTTAGGTGCCCTATAAGCCTTACGTCCTGTGTTCGTTGAGCTGCCATATAAATGTGTCATTGCGTTCTCGACTCGTCGAGGTATCCTATAAATACGGCCTTGCGTCCTCGATTCGTGAAAGTGCCTTATAAATATGTCATAAGCTGAATATAGTAGAAATCTTTTATTGAGCATATGCATTAATCATAAATCAGCACATTCAGAGCAGTAATACGCATGTGCATTGAATTCAGCTCACAACCACTCACATTTGTATATATCAGTTTGTGGATTGATCGTTTTTTATAAAATATGTTTCGGTTCTATGGAGGAAGGAAAATTATAAGTATTGTTTTTTGAAAATATCGAGAACGACCGTTGGCTTTTCACAGTTTGTTTTCTAGATTTCTAACTTCTTAGGCTTCTCATTTCGGTAGCATGCTTTGTGCAACATCACAAATTATCATTCATTTTTAAGAAAACAACGCGTTATTATTAATTAACAAAAATTGAACGAACATCACATGAAATCCATCATAAGGGCTTTACACAGCGCATTTTTAGAAATGGTGTTGACCAGTCGTATTGCGACAAGTGTGTGAGTCCTCAACTTTGGAACTGTAACAGTTGGGCAGTTTGTTTTTGTGGCCCATTTAGGTTGTCCTATTCGGCTTACAAGATTGTGGTTGCAGAATCGGAAAGCTGAGGGGTCGAAACTTGTGCGCAATCATAGACTACTGAGGAGTACAGGCAACCTAGACATACCTTATTCTTGCGAATCACAGGCTGTTGAGAGACGCATGAATAAATCTTTTGATTTGAACCGAAATGTTTGTTTTGTAAAGTTGGATGAGAAAAGAATTTGTTGGAGACGTTGGTATGATCACTTTTTCAAAACTGAACTCCTCAATGTTATTTTTTCTCTTCTCTATAAGCCAAGAGATTATTATTGCTTCGGCTGCGTTTTTGGGCTAAATTCAAACTTCTTAAGCTTGTCGTTTTAAGTATCTAAGCTTAAAATTCAATCTTTCCGTCATTTTATCTTCTTAAGCTCAAATATCTTGAGCTTATATATTTTCAGTGTTTCTTTTGCTAAGCAAGTTCTTGCCAGTTAAAAAAAGGCCTCTTCGTTTTGTGAAAAGGAGAAACTTTAGTCTGGCGAGAAAAATTTTCGAATTTCCACATTTGGCGATAAGTTTTCAAATAGATTTCTGTTTATGCCAGCCTTGGCTCTATATTTCATCACGAATTGTTTTCTTTTGATGCTGCCATTAAAAAAAGACTGTAACGCGTAGAATGTTACGCTGAAATTGAGGCAGCCTTGTGAATTTCTATCTTTTCGTGAATTTAACTTTACCTGGAGCTAGCTTAAGGTTATTAAGAGATATCGTTGAGGTTAACTCCCGAACGTTTTATTCCCATTTTATTTTTGTCGAAATGTTTGCAGAAAAATATTTTGCAAGTTTATCTATGAGTATGGCGATACCTCTACCAGTCCATATAGCTTCAACGAATACTCATGGAAAATCTAATATTTTAAACTCAGTCGAACGTTCTCATCGACTAAGTGACCTCATCGTTTTGCACTGCGAAATTTTTCGCTTAAGTTCTAAAGCATGGTTGTTCAAAATTTCATACTATATTCAACTTTCTTTGAGCAGTTTTTTTGTGAAATAGAGTGTTAAGTTGGTTAAAAATACGGATGGACGATTGTTGCCGTAACGGTTAAGGATTGGACAGACACAACTTATACGGGCTAGTTGAACTATTATGATTCGATTCATGGAGCAATGTGTTTTCTGCGCGAATCATTATAACAATATTCCTAGTGGATTGGCGGTAGAAACATTTCTAAGAATTATATTAGTCATGCTTAAAATTTTCTAACGAATATGCAAAATTCGTATCACTTTTCGAAACAAACTCGCCTCATTGTGAGATTCATTAGTGTCGCTTTTTTCGATGATGTAATTTGGAATAGGGGTGATTGCGACTTCATTAGAGGTCGGCTTCGGATCGCTTCTGAGTAGATACGACCGTCGGAGCAGAGATAAAAGGGCCCTTATGCAATGAAACATGAAACGATCGTCGAAGTTTTGGTGACCCCAGCTAAAAAGTAATTTGACGCCATGTAGTAAATTCCAGGATGCACAGAGGTTTCTTTGGAATTAAACAGAGAAGAGGGGGAGTACGGAGAGAGAGCGTTTCAGAAACGAAGCAAAGGAACGTCCCGGTCTCTTCCATGTGCGCATTTAACTGCAATTAAAACCCGTTCAAAGGTGGATTCAAAAGCTTATTTCCCTTCTAGGTAAGTCCCACTTTTGCACTTTAATATGAATCTGCACCATAATATCAATTAAAGTAAATTACGCTTCATACTGCGGATGTGGACGCTTGAACAGTCAAGTCACCTTATTCTCTAGAGTGCAGAACGAAAAATCTTTAAGAAAGCTCTGAAACCGTTTGTAGGGTTGTTAGAAGAGTGAGTGCTTATCATCGATGTGTCAGAGTGGCATGTATGATAGGGATGTGCTATGCGATGATGTAAGGCGCAGAGAGCAGTATTCCACACGAGGAAGCTACAATAAAAACGGTGAAGATGTACAAACACAAACGGTCGACCACCATCGCAGCAAATTTCCAATTATTCGACTGCGTTCCCTCACGATCCGCCTCGATCATTCGCTTCGTTATCGTCTTAAAATATGTCCCAACTTCCGAAGAGAAAATATGAGAACAAAAAGGAATGAATAAACTACTGGAACAAAATCGAATATTTATAATGTCGCATCTGATCGCGTGAATCTTAGTCGTTCTTAAATGTTCAGCTGTTGCTGTACTTAGAATCTTACGGTCACATTCCTCTTATGCAATGATGATGTATTTGAAAGGTTAGGATACCAGTAATGTGATGACTGTGTACAGATGCGCTCATAGGAATTTTCACTTTGTCATCACTCGACCGCTGCTAAAAATTAGAGAAATACAAAAATTTACAACCCGCTAGCCATGTTTGTGAACTCAAACCATACTTTATACTCACAAGGAACACCTGAATATCTCTTTTCCATCGATTTGGCAATTTTAAGGTAAGGTGAACAAAGTGAACTGAAAGAACTGGCTGCCTTAAGCAATTTTCGATCATTTGCAATGCTCGTTGAATGCTTCATGAGCACTGAACTTCTAAGATCTCTCTTCCGTCCGCCGCCGATTGCGTTATAGGGCATTTGCACCATGAACGATGCCAACGTATCGTTCGTTATCATACACTTGTAGAGGTATGCTAATGGCTTATCGGATGGCGCAGCCGCAGTACGGCGCATTTGAATAAGCATGTCACAGCTGACGCTCGCTTTTGTGCGACGATTGGCGAAAGCCATTTAATGTGTAAGAGGTATGCACAAATAGGAGCGACCTTCAACTCCTGGTATATCCGCTGGAGAACAAGTAATGTAGCTTGTTGGCCAATATCCAATGGGGCACCTCCAATGGCTGCCGGTGCGCCGTTCAAGACTGTACACACCGGCGCACCGGTGCCGTTTGTAAGGCCACTCATATACTGATGCACACGACGTTCCACATCGAGCGAGTTCGACCTGCTGCAAAACGACATTACTTATGCAATCATTCACTCATTGAATAAATCAGAATTTCTGCTTTTCGAAGCTTCGATTTTGGACAGCACCTGCATGAATCTAGCGAAACAAGTGAGGCTATTCAAGTACCGAAGCGATCCGTTTTCTTCCTACTATTTTAGTGAGTTACGACGGGAACTAGATGTATCAGAATTTCATTATCTTCAGTTTCTCAGGTATGGAGTAAATCTACGAGACGCGGAGGTGAAGGGACAGATATCGTGCAGTCCACCCTAGCAACCCACCACACAAAGCGCAAAGCGATTTTGGCTTTTACAGTAGACTATAAAATAGGAAAGCAAATTTAATTTCGTGACGACCCGAGCGATGACCTTAAAGTATAATAATGATGCGTTTACAGACACAGATTTTCAAATAGAAACCCACATAATATTTCTTTACAATTTCTGTCGAATAATTAGCCTTACCCAATATCAGTGCGGGCTGTCAGGGCTACGAAAAACAGCATTTCGAAGGCAGTGAAAGAAAAAGAAAGCCAAAAGTACAGTAGTAAAAAAGGCTGAAAATAGAGAAAGAAAAACGGCTAACACAAAGGGTATCCAAGGCCAGAAATTCACATGGCGAGCCTTTTTATGCGACGCAATGATGTGTAAGATAATAGCTTTTCATTATCGTGTTTCTTTGCGTCTGAACCCTTCGCCGATTCTACAACACATAGAAAATGTGCCGTAAATACCTTGATCCCGTTTCGACATCTTTGACGTTTCTTATGAGCGACTCGCTGTGTTTCTTCGGTTTTGAGCAAGGAAAGAGTGGTGGCAGTGTGTGCCAGGAGAGATACACACCTGGCCTGTCCATTCGTAAAATATATGGTAACCAGTACAGGAGTAATGTGCGTGTCTGAAACATTAATCATTCAAATAAGCGAACATCGTTGCGATTTCAAATACACAATTATGACCTATTGCTTATATTGGAAGTTCGCAAGGAGGCAAGTGAAGCGAATGGAAACAATAAATAAATGAACGTTTCCTTGGAACTCTTTTTTTTGTACAGTAAACTTCACAAAAACAATATAGAATGAAATACACACAGCCAAAATGTCCATTGGATTCAGACGATCGTCAACAATTAATAGAACATGTAAAAACTGCACGAGAAACAGTAGCGAAAGTAGCAAATAAATAAATCTACAACAAATTATAAAATGAAATTTCCTCTCTCTTTAAATTCTCCCCCTATTCCTCGTGTTAGAATTGGTGCTGAGAAGGCAGCTTAAAAAAATGCTCACAAACCGTTGTGCTCATTTCATGCGTTTCGGGTGTACGATAATGCAAATTTAATACATAAACGGTGAAAACTGTTGAAGCGGTTACAACAATCATACAACACGAAAAAAATATTCCTGAAAATTTTATGAAGATAGGCAAGCCTTAAAAAGATGCTGAATTTAAAGTGGAAAGGAAGGAAAAAAATGAGGTGAGAAAGAACGAACGAGAGTAAGAGCTTCTCGAAATGTTGAATTTGAAATTGGAGAAAATGAGTATTGCAAATTTCAGATTATGCGGTGGTCAAAAAGAACGTCATAATTTAAGTCAAGGGTTTTTGATGTATTTCGGTTGATACTTTATTTGTACTTCATGCACCGATTTGCTAAGATCACTCCTTTTTCAGAGCTAAACAGTTAGTTCATTAAAGCGATCATATCACGTAATCATCCAAAGTCAGCCTTTTAAAATTTCAATAATCGATGAAAATATGTTAGTGTTTCCATACAATCAATCAAGGAATAAACTTACTCATAACGGGAACTTAAACTAAATAAACCTCGATGTTAAAAGTGAGTTGATTTGGTCATTGTTAAGTAACAGTTACTTGATGCTAACAAGACCGTAATCCTAAAGAAGAATTATGGGTGAAGACATCAAACGCCAACCATAAAGGCTTAATGGGTGCAGCGTGAAATGGTCCGAACTTACCGAGCAGTGGCACGGCTTCAGATGTTGGTGGAGACATCTCGGAGACAATGCTCAAGAAGAAACAAATCGACAATAACACAGTTATTTCTGCAATAGAGCTGCCATATGGAACGAACGAAAAACAATGTTTCGTATATGAGTGTACATTGACAACTCTTCCCATTAACACATCCCACATGAATTCGGAGGTTTTTTACCGCTCGCAGTCGATTTTTGTGGCAGATCAGAGAAATTTGGATGGAGAGAAGGAGGACGAGAGGGGCTAGGGTATATTTACATATGCTCACACTTATTCTCTTTCCATCATCACTCGATCGTCCTTTGCAGTCTGCTTGAATTCACGAAAAAACAGATTCTCCTATCACAAGTATGTTTCAACGACAATGAATTGCTTTTCACGCTACTGTGCAACAGCTACAATAGCGGAAAGATGCTAGTAAATATAAAATGGTTCAATTTATTTCTAAAACAAATGATATGAAGATCTTGGGTGGGCTCAGCTTGCCGCTATCGAAAAATTTTGGCACTACACCTGTACAGAAATCGCAGAGAGTCGTGGAGCGAAAATGATATTTCTGCTATGACTGCATAAATTTTACTGGTAAATCTGTGCTGTCCGCTAGTTATGGTCTTAGCTCCTAAAAATCACTGTTGCAATGCGTCAGTCCCACAAAAAGCACACGAAATGAATCAAGAAATAACAATCCGAAAAACAAAAGCGAATGCTAATGAAGGAGCACTTACGCAACGTTATCTTCTCGCCAGCATCTGGTGGCAGCGTGAATCCGAGCAAGGTCATCATTGTCGTTAAGATGCAAGGCATTATGAGGTTAAATCCTGAAAATGGTTCTTTTTTAAAAAAAAAACTTTTTCATTATTTCTGGCTGAAAATAGGGTCGGCAAATTATTTTAAACTTTTGTGCATATAGAACTATCACGTTCCATATGGACCTGTACCCAACATTACCATTTGAAGGTTTTGTAAGTAGAAGAGACGGATGCCACCGCTTTTCATTCGTCTCCTACTAACAACCATCACATAGTCCATAGCATAAGGTAGATCACAATACTCACTTACCGCTTCTTTTGCAACCCTGAAAGGATAAACCATTGTGTTTGTTTGTGAGCGCTAGCGTTTGATTGCTCGTATATTTGAAGTAGTTGCTTTTATGTATGTTTTAAAACTCTCCTCCGATAATACATTTACGAAAGACCTCGGCTATCGCACTGTGGCTCCAGTAGAGAAATAAATCGGCAAATAGAGTTCCTTATTTGGAACAGATTTTAAAAAAATTTATACTGCCTTGTTTATATTACAATATTTTTTTCTTCACATTAGGGCAAAAGTCGGTGTATCAATTTATTATGGCGTCAAAAAATCAACCCGTGAAGTTGCTTAATCGAAAACTCCATCCACTGATGCTGTTTAAGAGGTTAGCAACATTTAACGACCGTAATGCTTAACAGTCTTTCTCCTTTGTTTAACCTAAAAAATTGAAAACAACTTTTGGTACATTAAACATTCACTGAAATTAAAATTGGCTCATTTCACCTAGGCAGTTGTCAATTATAGCCTTATACAGTGTTCTTAACTCTCTTTTCACCGCCCCGTCTAGATTGTCAACCACTCCCTTCCTCATAGAATTCTGCTGCCAAAGTCCTCGAAGAATATATAATTTGAAGCATAAGGCTTCATAGACGACCAAAAAAAGAAGTTAGAAATGGCTCTACACATAGCACAAGGACCGTTACTTTAAAGCATGAGTATCTATTTCAGTCAACATACCAAAAAAGATTCCAAGTGCCAATTACAGAGTGAGGTCATCCTTAATATGACTTTTGTCTACGCATTCCATTTTTTCAGATGGTTGATGATTTTTAAAATCGCTGGTTTCTGTTCCTCGTCCCTTTCCATTGCGCACGTATTACACCGACTACCTTAATATATTTAGACCTGTACACGCAAATTTTGTTGGCATTTTTGCCTGGAAGGAAAGAAACGAAGCGAACAGATCTGATGTGTTGATCAAAGAGGATTGGAGTAATGTAAAATGCCTAGAGAGCGTAGAATGGTTGAAGGAATCAAGTGTCAACTTCAAATCCGTAAAAACATCAACATTATAAAATCAGCATTGCATATTACTAAAATGTTCTGACAGCTGAGGGCGCTGTATGAATAATACTGTCGAGAGTTTATTCGTTAATACATTATGGGTCGTTTAAGAATTCTCTATGAATTGCTTTACTTTTGTTCCTTTTCACTAGACATTTCGTCAGCTTGATCAGCCAATTATTCTGTGGGACGGATACATAAGAAATAGCAAAATTTTGGCATGTGATCAATATGTGAATGACAGTACTCTTCACCATTTCTTATTTTCAGGTTTTTGCTGAAAACTCAATACCCATTTGTTCACTGTCAACGGCTCGTATACCTCTCAACCAGTTTAAACGTCGCATTACTGCCCGTTCCCATTCCTCACTTCATTTACCACTATACGATCCTTTGCCAATGTACCATTCTGTTTTTGAGCAAACACCACGTTTTAATGGTAGCGGCAAGCAAGAGCTGGTAACTGTTTACACTCTTAGGAAGACTTTGGACATTTGAAGAACTTAATACTTCCTACTCCCTCTGTTCGGATGATTGCAACGCTCCGTTCTTACAGATTGCTGCTGATTAAGTGAGTTTCCTTCCAAGGTAAAGTGGAGAAAGCTTATTGATTCAATTCACGCAAACAATACTACGGGCCAATCTAGTTGAACCAGCTATCTTTTCATAACAAAATTAGGCAAAGATTTCAAATATAACGAACGCATTGGACAAACTTGGAGGAATAACCTTGTTGCATCACGTTTTTGTATCACTCAGCTCTGCTCAACACACTAAAAATGGGTTAACGACCGTTTAGGGATTATGTTATTTGCAGAATCAAGATGTAGTATAGTTTTTTGTTTTGCTAATTTTAAAGAAATATTGCCTACCGTAATACAGTGTGCGTCGCCTCATATGTAAATAAAATGTCAAATCGGGATAAGGTTCTGGGCAGCAATCGTAAAACTTCTCCGTCCTCGAGACAGTGGTCACTAAAACGAAATATAATTTGCTTATCTGAGTATCTTTCAAACATTTTTTTAAAAACAATAGTTATGCACAATGAAAGTTCAAATAATAATCAGCAACGTTTTTAATGATTTACACTTTGATAGCGCTAAAATATTCGATTAAATTGAAAAATCGTTTTGAAGAAAGATATAAATCTGCACAAGAGTAAAATTCCACGTATTAAGCCATACTACACTAATATGAACTCAATTTTACTAATAATCGCTTTTAGTATCGACATAAACAGCGTTCGGAAAACTGTATCGTTTTTGCACAATTAAACTCTGCTATTTGTTGTCTTCGATTCGGAAATTTTTCTGTTCAAGGTAAAGTTACCTAAATTAGATAGGCCTCTTCTTTCTAATATCTGGGATGCTTTCACAGGTTGTCATCATTTTTACGATATACATATAGATTAGTAGTTGCGATGCTTACTGGGAAGTGCCCATTCTCCACTAGGCATATATTCGGATATATCAAAACCTCCTTTGCCCGGTTGCAAGTCCAACTTGAAACCATCGTATGTCCACGAACCAAACTGAAAAAACAACTATTAGATGACACTAATGAACCAAATATTAAGCATTGACGAATAATTCGTACAGAACTAATTTATGCTCTCATACTTTGATACCTAAAACAATCGTACTTGATAAAGAATTGAGGAAAAGAATTAGAATTCTATGGAATAATTACGCAACATTACCAAAAGAAGTCAGCGTTTATTGAATATTGCAATAAAATTTTGCATAACCCTACTTTGAGTTTCTCAGTTAACGCCGACGTGAAACTTTCACCCCACTAAAAAGTACATTGATGTTTTTATAGCAGCTGACTTGCAAAACGACATGGTATATGCAAATGGCATTGTCATCAAGCAAAATTGCCTATTTATTTGCAATGTGCGAAGGCTGTTGGGATGCCTTTACTAAGACCTCTGTGAAAGTTTGGTCAGATGGCACCTGAAAAGCGCGTTACAAGAAGCGATAACCTTCGATCGGAAGGCGACGATTCAGAGAAGGGATAGGAGGACCTCAGATGGGCAGCGAGGAAATTGCCGCCCATTTTGCTCTCCCTAACTGGTGTTCACATAGCAGCTATTTTACGAAACGAATAGCATTAAAAATCATGGAATGTCAGCTGTCTTTCATTTGAAGGTCTACTCAGTTCAATGATGTCAGCTGCTTATTGACGTGAGTTTTCCTCTTGTTTTGAGTGAAGGACATAGACATTCACTTGTTAACGGAATGAGTGAGTGGCAGCAACTCTCAAATGGTCAAAATTTTGATGACGCATAAACATCACAATATCGTGTTTCTGGGGGCAAGTCGAAGTCGAAAAAGATTATGCGCTTCATGAAATCCTTTGAGACTGCACATCAATAGCATTTCGATGCCGATCTGCTTAATTGGCAACAAATATCGAAGATTGAATGACGTTGACACGTAGAACGTTTAGAGGGTGTTACAGTGTTGCAAATGAGAACTTAGTTTAACATAGCAAAGAATAGACAGTGGATAGGCGCTGAAGCATGGAATTCGAATCGACCAGATGATCCATTGTGCAAAAAAAAATTTAAAAAATTTTTTTTCACAACTTTCATCTTTTTCAACTCGAATGTGATCGAATTTGTTAGGCGCTGAAGCATGGAATTCGAATCGACCAGATGATCCATTGTGCAAAAAAAAATTTAAAAAATTTTTTTTCACAACTTTCATCTTTTTCAACTCGAATGTGATCGAATTTGTTACGCTTGCATTTTTCGATCGCCTCCTTTCTTCCAGTAAACGAAAATTCAAAGTAGCGGCGTATAGCTCAAGCGGAAAGTATTGCCAACGAAGCGCTCCGAGATTAAACGAATAATCTTAGCAGAAAATCGTTTGACGCCCACAATCGCCAACAATCAATGCGGATTCAATTTTCACCTTGAAGATTCGCATCCAAAACATTAACTTCAGGGCATTTGGAATGATCTCTCTCATTTGCAGACACTGAATTGGACCGTCATTTCATTATTGACGCAGAAAATTTTTTGCGCTCTTTTTTCTCAACACAGCAGAATTGCTTCGCTGGCAATCAGTAAAACGAGAAATCTGAAAGTGAGGAGGAAGAAATGAGTTCGAATCATACTGTGCACAGCAGTGATAAGTAGGGTCAAGTGTAGCCAATGCGAAAAAAATGTCCTGTAGAATGCTGCCAGAAATGCAGCAGATTTGCTGATAACTAGGACAAAAGTGAATAAAATTTATTATTATTATTGTTTTTATTATTGTTATTACTATTATTGTTATTATCATTATTATTATTATTATTATTATTGTTATTATTATTGTTATCATTATTGTTATTACTAATATTGCTATTGCTCTAAATATTGCCACTATTATTATTGATATTATTGTAACTATTTATAATTGTTATTATTGTTATTTATTATTATTATTATTATTATTATTATTATTATTGTTATTATTATTGTTATCATTATTGTTATTACTAATATTGCTATTGCTCTAAATATTGCCACTATTATTATTGATATTATTGTAATTATCATTATTTCACTATTGTTATTATTACTGTTATTACTACATCATTTTTGGTAACATGACTGTTTCTAGTATTACTTCTTCAATTATAAGCAGAGGAAGAATCGAGGATATAAAAGTGAGAGGTCCGAGGGGAGGTTGTGGCACTTTTATCTTAAAAATGAAGTGTGCATGCCACTTTTATGGTCTTCTAATAGGACAGGCAGTGTTCATTTAGAAAACTCGTGAACTACCAACCTTGAAAAAGCAACGCTGCTCGTCGAATGGGAACCACTTAATGTCTATTTTACAGCTTATTTTAAAGATACCCGGCGGAATCCATGATATATCACCCGTATTATAGACGACCATATTTGTCGGATAAGTTGAGTCGAAGTTCGCGTCCACACTGCAATATGAATTTTTTGTTTATTTCTCCACTGTTTTAAAACCTAATTTTTTGTTTTATTGATTTGCTTGTTGTTTCAAACAAAAGTTCGCATGTGTTTGCGGTGATGACAGCTTCCACAGTAATGACAATAAGGGTTAATTTTAAGTTGAAACGAAAGATTACATCGACAAAAAAAACTTTTCCACACGAAAACGATAATTAGTAAACAAGAGACATAAACATATATGAATACTGCATTTTTTTCTTGCAGGCTAACAGATTTTTCTACTGCCTCAGTTGGACCGCTGAACGAGACCATTAGAAAAACTATTTTAGCATTTAGGTTCAGTAAGCTATTATTAGCCAAGCAACATGCTTCGCTTGATTTATTTTGTTACAATAGGGCGATGAAAGCGGAACACGCCAGCATGTCCACGTCTGCGAAATTTCAAGGATCAACGCTTACCTATTATACAACAAAACGTCCGGTTTCCAAATCTTCCCAGCTGGAAAGCGCACATCTGTTATATTACCGTATTCTTCTTTGTCCCACCGTAACTTGTAATCGTTCCATGCCTGAAACATTTTTCACAGAATTACGAAAAATAGAAGCAAACGGTCGAATTCTGCATATTTACTGCAGAAACAATATACTATAATTAGATTAAACCACAGACGATGTTTGACAGTGCTCGAGTCGAAGTAACTTTCATGTATTAAATAAAGTACTCTTAACATATACCATTCATTGAATGCAACGCTCCACCTTACTTGAATAATAGCCTTGAGAGCCCTCTTCTTCAGGGATTCGTTCGAAGAGGAGGAGATTCAATGGAATTGGCTTTAATCAAAAGTTAGCCTTTATTTTTCACAAGGCTTGAAAGCAGATCGTGCATGTAAGATTCTGAATTCCATAAATCGAAATTATTTCTACCCAAAGCAATGTTTGTTAGAAAAACCAACTTGTTGATCCGTTAGTTTTACAACAATTGATACTGAGGTCAGTTGCGCTTTTAAGACGTAGTAAAAAAGTGTACATGCGGAAAGGCTTCAAATTACGGCAATCCACTATATTTTTCATCCTATTTACAGAGGCTCGAAAAACATTCTCTTTTGCTAACAATTTCTTAACCGAATCATAACGCCATTCGCTTTCTTATCAAACTAAAACCTTTTCTAGAATACATATCTCCTTTGTGAAGCCAAAAGCTCGGTAAACCAAGAGTGTTTTAATGGTTAGAATGATATCATGCATTTGCAATAACCAGCAATGAAGTTATTTTTGCAATGGCGCTTTTCGATGTACCCTTAGGAAAATTCTTACTAACACAATTATTTTGACGGACCATTTGTTGCACTAATCAATAGCACATCGTTTTCATCAATATAATTGCTCGGCGTAGTTTCAAAAGGTGTTACATTAAGCACGCGCTGCGTATCTGAGCGATCGCCTTGCAGAATTTTCACTCTAACGTTCGCTGCAGTTCAAAAGTCAATTCTGATCCAGACTTTGAATCAGTACTGGAACAAAGGACGAGATCCGCGATTTGCGCGTTTCCATGTCCTTCCCATACTACATAATACAGAGTCTAATCAGCTCCTGATGTCGAATAAGTCAAAATTAATTAAATAACCGTGCAGCTCGAAGCATCCCTAAAATTGTCAGCGGGCAAAATTCGTCTCCAGAACAACCCCATTGACAAAACTTAATGTAAAGTAAATCTGCATACGTAGTCAAGCCATGCATTTATGTAGACGATTTGATTCTTCTCGTCGACATCAATAATTTGTTGTAAGGACACTTTTAAATACACCTGCAAAGGAAATTAGTATAGGCACAAAGAAGTCTGACATTTCAATAATTTAATATGACGACCGCTCTCCTTCTGCTTCCTCTCCTCTCCCCTTCCCATCTCATCAGAAGAAAGCTATTGCCATATTGATAAGTAACCACGATTTCGCTTCGCGCTACGCAATTCGGTTCAGAAATTTCGGCTACCGGCGGAGAATTCTGCACTTGGTGCAATTGAAAATGCTGTTTTCAACTGCACAGGATACCCAAAACTTCAGCATCTCAATAACTAAAGTGTTCACTTTGGATACATTTAAAATTTGAAGCGAACTAAAAAGATGTTATTCAGGATAGGGAAATGTTTCTCATCCACGACAACAGCAACCAAAAGAATTGGATAACAGCAAAAATTAATGGCAAGCTATTCACGGCTTTCTTCTTATTATCAGCACGCCTCAGGGAAACATTTCCCTTCTGTGCAAACGAGCATCGTTTCGAGTGGCCAGTATGGAAATCAAAAAGTATTGGGAAGGAAGCCAACTAACTAAGGCATAAAAGTGGGTAATCTTTACGCACAGTTTTGCAGCTGTTTCGTGTCGCTATTCCTAAAACGTCTGACCAACAATAATGGTAAGGATTTCAGGTTCTTGTATTTCTGTAATTATGCTAAACGCCACTGACATACTACATATTACTTTACAAGCAACAACCCTCTTTGTGCTCGTAACGTATTGTTTAGTATGTCAGCGACGTTTAACTCTATGCATGGATTAAATTTAAAATCACCCCAATCGGACTTCTGCTAAAAATAACTATTTCTCGATTATTCTGTCCATCATGCGCTTGCGTTCTTGATCAGGTGAGAAAAATAACTATGCTTCTTCCATATAACTAACAAAAACAAGTTATGAAGCCAAAAGATTCTAAATTGTGTTTTATACAAAGGGACAAGTTTTTGACATTTTTGAGATTGAAAAAAAAATTTGTGTGCAAAAGAGGTGGCATTTTTCTCCAGCTATTAGATGTTTTTGGAGAATTAAGAGGTTCACAAAAATGCTTTTGTGGAATCTTGCAAAACTTTTCTGGACACGATTTCTGCAGGAGACGTGGAAGGGAATTACAAAGAAAGGTCGGTTGAACATGTATACAATGACAAATATACAAACAAGGCGAACCGTAACCGGTTGAGAATGATTGGCAACTGGTCGTTCCAAAGAGTTATAATCTCTCATAAGATCCTCATAGAGTCGCCTCTCATGATAGCTTGCATGAACAGCGCACAAATGAATGAGCAAATGTGAGATTAAGCAGTAGTTGGAGAAGGCTCGCTGCAAGCCCATCTAGATGTGCAGCGCCACACACCTGAGACTACATCAACCGCAACACGTCCGTTTTCTTCCTTTCTTTCTCTCTCTCTCTGCCGTTATATTTCTCTTACTGAAATATCGTTTTTATTCCATTCCAATAAATTTC
>JPKZ01002970.1:49749-70444 GCA_000803305.1 Toxocara canis | reverse complement strand
CCCCCCCCCCCCCCTCCCCCTCATTCTCCCTGCTTTGTACCTCACACACATCTCTCTTTCTTGTCTCTGCCTCCCAAAATTTACTTACTGTTCTTTGCTTACTTGTATTACTTCTTTTATGTAAAGATATGTAATTCATGCATACAAGTGTTTGCACAATTGCAGTCATGTCGATGTCGTTTCATTACATATCCTTACTGCTATGTGCACTTTTCTGTACTTATATGAATAAAGGCATCAGTTCAGTTCAACAGAAAACCTTTTCTAACATCAAGTCTTGTTTATACAAGAGAGACGGGGCATAACAACCGAATGCGGGCGCTCATGGCAGAATAACCGATAAAAGAAAGAAACTAACAACGTTCCAAAAAAAAAAAAAACCCGCAAAACATATACGGCATTACGTTACAATGATCCTTGCAGCCGTTTCATAAAACCCAACGCAATAAATTACCCAAGCATTGTTAGTTTTATCCTATTAAAATTCAACCTTTTAAATCAAAATCCGACTCCTTGTTTCCTCGGTGTTTCGAATTCCACTCGCCAGTTTTTGATTTGTTCTAAAAGACTTCCAGCCTACTGAGATGTACGCATGCAGCATCGCTCGAACGCTACGCAAACAGTGCAATGTTGAAAACAAAAAATCACGCAGAAGCGATAAAATAAACCCTCCCCTCTCGCTTTCATGCAACCATCACCGTTGTGATCGTCTCCTCCCCTCCCCTCTCCCTTCTGCACCTTTTTAAAGTGGTGCGCCTCCTTCTTTTCCGTGGAAGGAACGGACGTATTGTGGGTTATTCTCGAGCAAAACTACGCACTTCTCTTGCTTCTTTTTCTCTTCTTATTTTCTTCTCTATTCTTACCACTGTACCGAACTGCTGGCGTTGGCAGGTTATCTACATCCGTGCCTTTTTGCATTAATCATGATATAATTGTGTCAAATGGACGAATCACACCCAAAAATGCCCTGCTTCAGAGGTTCCAATCGACGTATCGGTTGTAAACGGTTTCAATAAGGCGTTCCTGCACAGTTTCGGCAAAACGATGAATGAGTTAAGCGGTGAAATTCCAACCGCCGCATACCATAAGGTGAACGAGGTTAAGCAACGGTGGATGAAGACCGGAAAAGGTGCATTATTATGGGCAACAGGAAATCCATCCCTAAACTAGAAGCTATATGGTTGAGTCTCTTGAATGAGAGGGATGCAGAGTGCAGCAGATAAGAGGACAAATATGGAGCAGAGAGGGAAGGTGGAAGCAGCACGAAAAGAGCAACGGAACGACACAAGCACACCGCCTACCTGCACTACCTTCACAATGCACACACTGGGCGACTGTGGCGGCAGCCGTAAGTATGTCGGCAACCGCGTGCAACCATCCGCTAGCACATAGCCTCGACAACCAACGATCGCTCGATGGGTTCACTTCGTTGCACACTGCAAATAACATCATCCCTCTAAATGATTAATCTCCCTATGAGGTCACTTTAAAAACAATTGGTATAAAGACAGAAGCGTAAAAATGAAAAGAGCAGCGGACAGCTGAGCCCTGACCTTTCGTTGACCTTATTTACCCGAGCATGCGGCAGCATCTGACTGGGCAGGACCTTCAACTGAGCTTTGAAAGACCGACATTCGATCTCGCGCTCGCGCTGCTCCACACTTTCGCTTCTCTGTTTCGTTATACTCAAGAGGACTTAACATTGATATAAGTCCCACCACAAAAGGTGGCAAACTAAAAACCCTTCTTTGTCATTCACCACTCAGTCTCATTCGTATGGAAAATGTAAAAGCAATAACCCCGCCCCATTCATCAAAAGTTTAGTCGAACTTTTGTCGTACTGATAACTCTTTCTAAAAAAAAAGCAGTTTACCGAGGTGTATGCGTGGTCCTACAGGAAAGACAAATACAGGGCCCGTCTGAAAGCACAATAAATTAATAGATAGTTCCTAATAAATGAGTGCACTGTTCTGCCGATGCGCGCACGCAGCTTCCACGCGGGATGGGATCGTTGAATCGGAATCAAACGAAAAACTGGTTTAGGTGCATAAGTGCTACAACTAGCAAATTTCATCCCTACCGTTTTTGTGATATGCTCCAAAGTCCCAAGCGTTCAACAACCAGCAACAATTTTTTTGCTGAAAAACCTTTTTTTGGTTTTACGGACATTGTCCCCACAGCTCCCCCTCTCCCATTCTCATCGGCAAAAGGGTGCGGAAAAATAAATATAATCTTTTCCCATCACCCACTGGGAAGGAAAAACTTCTTTAATGGAGGTTTTTTTTGTGCTGGCTCGATATAGCATTCGCAGTTAAGCATCTAACTGATCTGTATTCTTTCTTCACACAAACTCTGCTGCATAACTGTGCACGTTTAAATTCGACGGGCGATTTCCTATTCCAATTCCCGCTGCACATGCGCATATACCTCATCGTAATTTTCTGTAACTTCAGCGAACCGCTACCTTCGGGACAAAATTTGTGGATCACTGTTTTTGCTTCAATTTTTTGGATGTGCTGCAAAAGCTTTAAACGTTTTGAACGACTCACGGATTCGCTTCAACGGTTCGCTGCAAATATGTGCTTGCTTTTGTGACACTAAGTTTTGAATCTTCTGAATGCGTTTTTGTAACATTTTCAGTTCTCTCAAGCGCTTATTTATTTGCCGGTTTGAGACCACTCGATGAACACAGTAAAATTTTGCGTTTCACCACGGTTCACCTCCCCTTCAACTCAGCGGAGATATGGATGCCTACGTGTTGCCGTGACTGCACTGCGTACAGCAACCAAATTGTTTTTGTTTAAAGAGGAGCAAAAATTTCACAACTCGACGAATTCACACACAATGAGATAAAACTTACGTTCCATAAGCTTCGCTAAAGCGTCGCGAATTTGCCTGATACGTGGCACGACACTGTGCACATACTTCCACTGCGAGTAGTTTATTTGTGGCTCATACCCTCCTCCTGAAGTTTTGCGCTAATAACAACGGTTGGCCATATGCCCAGAAATTCGGCATTCTTTTCAGGTGCGGGAGGAGGAGAACGCTATCGCCCCATAACAGTGAAATTCCCATGTACAACACTCACTGTTTTTCGCTGATTAGAAAATCACTAATTTCGATATTGCTACACGGTCTTTTCGTCTGTGATAACATAACTTTGCGCGTTTCGGAAAACACATTTTCAAAAACCTATCCAGTCCTTATTCTAAAAAGCTCATTCCCCAGCAAATCCGCTTCCTGAAAATAAGTCGCATTTTCACCTTCTTCGCGACTAATTCCCACGGAGGTTTTTCAAATCCAAATCATCCGCGCACTACAGTTCCTTTCTCATCGGAAATGGATGATTACTGGAAAGCTGCGCACTGTTTATGTTCCAGTTCATAAGCTTGGACCTATGCCGTGTGCTTGAGAAGGAGCGAGGTTATTTCCATCTCCATACACAAAAAATGTGTGAAAGGCAATTACCGAGTTTCTTCAAGAAGAAAAAAAATTAAATTATCTCATGTGCGTCATGAAATAGGCCATGTCCATCCGAAAATGTTCCAGTGCACCCGAAATCGCTCCTATTAAATAATTAAAGACATATCGTCTAACGCCTTGGAAAAAGGCAGTTTTTTCTCTGTTTTGAGGCTCATACATTTTTCTTTTTCTGTGGAAAGAAATGATTTTGGGTAGGTTAGTCCAAAATAAAAGTGTGCACTTTCTCTTTTCCTTTTTCCTCTTTTTTAGCTGTTTCTTGTTGCCGGCTTATGCGTTCTTTCGAATAACTGTCCGCACTCTGCGAATATCGCTGACCAAACTGCTGACGACAGAAGGGTGTGTCCTCGTCGTGCTTACTATATAGCAAAGTACCAACGGACCATGGTAAGCGATTACACAAGGTGTGATCACTTTCAAAAAACCCACATCGTATTTATCGCTCTCCTCATATCTAACAAATGTGGAGCTGCTTATTTTCCAAACAATTACCACAATCCCTCCGAAGTAAAACACTAGCATTAAGCGACTATGTACACCGCTTCTAATCAGTGCCAGCTATTCGTCTCAGTAATATATGACAATGAGCTAAAAATGTTTCTTTAATGCTGTACACCAAAATCAGTCTTCAATTATGTCCAACACAGCTGGCTCCAAGTACCTTGAACAACAGCCGGAATCACACAATGGTTGTGTTTGTTGCACCATTAGAATGAGTAAAGGGAAACGAAAGCAGCGAGCGCAAAGAAAGAGAGCTTGACCTTTGCTTTTGGCGGTCTGTGCGAGCTGCTTGCTGCGCGTGTCGATAATAACACCCTTGCTCGTTGACGATAGCAATGCATTAAGAATCGTTTCGTCCTCTTTGCAGCGTCGATTCGCCGGTCCTATCAACGGTTGCCCACAACGAACTATCGATGACTAAACGTCCATTAATCATCAAAATTCACATCAGAATAGAACGCGTTCCACACATTTTGCTAAAGCTAGAAAACGTATATACAGAACAAACAACAGATTGTAGCAGCTTCCCAGCTCCCGCATACTTAATTACATCAACGAATCTGTTCAGAACCATCTCTTTCCAAAAAGCTACAATAAGTGAGCAGCTGAATTTGGATAAAAATGTTCACTAACAAATTCTCTCAATCTCTTTTTTTTTTCGGTTGAAATTGTAAGGACGTCTATTTGACAATTTCGCTTTCTTCCGCTCTGCAGTCATTGTTCAACGTCAGCCCTACCGTAAACTTTACGAAGCCATGACGTAACTCTGTTAACTTTATTACAGCGACTACTGTCGTTTGTGAAGTGTACCTATAGCTCCAGCCCAATACACCTTTGGAGCTATATTTAATCTTTTGAAATTATCTAAAACAATTTCTTTATTAAAATAATGACTTCGGAAGTAGTGGTCGTAAGTCGCAGTTCAATTATTGGCTGACGTGGCAACTTGCTCGAAAAAAAAAAGAAAAATGTTAAAAGAAGAAAGGGGAAAGAAAAAAACAAGGCCATAAATCAATGCACCTGTCTGTTAATGTCGTTGCCAAGTCCAGCAACTGGATACAGAAATTTTCATGCTGTTTTGGTGCTCCTTTCTTGAAAAGAAGCTGTACTTCGGTCAAAACCTTACAAGGGCATTGAAGCAAAAATTCTAAACAGTGACTGCGTTGTCGGAATTCCAGAAGCGTGTTGGAGCCACTTTTAACTTCTCTGTTTGGCCCAACTACCGATTCAGATAAGGGTCAATGTTGATTTTTTGGCTTCGCGCCAAAAGCTGAGATCTCGCCGTTTAAAATCCCTACTTTACCCCATCACTCTTTCGACGAGAACGGCAGAATTTCAGCGTAGAAAGCAGCTCCTTGTAAAGTTAGCTCGCTCCGTTGCCAATACACCCCCAGCAACGTTCCTGTTCCGTACGCCACAGACAGACTAACGTGCACACCTTCGTTTCTTGATGGTAGTAACTCAGCACAGGGAACCGACCGCCCTCCCGAAAAGTCGCCGAGATCCGAAGATAATCGTCGCCGATACCCTTTGGAACAATCACCATTTCCGGATACGAAGAGCAAACCTTAACAAAAGAAATATTCAAATGAAAATACGACATTACTTCGCCATTCATTCCGTTTTTTACAAAGTACTTTTCGGAATGCTTTCGCTGGTTCTGAGCGGACCTAAATCTGGCTTTGTGAGTCGCCAACAGATCACTTTCGAAAAGTACATTCATAGTTCAACCAAACCAACCGGCTGTTTAGCTAGCGAAAAATCAATCGTTTACATGCGCTTTTGCGAATTTGTATTTGCACACCACATTAATTAGTGCATGTGCATACGCCTATTTTCGCCCATCTCATAGCTGCCCTTCTTGACCCGCTGAAGCTAGACTGACAAAATTTTGTGCATTTAGTGAACTAATTATCCATACGCCGTTTCATTTCAATGCGTCAGTCCAGAACGTTCCCCTCTAAGCACAGTGACAAATAGAAGTCCCGGAGTTTTGTTCGAAGAATATGGTATGTGCAGATGCGCAGTTCAATATAAAAAACAAATTACAGGAAATTTACACATGTAGACAACGCTGTTCATGGAAAGATCAAAGTCTCTCAGCCTGTATACAGGAAAGCTCACCCGGAAGCCTTTATTAACGGAACTGATGCGCCATCCTTCTTTGCAACGAATCATGAGTCTCGCAAATTCTTGTTCCGTATCGAACGCCGTCCACCCGTTATCGAGAACCGTGAATGGGCATCGGTAGTAGAATGGATATTCATGCTGTATACCACCTGAAGCTAACTCACCCAGCCACACAAATGAAAAATATGGTTCACCACCCACAACCACAAGCTTACTCAAACGTTCCCAATTTGGCAGCAGTGCGAAAACACTCGGATCAGAAGAACTAATGCAAAAGAAATTTAGCTAGAGCTAAAATACGCCATCATATCTCTTTTTTCCCGGCCAGGAAAGTGTTTCCTGCAGAAAATTCAAGAAGGAGAAATTCTTTCCAATAAGACTTAATTGTAACGTTCTAGCTGATAAGGTTTCCTTCATTCGGTAAGTCGTGTTCGGTACTACGAGCAGTATGATAATTTCTCAAGGGAGGTGGTTGAATGGCGATCTGTGGTGCGACAAAAAAGGACAGTGGAAAAGCATCCTCCCGTACGGAAAGCGGGGAGCGGAATACGATGTAAGACGACTTCGTTCGAGACTGCGAGCAATCAAGTTAACAAATTCTCAACTTTACACTGTCTCTATATGTCGGTCTGCTTGGACTGTCGTACTAGTGTACGCCACTTTACCAACATGTCATCGCTCCATTTCTTGGTAGTCCATCTACTTTCCTAAACGAAATGCCCAGCCCAAAAAAAGGTCTCTTTGTGAAGCATCGTTGCCACAATCGATTCAAAAAGATGTCATATTTTGTCTGTACTCCACGGGGATCACGAGTTGTGATCGTCTGAAGGTTTACCCCTGTTCAAGCCTCAAGAGAGAAACCATAGAAGGCTCAAATTCTAGGAAGTGGACTAGAAAGAACTGCACCAGTGCACACCAGTAATACTAAAGTATACTATTCCATGCCTCCCCTACGCCGTGTCGCACTATATTGCGAAAACTGTTGTTAAACTACAGTAGTACTATATCATAGTTTTTCTCAACATAAAGTCCGCATTTACTGCAAGCGAAGCATCAAGAAGAAGCACTGCTACAAAATACCAAAATATACACATTTCCCTTGCACACTTCCAAGTATATCACTCACGCAAATTCTTTTGCTGAATTTCCTTCCACTCTTCAGATGAAGCAATTATTAAGTTCAGTTCGAGCGTATTCTTGAAGTATCCCATTCAACAGTTTTCTTTTCTCATGCAGGACATTATATATAGTAAATCACACTTTTGCCAACTGCGAAACGAACTGAAGGCGACTTATTAATTACAAGCTTTTGAACAAAGTCCATCGAAAAAAAAAAGATCTTCGATCATTTTGTTCTTGCCCGCAATTATGTTCTTTCTGATCGGTCCCCATACCAATCCTAGCATCCAAAAAGAACGCACAGCAGACGGTTATCGTAAAAGTATGTTTCGCCTGAATTCCCCGGCACCGCAATCGTTATATTTACCAAGATGTGTACAAAAACTTTCAGGCTTACTCAAATTAGAGAGTTTTTCGATGGACCGCGCGACGGCCATGCAATCCTCCAAATCGGTGATTTCGAAGACACAAATCATGAAATTTTTGCATCTCAAGATCAAGTAGCCTCCTCGAGCGACATTATCTCGACTCACCGGCTCAGCAACAACACGGTCTACAGCTCGATGAAGCAGCTGCAATAAATCAGTCACATACAAATTCTACGACCGTCTCAGATATAATGCAAGCAAATACAGCAATCTGCACATAAGAAAAACAAGAACAGCAATCTCTTTGCTCATTTCACCCTATAACTGCGAAGCTCTTTTTATGCTTCGATATCGCATTGCACTTTTTCCCAAAGTCTGATGAGAAATTTGCGTTGTGCCGCGCCTTAAAAATGCCACTATACTGCAATGGTTTTGCAAGCTACAACAGCACTGTAGAGCAATGAATCGTAAAAAAGGACTCAAAATATACCGCTACGTTATATGTACACTCATTCGCTCATAGAACGAATCTAAATAAGATACAAGGATGCCTGGAATCGTAACAAACGAGAAATGTAAGCATAAGGGCTTACAAGGATGCTACAAAAATTGAAATTTTCACATCCACGAAGCTATTAGGAATGCAATCCACTATGCTTTTCCATAGGCGGATGGTACGAATATGCTTTTGCAATTTCTTTCATCATGCTATCCGTTTCATAAATATTTAAAACATGTGATAATTCATTTACATCTTAATAGGACCGACCGCTTTTTGCACACTGTACAAATGTGCTAAAAATTCAGTTAACATGCGCTTTCGCGAATTTGCACTCAATATGGGTACAATACGACAGGCATGTCGACGCACTCATACATACGTGCTTTTTGTTTATACCTCCCTGTATTTCTAACCACCCGCAAGCATCACAGTAAGGTTACAAAAATCGGTTTGCTCAATGTACACCATATGAGACCTCCCATGCCCAGTCCCAAGTGGACCAGTAGATCATGTCTGAGAGAAATTCTAGACANNTACAAGCTAAAAAAAAAACAGCTAAAAATGTTAATGGAAGCGAGAAATCGAAATGCTGCAAAAAGATGACGCAACTCTTGCAAATTCTTCGGGTGGAAGTAGGACATTCGAACGCGCCTATGTGGGGATATCAACCGAAGTCTGACGGATCGCCCATCCCTGTTTATGAGCTTTCTTTTTATTCCATACTACGGTATTTACAACAAAAAGAAAAGAAAGTGGTAAGAACCTATATGTTAGCAGACCTAAGGTGTTACACATGGTAGCTCGGTGAATTAAGGCTTTCGGACGCGAAATATTTGCACTGCATCCCTCTAGTGACCATCACAGAAAGTCGTACGCTAATAAATCGAACACATTGCCTCCGCCTTCTTACCACTTCCGTCTAATCTCTGTGAAAATTCACGATTCATCCAGTTCTATTTTTGTTTCAGCTCGTATCTGATCCTCTTTCGCTCCCTCTTTCGTTTTGCCGTCCCACAATTTTCTATAAGGATATCGTCGTTCACCCCCTAAAAGAACCAAAAGTGGCGTTCGGGAATCGCGTGTATACACAACGGTCAGAAAATGCTTTTCACTTTCACTCCGAGTCTCTGACAAAACTGGAGTGAACATTGCGAAAGCGAAACGCCAACGCTCTGTACTTCGCAAAAAAAAGCACAGTTGTGCTTTCCATATGGAGTAATATATCGGCGACTTTCGCTTTGGTAAGAGCATCGTAGAGTGTGGCTGAAAACTAAAAATACGTTTTCATAAAGTGATAACACTGGTCAGCACAGCGGTGCTTACATGCTCTCAAAAGCTTTCATGTTGCACATACAAAACACATCGCAAAGTAAAGCATCGTGCTATAGTGTCACCTCTGCTTGTGAACAGAACGTCCAGAATAAGCACGATGTTCTCCAATACTAAACAAGGCAAAGATGCGTGTGGTTTCTCTGGTGCTGAAACGGATGGGGAGTTGGGGGGTTCTGCTTGTCTCACATTAAAAGTGTACAAGGGTCCGAAACCCTGAAAGCATAATACCAGCTTTGTGGAAGCAAGCTTTCGTTGCGGTGTCATTTCGAAAGAGTTACGAAACAATGCACAGACTGACCCAGAGTTCGTTGTCGGATCGGGCGCTTTTTGGAGAGTTGGGGGACGTATCACTCGGTGAGAAGATCATATGGTGCCCGATGAGTGCAAGAGAGCCTGGCTGTGGCTGTCGAGGACCTTTTCTTAAGAAAACATTGTCGACCCTTGGGCGCTCAATGGCATCCGATAATTCCATCAATCGACAAATCTGCAAGCAGCCAACAACGATCACTCATGTGTGTGATTCATGGAGCCCTGCTCGGTGAAACATGTATGAAACGCGTTGGGGAGTGATGCCTATCCAGGTTACGAACGTTTTTCTAGATGTGTTCTGTGTTATGTTGAAGAGATCGGACAAGTTTCGTCGGCAATAAACTGCGAGTATGATGCCCACGGAGTGGCCGCTCGAGCTGTTTCATACGTGCAATGCACGCGCACCCGACAACGGTACTTCTATATAATTTTTCACTTCGGATCATTCGAATTCATCACAACGACCCTTCCCTTTGAGGCCGATGGAACCGTACTACAGCAAACATAGCAGTGTATACAAAATTTTTGTATACAAGTGAAAGAATGTTCATAAAAGTCTTTTCTTGTCCCAAAAGCGTACGGATAAAACTCCGGACGCTATCACTAACAAGCCCGACTGGCAAACCTTCGAACACACAGCAGAGCGCCTATAAGTAAGTACGCGGTCTTAAAGCATTTCGCAGTGCGTTCGAACCATCAACGAAGGTGATAAAATGATAGGATAATTCTATATCGCAAACATTGTTAATAGCCACCGATGACGTTAAGGAACGAAGCCAACAGTTTGGAAGCGAGCTTGCATGACCTGAGACTAAGCCAAAAACAAGATAAGTCCTCCCCTCCCTCCGCACCCGTTCGATGTCGAAGAAGTCAAACCGGTGCGGTAAAAGACGCTGCCGTCGAAACTAAATGCATGCCTTCAATGCGCATTAAAAAAAGGTAAAGCTGATTAGGAATCATGAAATTCAACCTCCGTGTTAGTACATTTACAGTATTCAAAAACGTTGCTTCACGAAGTTCGAAGTAGAGACTCGAACTTTTCTTGGCGTGACCAATGTTACGTTTACACACATGTCGACGTGCGCACATAATATTCTGCATATCTGCATACCACTATGAGTATATACGATTATTTTGAGTCAAACGACTATAATTCTTCATCACGGAATAGCCAAGGCGAAGTAGGGCCATTTCATGCATTTCTCAAGTCACTACGGTCGAATAAGACGAGTTCCACGCCACCTTCCCGGAAATCCCGATATTTCCAAACCCAGGAATCTGACCGCACCAGCTGCACAATCTGAAGAAATTTGGAGAACGAGAGTAGATAATGCTGGTGAAAGTAAAAAGGTGCGCCCTTTCAGAGTGAACTGGTAGCGGGAAAATGAAGCTATGTTTGAACTTTTCAAATGCAGTATCCTAGAAGATGGAATCATTGAAATGAGAAGGAAAGAAAAGCGTGCAAGAGGCATTGTGTTGCGTTTCACTTCGTTCGCTTGTTGAGTCTAGAGGTTGGGGAAATAAAACTGAAAGCAGCTAACGAAAAACGCACAAGGATATGTGGGTTAGGGCAATCGTCAGCGTTAAGGATATTCTGAAATCGGTGGACGTTCCTATCTATTGTGGGCAATACGTAAAATCACAAAAAAAACGTACCTTGCTGTGAACTTTGTCACTCAAATTCGCACTTCAGTTGCCCCTTTTTGCTGTTGATGCTAGCATATGTAGGCTACCGTAAGAGTGCCCACTTTTGCTCGCTGGATCGCAACATATCTCGTTTGCGTTCGAAGGCGTTCGTGAAGGGCCCCCTGGAAGGGGTTCCGTGAAACGTTCACACGGCAATGCGAGGTGCCAATTAGAATAAACTTCACCAGCCACTAAAGAGTGTTCACTTACTCGTGCATCTTGATCTCTTTTTTTTTTTGTTTTTGCAATAATAACGCATAGTTCTTTTGGTGACATTTGCGACAAGTGTGAACTTGAGGTTGCGTTGTTCAAAGTGTTCGTCAAATAGCAGCAGCCAGTGTAACCGCTTTTATAATCAAGGTCATTGCGTGGTGCGTTTCATGGGTTCAGCGCTGGTTCCTAGAATCGTTCAGCCCTATCTGTTTTGCTCCCATGTCTGAAATTGTTAAAGCATTGTCAGCAGCATTCGCATTTACTGTCTAGGTCGATCGAGTTTGCATCGCTAATGGGCACCTAGTTTATTGTTTTTAGTGATGTGTACTTGACATAATGTCGAGCTGCGTGTAAGTCACATGCGTTGTTCGCATCATTTTGTTCCGCAACGTTTCCTTTCTACAGCAATCGTCAGGCAAACTCAAACTTGGGCAGTTAAATATCATCCCTTGTTGGGTTCACTTCCGGAAGTATGAAGTGTTTTAATGTTGGTTTTATAAGCAGAAAAGTTACCGAATAAAATTGTAGACGAATATGTTTACAAGAACTATGGAGGTCGAGAAGATATGTGCACTAAATTCACGGGCGTGGGCATATGTCTAAGTTAAACGAGTTATTGGCCAGGTTATTGTTAGTTGCGGACAATCGATGACTGTGTGTTCCGTGGAGTGCTGTTGAGAGCGTTGGGGAGATGTTGCTGATGCGTAGTGCAGTGTTGCTTTGAGAAAGTAGTTTTGTGTTCGAAGCGATTCGTCGTGACTAGCGGTGAAATGTGTTTTAGCCTTTAAAAATACCTTAATACTTTCGGCGTCGCAGCGCAGTGTTTGCCTGAACAACTCGTATCGCAGACATTGGCTATCTACAAGCACGTAAAGCTGGCCAGGAGTGTAGAAGAGTATTTATGCGAAGCAGATCAACGGAGAGAACAGTGTAATTCAGTTCGCATATGCGCGTGAGACCAAACTTCGGTGCTAACCATGAGCTTTGGAAAAGGTTGTCAAGTGAAGATAAAGGCGTTTTTACTTGAACGCTTATTATTGTAGTCTGGCTAACTGGCTAGAAAGATCGGCGGTAAGGCATAACAAAGAGCAAAAACTGCGATTATGGTGCTAGTAATATTGGTGATGCCCTTGTTCCCACACATGATAACAAAGATCAAAACAAATCTGAAATCCGTAAAGTATATAAGCAAAACATAAGGTGGAATTCTGGGAAAACATTTGCTCATTAAATTCAGACGGATAAAATCTCTCGAGGTGACGCTTCTAAGGTAGTTTGTAAACACGAGGACTGAAAAGTTCCCTGCAAATGTGACTCATGTTTGAGTTTTTGGGTGATCTCTTCTCTATGGTGCGATGACCTAACTTCTGTCGTTTTGTACTCCGAAGTCTAACGTATGTTACTGTGCAGTTATTTACCGTAACTTATGTGGTCCGCTGTTGTGTCATGCATTAATGCTTGCTGTGCTTTATTCTCTGTGCGTGTTGTCTACCTGTAGCACCATTATCAAAGAGATTTGTCAAACTTGTAGTGTTTCAGGTAATATCCTCTGGGGGGATGCACTCAGAGTGGGCGTCAACACAGCCAACTACCACCGACTCGGAGAGGCCATTAGAGCGAGAGTTTATTTGCGGTGTTGTTGAAGGTTATGTTTGCTGCTTCTTTATGCTTTAATAATTATTCACTGAGCGTTCGAATCTAGTGTTTTCTGATCTGAGGCAATTTAAGTGAACAATTACCAACTTCACCAAACGATCCTAAAGTGCCAAGATGATTTCTGATCTGTTCAGTGTGTGCCAATGTGGTGTATGAAGCGAATAAAAATTTTCGACGAGAGAAGTTGGCAAACAAAATTCTGGGATAGGGTCCCCGATTAGATCGTACGTGCAAAAGAGTCGCAACAGTTGAGCGCCCGAAAATTGTGGGACACATTTGGAGTATCAAAGACCCATATTCACGATTCCGGATTTGTCCCCTCAACTGAATTTTCTTTTTCAATGCAGCTCCACAGTTATGCGTGACAAAAAATACCTGAAAAATACATTAAACTGAAAAAAGCGGACGAGGAGACGATAGTCCACCAGTTTTCAAAGCGGTCTCATCGAAAACATAATTTTAGTTACCAACTTCAAATTCATAAGCCGTAATTGTAATATGGGTTGCTTTGCATGACAGGTGCAATCTTTCGCCATGATCACGTATTTTACCCCATCTTCTTTGTTTTTTTTTTCAAATTTCCCAGTTATTCTTTATTTTTCTTTCCGGAATAAAGACTTCCTGACTTCATAACAGTTTCGAAAAAGTGGCGGAGGACATTCTAGAAATTTCTCGCTCCAGAATCACACTAGTGTATACAGCGTTGCTATTTCTTACTGTCCGTACGCTCGCTTTCTTGCGAAAAAAAATGCCTGGGATGCCACAAATGCGCCCTACTTTGACTAACAGAGGTTGACTGTAAACATATTAATTTTGCTCATTTTTCTCGTTTTCGTTTCTTGGATGTTCCAGCTTCCTTCTTAATACCACAAAGAATTGGTGATTGAAATCGGTGGTAAAGAAGGAAGCGCGTTATGGAAAGCCTTATATTATGAAAAATATATTTCCCGAAATATTAACACACGCATAATAGAACAAAAAATTTCAACAAAGCACACGAACCATAAGCAATACAAGAAATGACCACAGCTGATAATAATAATGCACTTAGTGAAAGGTGGCTGCAAAAAAGAGAAAGGAGCAAGTGTTACGTTAACAATTTTCTTATATATTGTTGAAGAGCGCATTCTTAACCTTCGCGTTTTACGTATTTTGGCTTCTTGCCGCCGTAAGGTCACCATCGTCTCGCATTTCTTTCTTTCTTATTTGCTTCATTACTGTATGTCGATGGTTCTGTTTTATTGTTTTCATACTCCAGTTTAATACTTTTTAAAAACGATAGAATTGCAGCTATAAATGCCCTTTTAACAATACATATATGGTAATTGACGCGTAAAGTGTTGTTAACGAAAAAAGTTGTGTTGCATAAAGAAGTAAGGAAATGTACGTCGACATTCCGTTTTCCCCGCTTCTCAAGGATTTTTGCAAATCGCCACCTTTATCGGACGATTTTCTTAAAATCCAGAATTTCCGGGTGGAATTCAGCGAACCGATATTTTCACACTAAAATCTTGCGCGCTGAGGTCTTTAGGCCAAAAAATCGTTAAACTTTCGAAATTAATCGCGAGAAAACGCTTCCTAATGGTATGTAAGAACCAATGGCATCGGAAATACCACTTGCATGGACGGTTGTTCATTTAGAATAATTTTCCAAAATTTTTGTTCCATGTCAGCGTTTGCCGATGTGCCGATTGCTGGTTGCTTCCCAAAAATCTTGGTATAACCTATCCCACTCCTCTCCCGCACCCTCCCCCCCCCCAAACTCTATTTGAGTATGATGACAGTATCGGAAAAGAATGAAACGAATTTACCATATTTTATTTAGCAAAAGAAAAATTTAAAAGTGGTAGCAACAATTATCAAAATACGTATATCACAAGCATGCAAACTGCTTGAACATATGCCATACTGTAGTCTAAATGGTTAGCTTAGGTCTAAACATTACTCTTCTTGAATATCTCCTCCGTAGCGAAGGATAATTCACTTCCCCCCCCCCCCCCCCAAAAAAAAAAAAACAGAAAAAACAGGATTCAGCGAGTTTCTATGTGTTACGACACGAGAGCCAAGTCAGGTAATGGCAGTAGTGAACTGGTGCGAAAATTAGCTTATCAGGTTTCTACGGACGGCCATGGACCGCCGATCAACGTAGAGATTTGTTCAGCAGGATGCGTCGTCTCGGTATGAACACTTATCTCTACGCACCCAAGGACGACCTGAAGCATCGCGCCGAGTGGCGCTTGCTCTACACTTCAGATGAGATAGGTTAGAGTGGCTTCAGTTTTGGATTTTTTTCAGTAGGCTGATGACCGTAGCTTTGCGCTTTTAGGGGTGCAAGGCGGATGGTTGTGGATTACACCTTATCCCAACTGTCGATGCAGCCGCACCCTTGCATTGAAAAAAAACTTTTTTCAGAGAGGGGACACCGAAGGTTGAAGAGGCAGCTGTTAGGCGCTAAAAATTGACTGGTCTTGTTGAAGGACAGTTGAATTTCTTCGGTCGCCGCTTATGCCACAGTTGTCTAAAGGACGGAACTTTACAAAAAACTGATAAAGTGTTCAAAATGTTTGGGTAATTCGTTTTCCTCGTGACTGCCAAAGTTAACTGTCATAGGGGAAGGTAACACATATTGGAGGAGCTTGCGACCATGGTTCTCCCATTTCTTTTTTTATGATAAACCTTCGATAGTGAAATCGTAATAACAATGTTTCCGATTGCTATTTGTAATATGATCCCGAAGGCGCATCCTTTTAGTGTTGTCTTTGTTCTGCGGACATGGCAAGTATGCTCACATTCAGCCAAGTTATTGTAGACAATATTTGTACTCTGCTGAGCGTTGGAATAGTTGTTTAATCCAGGCACCGAACACATCGCTTTTCCCTATATAGATTCCCTGCTCCTTGACATTTGTCGCTTCGAGAGACGTCGTAACGTGAAACTGTTCTATAATTCCACATAAACCGGAAGGAGAGCGCATTAGGACTAATGAGGATCGCCTTTACATTTCTGCCCATCAGTTCGTTAAATCGCTACAAATAATGAAGGAGACGCATTTTTGTACCCATCTTTTAATCGAATCGATTACCGTTAGAATGATAAACAGTCGTTTATATAAATTCGTGCATTTGTAAAGTGCATTTTGGAGGCGTGGAGCTGCTTATTTATATGCTTGTCCATTTGTCTTTACGCTAGTTTCAACAGTTTTCTTATTTGAATAGCTTCATCAGATAATCCACTGCTTCTCAAAGGAATTTCTTGCAGAAATGCTTCAAGCACATTTTAAGTATACGTTACTCCATAAATGTCCACCACACCGGTATCATAGGCACCGCCTTCTGCAAAGTTCCAAGTAAATGCGTCATTTTTTAATAGAAATTAAGCAATCGAAGGTGAGCAAATTCCAAATTTTACGCATTGAAGCGTTTTTTAAAGTTGGTTAGGCGAGTGGGCGAGACGTTTTATCTGACGGATTTGGGGAGAATGCAGGCTTCGGCTAAAAAAAAATCGGGAAACGTAAGGGGCTCCATTGAAGGCCGGTTTAGTCGAGGAACAGAGAATCGCTCCGTGACGAAGTCTGAGATGGGGACTCCGTGTAGAAGAAGGCTTTCCACAGATCGCTTTTCAGTGTTCATAAATTCCGTTAATGTAGGCATGACGAATTGAACTATAGTATAGGAAACCGTCTTCGATATATTCATATGTTATACCTGGAACAGTTGGCACCAGCGAGGTATTGCGATATTCCTGTAAAAGCGTCCTTCGGGCGCCTCTGAAAACGGTTTTTTTTGCGTCTGGACCCCCCCCCCCCCACCTTCCTAAAAAAGGGTCTCATATTCAAGTCCTCTAGCTGTTCATCATGGGGTTTTTTTCGCTTGTCATGCGGCAAGCCAGAGTTTAAGAATTCATACATGAAATTGTCGAACTTTCAATGCTGTAGGTCCTCCCTACCCCCCTCCGTTCCCACCTCAAGTTCTCAACCCTTATTGCATCTGTCGAACTACTTAGCTCTCTTTAGTGCTTACAGTGTTAATTTTATTTGACGAACAAGCAGACAGTCGCGTATACTCACATAGATACTGCGTCGCAATAATGCGCTCTACCAATGCGAATCTGCGCAAACATAAAACGGCGAAATGGCATGCATGAAACTTTTATTAAATGTTTCGTCAAGCAGTTCCAATCTGCGAAGGAAAACTAAATCACTTTCAGGCAAGCAATGCTTCACTTTCAATCGACATGTCCTTTTCTCTATTAATTTTTCACTAATAAACTACCTGGTGATGCAAAAGTGGTGTACCAGCTGTCAGACGATGCGTACTTGTATTCTTGTAAAAAGTAGTGGCTAACCAGATAAGCCTCGTACAAATATGGTTTCTTTAGTTTTTCCCTCTATGGTTGCCAAAAACTTAAGCACCCGTCCGCTCAGCAGAGATCCCACTCTGAAGGCAGTGCTATGTATGGTCTCCGAAGTTTATCCTCAAGGGAAATATGGTGCTTTTCAGAGCTTCTGCACTCTTTGATAACGGCGGCGAAACTGCAGGGAAACGGGTTTTTTTTTTTTTGGGCCCCCCCCCCCCCCACCTTCCTAAAAAAGGGTCTCATATTCAAGTCCTCTAGCTGTTCATCATGGGGTTTTTTTCGCTTGTCATGCGGCAAGCCAGAGTTTAAGAATTCATACATGAAATTGTCGAACTTTCAATGCTGTAGGTCCTCCCTACCCCCCTCCGTTCCCACCTCAAGTTCTCAACCCTTATTGCATCTGTCGAACTACTTAGCTCTCTTTAGTGCTTACAGTGTTAATTTTATTTGACGAACAAGCAGACAGTCGCGTATACTCACATAGATACTGCGTCGCAATAATGCGCTCTACCAATGCGAATCTGCGCAAACATAAAACGGCGAAATGGCATGCATGAAACTTTTATTAAATGTTTCGTCAAGCAGTTCCAATCTGCGAAGGAAAACTAAATCACTTTCAGGCAAGCAATGCTTCACTTTCAATCGACATGTCCTTTTCTCTATTAATTTTTCACTAATAAACTACCTGGTGATGCAAAAGTGGTGTACCAGCTGTCAGACGATGCGTACTTGTATTCTTGTAAAAAGTAGTGGCTAACCAGATAAGCCTCGTACAAATATGGTTTCTTTAGTTTTTCCCTCTATGGTTGCCAAAAACTTAAGCACCCGTCCGCTCAGCAGAGATCCCACTCTGAAGGCAGTGCTATGTATGGTCTCCGAAGTTTATCCTCAAGGGAAATATGGTGCTTTTCAGAGCTTCTGCACTCTTTGATAACGGCGGCGAAACTGCAGGGAATAACATTCGTATACGCGTTATCACCAGGAATAGACATTATTTATTCCAGCGAAAAAGAGTTAAAGGCAATTCAGGATAAACTTGTCCAGGTAACATGATTTTTTTAATTTCACGGGATGTTTCTGCGATTACATCAAGCGTTGAACCATTCGTAGTACTCAAGTGATGATGCCTATTTCATTATTTAAGAAATTACAGTTCATAACAAACGTGAGATTCGTCCTCCCACGAAGAATAGGCTAGTTTCTTCTCGGTACTCTGATGAAGCAAAAGTTTATCATAGCTGTTTTATCTCTTATGTTTCTTCAAATTGCTTTGTTCACCCCTTAGGTGTCAACATGCTCGCCTCACTTTTCCATATGGAACTCCAGGTTCGTGCGCTTTTTTTTTCGGAAATTCAGGCAGCGGAGACAGATATGGAAAAGACAATAACTGATGAACGCAGGGTAGCGCGTCATGCGGACGAAGTGTGGCCATTTTCGAAATAAGCGGATCTAGATCGATCCAGTGGAATACTTCCCGCACCACAATTTCGGGGTGGAAGAAATCCTCAACTGAATGAGATAATCAGCGCGATATTTTAAAGGTTTCAAAGGTATTAGCCGGAAAGAATATGGAGAAAATAAATTTTGCTGCGTGCATCTCGGATAATGTAGCATCGCAGGAAGCAGAATAGAGCATTTTGGGCTTGCTGACTTCTCTGTCGTAACGTGTGAATGGAACGTGGGAGGAATATAAATGGTGACAACAGATGATGTGTTACGTTCTACTCAGCCGCCAGCTATGCGCAGGATGGAACAATAAATTTCAAGCCAGCTGAAAATACTATGACGTCATGTGGACTGCAGTAGTCTTGTCATGAAAGACAGCTGGAAATGGGCCGACCACTTGGTCTGAGTGCAGTTATAACTCGAAAAATGAAGAACAGCGTGAATTTCCGGCTAGCGGAGGCTGAACAGAAACAAGTTAGACAGCGTCAGCCAGGCGGTTAGCATCATATACGCATCATATACGCTTTCCGCAGTTCTAGTCCAAACGGTCCAATAAACTTGAAAAACTGAGTGAACAACGTGTGGCTACTATGTACAACCATTTCCACTCGACCTGTGTCAAACAGTTGCGCATGACGCACGGTTTAAAATGGTTATAAGCGAGCAGTTTGTTCACGGGTTTGAAAATGATGCATGTGTCGACGCCTGTTTTGTATGGAGTTCACATCCTTTTATTCCCGAATTGTCCCTTTCTTGTACGGAAATTCACAGTCTGAACTGTGTGTTGTGCGCGCAGAAACTTGCCACATTCTGCATCTTGTGGGTCCAAATTCGGTTACACAAAGTGAACCTTGAGCAGTCATTCCCTGGAACTACTCTGCTGACCTTATTTTATTCGATGAGCTATAACTCATCTAGAGCTCACTGAGTCGTTGTGAAGCTTTGTTTTGAGTCTGTCGCAGTGACATAGGTTACTCTAGTCAGGCTAACTGCGACAGCTTTTTTGGTGAGTGAATCGACTTTGCGATAGATACGGGCAGACACAAGTACACGCGTAAGCCCAAGCTTGATCGTGCAATAACGCGCTTTCGCTATGGCAAGAAGCATATAAACACAGAAAAGAGGCAAACAGATATACTCGAAATTTTTCAGGGCGAGGGAGAATGCTGCTGGAAGTTTTTGCAGTGAATGAATTAAAGATCGCAGTGTTAACATAGTTGTGCCTTCGGTGCACGCCGTGCATTCAGTGCTGCAAGTTGCCGCTTAGCAAGGAAAAACGCTTTTTTTAAAATGGGAATCATTACATGTTCCATTCCATAGCGCATGTATACGTTTGAACACTCAAACGTGACGTCCAGTGCTTTTGTGCTCGCCTTTATTTGGGGAAAGCCCACTGCGGTTTCTTTTTCCGGAAATTAATTGAAGGAAAAGGCTAAAATTGCGCATTTTCCATCTTTTCTGTTCGCGTCGTCTCACTTTTTCATTGTTTTCCATATCGGCTTGAATATTTCCAGTGGAATTCAACTGCTGGTTGCACGTACATTGTCCTAATTTGGACGTAAACCTATGCTTCACTTGCTGTTTGATATACATCTTG
>JPKZ01002970.1:33191-49610 GCA_000803305.1 Toxocara canis | reverse complement strand
CTCAGCCTTCCCTCCCTCCCAGTTTCCCTCCCACCATCTGGTATTAGGATGAGGAGTGAGTTTGGTCACAAATGGAGAAATGGATAATTAGTACATTTACTGGAAGGAAGTATGCTTTAGGTGCGTATGCTAGGATGCAACGCATTCGCACTATTGTTTGACGATATCGAGCCGGCGATGAGTGAACAGGACAAAAAGAAATTTGCCTCATTCGTCCTGGCACAGCTCACGCTTGCAAACACTGTTTACGAATACCTCAAGTGTCCTCAGTTCTACTTTTGCCCCACAGGTTTGATTTTTAAATAGTTTAATTTAGGGAAATATCGGCGACGGTTCAAACCAACTTGCTGACATGCATGAGCTTCACTTCATCGCAATTTTCGGCCATTTGCTGTTGGTGGCTGGCACAGGTAGCCATTTAGCGGCGGTGATCGGCATCGAGTGATGAAATCCGCTTGCAGTTTCTGGTTGTATATATGTATATATACATATGTATATAAACATATATATACATGTGTGCATATATGTAGATATACATGTACATATACATGCACGTACATATATATATATATTTATATACATATATACATGTATATGTATGTATACATTAGATATGTATGTATACATGCACATACATATATGCATACATATATATGTATGTATATGCGCATATGTACGTATATATACACATGTATGTACATGCATATATATGTATATATGTATGTACATACATATGTATATATGTATGTACATACATAAATGTATGTATATGTATATATATATCTATACCTATACACATATATATCTATCGATGAAGGGAATCGGTAAAATTACAGCTGCCTTTGAATCTTTGATATATTTGTAACATGCATGTATAAATATACATACGTACGTATATAATTTCGCGCTCTGCAGAAACGGCTTTTATTTCTCATAACTCATCGAGGGAAACGCTTTTGTTTCTGGGAACTTATTTGTGAAGAATCCTTTTGTAAACGTAACCACAGCCACATTTTCGTGAGCTTACTTACTTTTGTTCGGTTGTAGAATACTGTGAATCACGCGCCACTCCGTCGTTAGAAGAGTCGGACTATTTGTTGCAACTTGGTAGGAAACTGCTGTCAGATATTCACATCCTCTGGACTGGTATGGCCACCTTTTTTTATTCCATTTTTTCTATGATCACCAATCTCGCTTTTTAATGAAATGGTTTGTGGCGCCGAGTGAATGCGGTTTATACCTGAAATCACTAGAGATTAATAGTTAATAAGGGAGGGGCACTAACGATAAGTTTTTCCAATTCAATGGGCATATATCATCTCAGGAAAACGTAGGAGTGGCAATGTTAGATTTGAGAGCGGAAGATTCAGTGGCGAAGATAAAGTAGGATAAATTCACATTGCTCGAATGCGAAAGCATGACATTCTCGAAAACTGTTTCCAACTTGAACATTTTTCTTTGCATGAGCGTGAGAGTTTTGATTCACCCGGCGCCTTCCCTTTTGGCGGAAGCAGGTTTTGCCTGTGATTCTAATATATATGTCAGTGCTCGGTTATTCTTGGTTGTAATCCCTCAGGGGAGGATGTGTGGTCCCTGTGCTACAGGGAAGCGGTGGGAAAGCCGTCAGTAAAATCTAATTCAGGAGGAGATGGGGGCAGTGGAGGGGGGGGGGCGCATCCAGGGCGCGTTCATGTTCTAATCAAAATAATGTGCTTGAGAGTCGAGCCATAACGAGGTTGACTTTATGTTTTCAGGGCCGAGGGTGGTATCGCGCTACATCACCGTTGAACATGTACGCCGCGTAGCACAAGTCCTAAAGCGAAAACCACTGATTTGGGATAATCTTCACGCTAACGATTACGACCCGAAACGAATTTTTTTGGGTCCTTTTGCTGGAAGGTTCGTTTCGCACTTTACGTGGCCGCAGTAGTTCTGTAGCAGTTTGACAGCAAAACAGTACAGAGGAAGACCGAAAGGGGGGAGAGGATAGAGTGAGGGTTCAAATCTTCATTCTCTGTAATATCATTCTAATAATGGTTTTTTAAAATAAGAATATATATCCCCATAGTCAGTAGGGTTGCTATCCTACGAGCCGTATTCAACGTACAGTGGTGCGTATTGGTTGCGTTTTATGCTTCCCACCATGGCGATACGCGATAGAAATAGAACCTCCATTTTAACTATTAAGCCAGCCGGTGAGTGTGAGTTGTCGTTCATGCATTTTTCCACTGTCCGGTCGGAGCACAGAGACCGAGATATGTGCATAGACAGTGGAAATTTACTAAAGCTGTATACTTAAGTGTAATCTCACTAAACCCTTTTTATACTCAGTTAGGTATCACCTAAAGTTAAGGTCTGATGTTGTATCAATGAAAAGGTGCTGCTTAGAGTTTGACGAAGTTGACTCTCTTCGAATTGCAGACTGGTGTGGAAAGGATTCATGCTGCGCGTTTGACGCTTCCCCATACATCTGCATGTAATCCGCGTCACTAAATTTCCTGTGTTCGGCTGCAGCTGTAGATGGTGGTAGTAGATTTGCAGTAGAACAGTATTCTTCACATCTCTCCTCTAACCCCGAGTTGTTTTTAGTTGAGGGGAGAGGCTTTGTGAGGATGCTGGTATATACCGCCTCTTCTAGAAATACGTTGCAGGCAGTGGGATTAAACTGCTTACTTTGACTGAGCAGTCAAAAGCTGTCTTTTTCGATCAACCGTCGGATGGGTTCTTGCGGTATTTTGGGGCGGAAATTGTCTGTGAGTGGAGAGCCACCCCTGCCCCTTTTTTCCATTCTAACTGGTAGAGGGGTCGGCGTTGCCCATGGATTAACCATATGAAATAACATATAATTTAACGCACATCAGAAAAGACATGCATTTCTGTTTTGGGGTCGTGCTGAAGAGTCCTGAATCAAAACACACGTGGTTTCTTTCAGTTCCTTCAGCAGTTTTACAAGAGATGGGAAGGAGAGAACTGTGCTCCTGCGTCCTTTTCTGATATCATGCAGAAATTAATGCCTGCTTAAATTTACTTACCTCCTAATAAAGCCTGCGTAGAATCCAAGGACTTTTGAGGTTTTTTAAATGAAATTTTTTTGGAATATGTTTTCATAAGATGTTCTTGTAGTTTGCGACAGAGACCAACTAGAATTTCTGGAATATCGATTACGCATTTCAGGTCAGTACAGCTGAAAGAGGAAGTGGCAGGTATATTGTTGAATCCGAATTGTCGCTATGAGGCGAATTTTGTGCCTTTCCACACGATGGCCGAATGGAACAGTTGTCATGCTGATGCGGAGGTTGAAGAAGGTATTTCTTAATTCCTCCGATCCAGCGCAGTCTCTTCGACGTTGTTTCTGTTCATTCCGTAGCTTATTAGACTCATTCACACATCACTGACGTGTTGTGATTTATAGGTGGGCGGGTTTAACATCTCTTCTTTCAGGAAATATTGCAAAAGTTTTCCCTCAGAACGGTTTGAGAAGCGTGCTGCGAATTGACATATATGCACTTCCAGCAGTCCTGCTTGAGGCAATGAACCTCTGTTTATAACATTGCTGTCGACGCACACTGTAAAATTGTTGTGGTCGAACAGTTTGTTCGAGCGACCAGACCGCCTTCGCTTTTGGCTACCACTTTCCCGGAATCTTTGCTCTCACTCTCGTGAAACTTCACGTTTCACATCCAAGAATTTGTCCTCAGAGTTGTTTTTAATGGCTCTGTGATTTGCGACGTCGTACGTCGTGTGTACAGCGGCTCACCTAAACATCCTTCAATAGTGTGCCAGTCTTGTCTGAGAGCAGTATGGATTATTTTCGCCAAATTTCATCGTTGCAGCATCCCCTGTTCGTGTGTTGCAAATATCCAAAAAACGACACTTATGTGCGGAGTCGCAAACATGGCGGTCCCGCAGTGTGCTTCGGCTGCGTTGGAAGGCACTTTATAATCACTGTGTAGAAATCAGATTTGTAATACGCTTTACTTTTACTGTTTTTTTCGTGGTTCATCATGCGAATTCAAGATTTTTAAGGTTATCGATTCAGTTTCGTTAAACATGAATCACACTGGTGCAAGTTATCTGGTTTATTTTAAGCGGCGCTTTTAAGCTGTTATCTTATGATAACCAGTTGTAGATTATCAATCTGAAGTGCTTATTAGAGATTTCGACCGTTTTTAAGAAAGATGGAGACTGTAGCACGCAATCAGAGATGCCATTAAAAGCTGGAAAAGCGTATTCTGTTGCGCTTATATTGATAGGATGGAGGTTGATAATATATTAAGACGCGGAATCAGACGCAATCCTGGAGGCAGGCGACGTAGTACCGGTGGCGACGCGCATTGTCGCGAACGCGTCGCCTAGGCGTCTCTACCACCCGTTAAAGGCTTTACACGAAGGACTTAGGAAATGGATCGATCACTTCTCAGAAGGAGCGAGCCCTACTGTGCCACCGTAAGTTCGCTGTTACATTCTTCCCTAATCGAGACACAGCGACTTGTCATTTCCGTACTTTCAACTTCATTCGTCAGCATTTTTTCATTCGGGTGTTTTCATTTTTCATGAGTGGGCTTGATGCAGAGATGAAAGATCACTCTAATTTCCCTCGGGTGACAGAGTGAATCATTTTCCGACGTCTGTGCGGAAGTAAACTAGTTTTCCCATCTTCACGCCGGTAACGAAAGAATCTCGGTGATGGGAGGATTGTTCTTAAATATAACCTTTAAAGAAACAACTTGATTTTATCGGTAACAACGAAAACCTGACGTGAGAATTTAAGTTGTAATGTGAGAAAGATTACAATATAGAAACACTGTTAGAAAATCAACTGTGCTATACTGTGGTAAAGTATGGTTTAACACTTGCAAAAAACCGTTGTTTACACCAGATCTAAAGTACTAAAAGTTAAGTAGAAAAGAATTCGTTTATTATTCACTTCGTAATTCAGCGCAGTTCTTATAGGCATCATGGTCTGGAGCCTGTTTTTCCCTCAGGTGGGTAAGGTCGAATTTGTTCGGCTCTTTTGACTTCCCCTCTTCGCGAGGATTCCGGCGGGGCGGGATAGCGGTGGTAGACCTGCTCATATAATTAAATTTGCTGTGATATGCTCGTTAATTTGTGAATTTCCCTAATTCGTTTGTAGATTACGAGTATATAAAAAGACTGACTTTCTTGATGTTGGTTTTCTGTTGGCTTTAGTAAAACCTCAGTCCCAGTGCTGTTTGAAGGAGACCTCGTTGACTGCTGAAAATTTTCTAAACTGAGAATCCCAGTTCAAAGTGAAATGCAGTGAGTTTTTGGGTACGAATGCATATACTCAGATTGAGTATCTAGTTTATTTCGTACTGTTCCTATTTTTGCATACGGACTCTACACTTGAGTTGTAATGTTTTCGGGTTGTCCTTGAAACAGCAGCAATGACGAGGTGATGATGGGGGTGTCGCAGGATTAGTCAGATGGAGACGCAAGTGGTCGGGAATGTGACAGAAAGGTGTGCTGCAAGTGCATCAGTGCCTCCACCAGTGATACGTACGTGCGAAGGTAATGAATTACTTCCGTCAAGCGATATACCCTCTCCGCTCTATACATCTCGTCCGATTGGATCGGCAACTACGGTTACTGTTCAAACGTTTCCGATCGGAGAGGCGGTCGTTGGCGTTACTGAAGCGGTGCGTTTCTATTATTGATTTTTCACTTGCTGTGCTCATATAGATAACTTAAAGTATCTTCTTCGTCGTGGTAGTCAATTCTCGCTGTTTCTACTGCTTAAATTCTGGTCTGACTATTTCGCTTCTTATTTCAGCTGCACGTATCAGTTGAGAAGCGTCCTTCGTGCACCTGAACATCTTCTGGGTGTCGACAAGCAGTTTCGTTAACGGAGCTTTGGCTTATTCCCTAGTTGCTAACTGCTATTAGGGTGCTGCTAAGACCTCACCTCGCGACTTGGTTTGCAGCGGGAACCCCGACGGAAACGATTCCTCGACTTTCTGTTCCGTGCTTTTTCCGCCAGTTTTCCCGGTCCAGAGCCAGTATTTTTTTCGGTGGAGTTTTTATTTGCTGAAAGTAGCCGTTCACACAACACTAGAGAATGCTATAAACTGAAAGTAAATTGTAAGAGTTCAAGTGAAATATTCTTCCTCAGGACAGCGTATAGTGGATGTGTTCGAGACACTTTCGTTGGTAATGACTGAACGGGGTGGTCGGAGCCAGGGAAAGATTGATTGTGCAAATCAATAGGTTCAGCAGCCGAGTGTAAAGCACACACTTTCATGCTTTGTGACCTCGCTCCCTTCTTTCCGTTCTTGACCCCTCCACTTGTGCCCACAGAATACCATACAGCTAGACGATCATTTTTTCGTTTGTGATTGGTGTTGAAGTAATGTTGTTGTGGTTTGCAGCACTCATTGGTTCCACAGACCGTGAACTCGTTAACGGTCGAGTATAGCGAGCCCATGGAATTGGTCTCCTTGGTAAAGGTACGTGCACTCATCCTACTTCTTTCCGCTTAAATAAAAATTGGAATTTTGGAAAGATACAATATGTGCGTCGTCCGCGTTCTCGCAAGTGCTCGCCAGATGTTTTATTTATCTTCACCTTAATTAGTTCTTACCTTAATTGCAAAAATAGTGCGTTTAGCAAAACCTCCACGGAATCAGGTGCAAAATATAGGCGGCCGCTGAAGGACTCTGAACAAACATTCAGTGGGAAACGATGTTTTTTGAAATACTATTTCGAGCTTTCTTTTATAGGAGGAATCAAAAGTGTCCGTCGAGATGACGGATGTTAGCAGGACAGGCGCTCAAGAGCTGCTCGAGGTATCTTCGGACGTCAGCATGGAAAGCAGTATTCTCTCAGAAACTGACCCCAGGTAGTCTTTTTCTATGGGCGAATTTGAAACAGCAAGTACCTCGCTCTTTCTGTACACTCGAAGTTCTGCAAATTTTTATTCGAAGCCGAATATGGAAGGTGACAGAGGCGAGGAGGAGGCAAATTAAGTGGAAAAGCAAAATTATTGTGATCGATTGGGTGCGACCTTGTTAAGAATGACTAACTGACGTGTTCATCAGCAGAGCTCACTTAAGTGGCTCGTTCCAGCGAATCGAGCCAGTGGAAATGGGTCTATATTTTATGATGTGAACTGAATATGCAGAGCTTGTCTTCGAAATTGGATAAACTATCTGCAAGAGGTGCAGTTCACTTGCCGAGCTTAAGCCTTATTCCGGTGTCAATCGTGACGAGGAACGGAAGTTGGGTTTAATCCGTCGTTATACCATATGTCCGGTCTGATAGCGGTTTCGGCCGTCTGGAAGCTGCCAAAGATACTCTGTGAGCATGTTTCAGAAGTGCATGTTTGATGAGTTGGTTGCATTCCGTTCAATTTTTATTTGTTCCATTCTTTTATTTTTTTCCCCAAAGTCCTGCAAACAGCTAATTGTTTAGAGAGCAACCTGCATATTTCTAGAGCCATTTAATTTCAGCGCTTCTATCGAGATGGAGCAAGTGGCAACATTGGTTGATATGTTTTACTTGCCGTTTGAACACGGTAGACGAGGCGTTGAAATGTTGCAAGAATTCTCTTGGCTTCACGAGAACTCATTTGTTGTGAGGAAAAAGCGTACAAACGAAAACAATATTGAAGACGAGGTTAAACCATCTTTCTCTTCATAGAGAGATAAACCTGAATAATTACCGATATTTTAGGCAGTAAAAATCCGAAAATTCCCTGACCTTGGCTACAGTGGAATCATTCATCCATTCGCATGCAATCAGATTTACTTTTCAAGCTTCATCCCATAACTGCAGCACTCGGCTATCTCTTGTCCAGCTAGAGAAGTCGGAGTATAATGATGATTTTGATTGTTTTTGAAGTGGAATGGTTAATTGCCGGTGCTCTGAGTAGAAGAGTTGATGAGGGCTACTTTGCAGAAAGTTCAAGCACTCGTAAGCGACGAATGGAGGCGGAGGAGTGAGCAGTTCATGAAAAGTCTGCGTAACATAACGAAGCTCTATCAGCTGATCGTTGATCTCCCAAATAAGGTGGAGTGTTTTTTGCATTTGCATTTTGTTTTTGCTGGCGTGTTATGTGAAGACAGTTACCAATGTTCTCCTTTACAATTTTCATTATAAACTGTCTCTTTCTATTCTTCCCCTCCCTCTTCTCCTTCCTCTTACATTGGTTTTGCTATAAAGGAGGGAGGGGTGAAAATTGTAGCAAACTTTGGGAGATATTGACATTATTCCCTTCGCATAGGATGAAAACGAAGCTCCTTTTGCTTTATATAACATTTCTAAAGACGAATAATGCTTGCAGAGTGTTGTGCAAGAGCTATTTCAATACGTTTACGACGCACAGGGGGTGACATCCGTTCTTGAGGCGTTGGTCTTATGGATGGCTGAAGGGGAACTGAACGTATCTCCTGCTGGTATTGCTACTTTCCTCTGTTGTAAAGAACGTGCGTTTTCGTAATGTCATGTCGGTTCAGGAAAATTCAAGAGAGGGGGGGGGGGGGTGGAAGGGAGAGAGAGAACTATTTTTTAGTCCCTGTCGAGCTGCTTTTCAAATATAGATGCTAGTTGCATTTTTTAAGGGAGAGGGGTTTTTTTTGGTGTTCAAAGAGAGAAGAGAGAGTATTCTAGAGAGGGGCTGTGTCAGGAAAGGTAAAGTAATTCACCTATTGGATACCGTTGCGTGTTACGTCGGTATTTCTTTAGGAGTTGGAGTTTAAGCGGTGAAATTTAAAAAGACTGACTCATTCCCGCCGTCATCTCATCGATCTTTTTGTGGACGATGTGTTCTGCAGCTAGACCATCAACAATTATTCACTGAATCCTGATTTGAACCATCCATGGCCGATGTCCCTCTTCCACATGCTATTCTCACACAGATAGGATCACCTCCCCACCCCTGATTGGGGCAAGATAGTCGCAAATCGTTGCTTCCGAGGAGGACAGGAACGAAGAAACTGGTCCCGACCATGTTTTTTACATAGGTAGGCCGCGATGAGGTGTCACAAATCGTACCCGTATTATGCGTATACTGCCACTGCGTGACCAATTGTCAACAAAGTGAAGTAACTTGCGTAGGTTGTCTTAAAACATTACAACAAAGTTGGGGACGTTACAACAAGGTCATTTTGGTGGGTGACTTTTTTTTGCACAGGAGTGAGATCTTTGCTTTCACTATCTTCTCTTTTCTCTATTCCTCACCGACTTTGTTTTAATTAAATATTCGGGGTTTTTTAAAATTCATGATCGTGTTCTTATGTCCATAGGACGAGTTTCAGATCGAAACTTGTAGTCAGCATTCGTAGGCGAGTGGTCTGTGTTATACTTCTTGCGCAGGCTTTTCTTTAATTTATTTACCTAGGCGGGTGTGCCTCGGTTCTGAAATTGTCTGCACTGAATTGGAAAGATGAAACATTTCTTCAGCGGACGATGGAGCCGTTTCTATTATATTCCCTTCAATATCGCATAAATAATCCTTTGTTTAACACACGGGAATTGTTGTTTGCTTTTCTCATTCGCTGGAACGCATCTTTTGCTGTCAGATGCACTCCAGAGATTTGATATACCACACCCTCGCAGTGATCTTATTCCATTTCGTCCCCTTGGAAACTACAACACCACTATGAATAAAAACCAGAAATATTTAATTAAAACGAAATCGGTGAGGAACGGAAGAGAGAGAAGACAGCGGGGAACCGTCTTTTCCTAAGAGGGCTTGAACAAACATCCGCAGTCCTGGCAGTCTACACCACCTTCGCTGCGCTGCCAACCCCGGGGAAGATAGAGGAAATAACAGTCTGAAAAGGGAGGAAGAGAAAGCAAGAAAAAACGGAGAAAGTCGGAAGAAAAGTTTAGGTGGTGTCATCAGGAGAACACTGCAACCTTCTGATGGGACTGCTGAGATGAATTTTTTGGGAGGGAGGGAATGACGAATGCAAGTCCTGGACGGGCCTTATCTTGCAAGCGCGGTCATGAAAGCTTATCGGTGAGTTGAGCGCTTCATTCACTCCATATGTGGTTGTTCTTAAGAAGAAACCACGTGATGTCGGTAAGTATTTGGAAATAAATCTTTTCTTTATTATAGTAAAAAGATTATGCATTAAGGCTGCACCGGCATTTCCGCTATTGGATTGTGTAATTCTGCAAGGAGAAAAGGGAGACCGATAAAAAGATAATGTGAGTAGATAGGTTGGTGAGCCACGTGCTAGGCTGCTGGAATGCAGAATTTGCAGGCTCTGCTAAGGGGGGCATATTTTCAAATATAATGAAATATGTGTTTTTGTTTATTAAACGAATTTGTCTGTTGCATGTGAAGAGTGCGATAGCTGGTGGAGCAACGGTATAGCTGACGTGGAGCCATGGGCGCTTGGAGGCGGTTTGCTTTCCGATTTACAGAAAATGCTGTTCACGAGCCCTTTCATCGCTGATCTTCTCCTTATGAAATGTGCTATTCCACTTTCACTGAGCTGCTACAATATAAGACCATATAAAGATGAGGACGAGGTAAGTTTTTTTAAAGTCTTGTGTTAGCAGTCCTTCTAAAACGAACTTTTTTGCCCCGCAAATCTAAATTCTTTTTGAAATGCACCAGTAAAGGTCAGCTTGTCGTTTCTGAAGTGCGTTAGACACGTTGCTGTTTAACTCTAGTTGGTGTGAATGTTTCGCGTTTACTTTTTGTTTAGATTGTTGCTCATTAATTTCTTTTTTCTGTTATATTTATCCAACAACGACTTAATCCAGCTTGTATTAATGAATGTGTGAAAGATGTAAAAAAATGTCGTTTTCAGTCGTCGAGTCATTCGGGAATGGCTACATAGAATCATTCGTTAGGATCAAATCACAATTATCGCGTTGTGAGGCGTTGTGCTTTCTACGGTTGTAACCTTATGGACGTGAAAATTCGGTGGCTTTTTCATGAAACTGCGGAATGTCTTGTGGTCACATATAGGCGTTTAGTTTTCGATTAAGTGGGCGCAAAATAATTTAATTCGGAATAGTTTAGATCGCAGAAGCGGATGTTTATAGCTTTTACGGTATGCATGCACTGACGGTCGTGTTCTGTTCAGCTTTTTTTGTGAGGTGGATTTGCTTGCAGAAGGAGTTGCGTACGTTTTACAATGCTAGTGAAGATCGTTTCACAACAGAAATTGGTCTTTTGAACGATACCAAAGAGGAACGATTCTTTGATCGGTATGCATTCTTTCTTCAACTCTTACGTTTAATAAACTGGCCTGTGATCTTTTCATGACAACGATCTGGAAGAGGCAACTTAAGGACAGTTTTTTGATTTTGTCATAACTGTGTTTGTCGAATAGTTGATCGACATCAGGAACACAAAACTGATAGTCGCTGTGGGTGTCCAGCGTAGTACCTTTTATAAATAGCAAGTTTTATCACTTTCATACTTATGATGATTCGCGCAACACCCAACTTTTCCGCTCCAAAGCAAATTAAGGCTCTACTAAACCTCCCGTCATTACTTAATTTTACGTACACTACGTTTCATTTGCTAGGTTAGAGTCTATATAGCGACCATATAGCGCCTACGAGTTAATCAGTGAGTTTGCCACCGTGAGCTAACATGCTTAAGAAGGTTGTTCAAAGTTAGCACTCGCTATCAAAACATATTGTCTTGCTTCTTCTCTATGCGTATTGACACTGTCCACCGCACTTTTCGACCTCCTTTGCTTCCGGTTACTCTTTTCCTAAAACCGGAAGCCTAGAGGCTATAAAGATTGCGTTTTTATAGAGAAATTGTTCTCCAAGAGGGAAAATCGATGCTGTGCGTCTTTATTACGGTTGTTATATTTCTGCTAGTTTATCAAGAGATGCTGAACATCGGGTCTTTGAATATATAAGCAGATCTAGAGTAAAGCTTCTGACATGATGCACTGGGGAAGGTTTGGGTACACTTAGACACACAAGCACGCGTGGAGGGAGACAGTTTTATTGAGATGTTTGTACTGCTAAATGGATAAAGTGGTGTCGCTTGTTAAGGACGCTGTCTCCCTCTTTCTCTATCTGTCTCACTCCCTATATCTCTCTCTTCTGCGTGCTCTCTCTCCGTCCCTCTTCCGCGCATGCGTGTGTGGCTGTTTACCAAAACTTTCGGGAATGTGTGAGCATGCTAGGGAAAAGTACTCTCCGGTGTGCTTGAAAAGTGTATGAGGGATGATAAGGGGAAAATTGTGAACGCAACGTGCTCTGCTGGGTCGTGCCATATCGCAGTCTTTCATCGAACGCGCTGTTCCGAGCGTACTGCTGGCAGTGCGAAAGTGTTGCACTTATTGCAAGTCGACTTTATTTTCGAGGAAGTGAATCGAGTGGTGATGTAAACCGGTGTTTCCCAGCCCGTCGACGTTTTATTCTATGAGGCAAATTTCGTAATCTACGCAGCAGGAATGTTCTTTTAAAATTGCTTTGGGTAGTTGCAGTACTCACTACACACTTTATTCGTTTGCTTATTTTTATATTGTTGTCATATGGGTATTCAATTAAATTGGATGCATGGCAAGAGGAATACTGTCGAAAAGAATAGGAGAAGATGGAGAGGACAAAGTATTAGAAAAGGTTGGGGAACACTGGTTTAAAGTGTGGTTGTGCTTAAAGAACGATGGGTGCGTTTGTGAGTTTGGCGACTCCTCGAACGGCATTTGTAGCGGTCGAGAATGTGGGCGCCACCTCAAAGCGAATCATCGCTATCGTTTCTGCAGCACTCAACGCGAAAACTTTTGCAGAAAAGGTGAGCGTCACTTCCATCGACCTCTTTGCCCATAACATAAAGGAAAGTATAACTTTTTTAGACTTCCTGGACACTGTGCTTAAAGAACGATGGGTGCGTTTGTGAGTTTGGCGACTCCTCGAACGGCATTTGTAGCGGTCGAGAATGTGGGCGCCACCTCAAAGCGAATCATCGCTATCGTTTCTGCAGCACTCAACGCGAAAACTTTTGCAGAAAAGGTGAGCGTCACTTCCATCGACCTCTTTGCCCATAACATAAAGGAAAGTATAACTTTTTTAGACTTCCTGGACACTGTGCTTAAAGAACGATGGGTGCGTTTGTGAGTTTGGCGACTCCTCGAACGGCATTTGTAGCGGTCGAGAATGTGGGCGCCACCTCAAAGCGAATCATCGCTATCGTTTCTGCAGCACTCAACGCGAAAACTTTTGCAGAAAAGGTGAGCGTCACTTCCATCGACCTCTTTGCCCATAACATAAAGGAAAGTATAACTTTTTTAGACTTCCTGGACACTAGTTTAGATCTGTATTGGTGAATTTTTGCTTGTGGTCCTTGTTGTATATGAAAAATTGTTAATTGAAGTCACAGAAGGGAAAAGGTTTTTGCTTGCAAAGCGCTCTCGCGTCCTTCCTTCTGCGTCTAGAACGCCAGTGAGGGTCGAAGAGAACAGTTTCGTAAGATCTTCGACACCTTTCAGTCGGGTCTCGTTGTAAGCCATCGCTTTAAAATTGACACCGTTTTACAGATGATCGGCGCCCACTAAGGTCCAACTCAGCATTGATTGGTGAGTCTGCTAGTGAAGGCTGCTGAATTGGTCGCGTTTATATTATCAGAAGTTACGAAATTGTGTTGGGCGTTTTCCCGTGCAAATTTTGATTGCGATCTCGAAATTTCAAAGTGGAGTAATTATGAATGTTTGGATATACATGTGCATATTTACATTTACACATACACGTATATGTAAACATATATATTACACGATATATATAAAATCATATATGCATATATAATATGTATTAGATTATATGTAGATAAGAGACATTCGCTAAAATGTTCTGTTTTTGTTGTGTGTGCAGCGTAACTTTTTAAATGGCATTTCCCAAACACGAAAAAAAAAGTTCATTTTCAGTTTCGAAAGCACTACATTCCAAAAATGCGCACCAAATATACTGCGTATGCAGAATCGGAGAAAGGGCAAGGCTACTGTGGAGAGAACGTGGAAAGGCTGGTAAGTGTGCTAGTTTTTATGAGCATTTCTATGCGTGCCTAGAAATGTCTTTTCTCTCAGATATCGCCACATTCTGTTGCAGGCTGTAGTCGTTGTCTTTTGCTGAATACTCTTCCTATTTTCTGTAAACGCGCTTGTTTAAATGGAGCGGTCAAGCGTTTTTCTTTGCGCGCTTGTTGCACTGAGGTCTATTAAGACTTGACATCGACAAGTATTTGAGTTGGAACATGAGATGTATACCTGCAAACACGTGGGAAGACTGATAAAAGGATGGCCCATTTGGATGGTGGAGCGCAGCCAAGCAAAGTCTTTCCAGCTGGTTTTTCGTTCAAAGTTTACGGTTATATTCTTTTGCAGAATTGTTCGTCACTTAATGGGGCCCTTTTGCTCTCCATTTGGTCCCCTCGGTTGCCACCGTGCGAGCATTACATTTTACGCCCTTCCCTCTCTCCTGTCCCGCAGCCTATATGCAAGTTATTCTCATCCCAGAATTTTAGTGACGATTTGGGTATGTGTTTCGGATTGGGGCTTGGAAGAGGGCGAAAATTAAGAGTAATGTGCCGAGATGAACTGGCGTTTCTCTTGGAGTACAGAAAGGCTTAGAAGTGACTTCTGGAATAAGACTCACTACCCAAATCAGCTGATGTTTGCAGTGGCAGTGTCAGCGCGAGCAAATTAGCGATTGGAAACCACCGAACTTATCCGATTATTTTTACGATCAATTTCCTAGCCAGGTTTGTTCATTTGCTTGCGATGATATCAGCGTAGATGTCATTAATTCTTGTGGAGAGAAGCCGGTGGCAATAGTGGGCCAGTTTTTATCGATTTTGCTTGACTTGTAAATCGAAAAGTGTATCCATAACCTGGAGCAAAAGTGGGATGGTTTATTTTGTTTTTCTTGAATAATATGGGTATAATGACGGCGTTGAACTAAATTTATTTTACTGACAATTTGAAGCTACTTGTCGTCGTTTGCAAAACCGTGTTTTTATTTATGCCATTCTTAGGTTTTCGCATAGTTGTCGATCATCGGTTTAAGTAAACAGCCTCTCAACGTGACCAACTGAGGCAGAGTGCACGATGCATACTGCTGAGTTTCACAAGTGACGCGCAAGCGGCTGATAAAAATATTTTTTTAAAAAAAAAGAGAAGAGAGCGAGTGCAGCTTACTCCATAAAAACTTGCATCATATCGTTTTTTCGCATCTGAAAAGAACAGAGAGAACATTGAAGGAAGGAGAATTTGAAGGCACCAAAATGCGCAGTTTCACAGTTTCTTGCATTAAAAATACACTTTTGAGTATACTCCTGTCTCAACGGGTACTGCTGCGCGTCGTGACTATGACCAGCAGGAGCGTCTGCAGATTTGTCGGGATCTCGAAAATGGGAGAGGCAATCCTCTTTAGATGTGTGATGTCGTAACGTGTTCCAGTTGCTGTCATATATATGCTTAACTGTATTGTATCTCGCCTGGCTAGTTGGCTAGCTGCTTTGTTCAGCTTGCTATAGTGACGACGATGACGGCAAACTGCGTCTTACGCTCTTTCCTTTTCCGCAGAGATGTGAAGCGCACTGGTCGCCTATTGCTGCGCACATCAATAGTCATTGCTGCGGTTTATGTATGCGTGAACCTGTCCCGGCACCGTCCTCATCGGAGGTATACCGAGCTTGAGATCCCCGCCGAGGAAGGGCGGGATACGGAGTTTCCGACTCCACTTGCAGGCTGTTTTCATTAGCCATTACGAAAGGTGTAATAATAAACGCTATCTTGGCAAGATAACTGGGGCTTATCTTGCAAGGTCTCCAAAGTGCCACGTCTGGTGGGAGGAGGGGGTTGTTCCGACACTTTCCGCAGCCTCTCTGTCGGAGCTGCTCGTGTGCTTCCGCCATCATGGTATTAAAGAAAATGTATGACCGACATGGTAACGTCTTAAGATTGGTGAAATCGAAATTCTGATGAAATGTGCCTTAACCAGCGTGCAGCTACTCGCTGTCGAACAGCTTCCTCATCGAGGTCAACAAAAACGTTAAACGAAGTGAAAGTTCGCCGTCTTATAATGGCTGGTAAACGAGGTATTAGGATTAGAGGAGGGATGTGATCTTCGTCAGAAGTGCCTGTCCCCGAAGACGAATTCTTACGCCAGAATCCTTTCTCTCTCGAAGACGGGATACCCAGCAAAATCTTTTTTCTCAATCTCCCATGAGTTTTTCTGCTTCCATTACGCGCCGTGAATCTGAAAACTTCGTCTTAAAACCAACGCCGTGATTCTGAAATCGCTAGAAATGTAGAATTTGCCGGTGCAAACGTTTCAAGAGGTGAAGCCGTCAAAATTCCTCTCTATCGCGCCATCATAAAGGTGTTTTTCGTCTCAAGATTCGCTATACTGCGGACAGGGTTCAGGAGACCGGTACCCCGTCCTCGCCCCGAGTTTCCATAAACATAATGCGAGGAGGGG
>JPKZ01002970.1:12975-32812 GCA_000803305.1 Toxocara canis | reverse complement strand
TAAAAAAAAAAGGGGGGGGGGGGGGGGGGGGGGGGGGAGAGGAGGTCTGGCTAAATTAGGCCTCCCTATGATGAAAGTGCTGGTGTTAAATTTTTTATGCGAGCACGATGTGAACATGGTTTTTCTCCCAAACTGGCTTCGCTCATCCTGCTGTCGCCTTCAGCATTCAGCGTTTGCCTGCACCGTCGGAAATAAAGGCAACAACCGGAGTGCGTAATTTTGATCATACAGCAGTATGCGCTAACGTGGAATTGCTGATGGATTGTTCAGGTGGACATCAGATGTCGCAACATGAGTCAAGACGCAGTGGCGGTGCGCAGGCTTATTTATGTCACCGCTGTCGCTTTGGCTTTCAACGGTAAGACGATTTGATTCTTTCTTATCTCGCTGCACAGCATTTCATTCGGCCTTCTTGCTTTTTAGTCGGTCATCCTTCTGTAGATGCAGTTGAAACGTCGTCTGCATGTGTTCCACTCGTTTCAAAGTACGTGGACGGACCACTGGCAGACTTCTGCGCAGAATCCTGAAACTTATCTTTGTTTTTTTTTTCATTTTTAGACGACTTTTCCCTTATTTCATATCTGCGTGAACTTCTACGAGGCAGGCGGTGATATCATTCCAGTTGAGAGCTCGGAAGGCAGAAGGGAGAGGAATCTTATCTGCCTGTGCGCAGGACGATTCACTGGACGCTTTTTGCCTTACAGTCTTCTGAAGTGCATGTATATTTACATGAAAAAAATGTTGAGGCATGTATATTCGCTGACATTTTCACTTCTCCTGCAATTTTTTAAAAATTCGAATATTGCATTTCAGATTTTTTGAAGGGAGGGGCGCCTATAAACTAGCGACACGGTGCATTGATTGGGGCACATATTGACCAATATTGAGATATGATCCATAAAATTAATTTTATTGAATTGCTGTTCGTCGGGGAATGCAACCGATTTTCAATATTAGTGGTGTACGCATCTAGGGTGGCATGGATGCGGTTGTGGTCTCTAAGAAAAAGAGTCGTATGCGAATCTCGATTTAAGACGTGTTCAAGTGTGGTGCATTGGCTAGCATCATGACGGCGGTTAACTTTGCACCAGAGCCTTCATTCCCTTCATTTTAATATTAAAAAGTATTGGTGTTCTGCTGCGTCCACATCAGCGATTATTACCCGCTCACCAAACGCAGTTGGCCGCCACTGTGACATCAGTGCAAAAGGCCGGACTTAAGGCTGTGTCATAAGTCTTGATCGCTTTCTAACCACCTTGCTGAGGAACTAGTGTTTTTAATTGCTTTACATTATGGAGATATCAAAGCGTTAGTATTAGTTTTCCACATTACTGACAGTAGTGTTAAACACAACAAAAATTGTTTGCAGGTTCGAACGGGTTTTTCGTTGTTTTGCAGCCTTCTGAGACCGAAAAGATTGACTTCTACTGTAAACTTGGTTTGGTTACATTGAAGGTCAGTTTATTTTGCATCGTTGTTCATCAGGTAATAAAATGTATTTTTTTAACTAGTAAAAACGTGATTTTAAATTTTTTGACGGAAAGATGAATGTCCCGAGACGCAGAGGAATTTCAAAGGTCACAGCTGTTAATTCCACGGTTGCATCGGGAACTGAATTAGTCATCTCCACATTTGGTATACTGCTTGTTAAGGCGTCAGCTGATGCTGTTATTTTCAGGAGGCGGGTCTTCCAGAAGAGATTCTGCTGATGGGTCATCCTCTGTGAAGTGGATTCGTTGGACCCTGCGTAATAATGAAGCCTAGCTCTTCTGCATGTATTTACTTTCCGTTTGCATTTCTAACTCGTGGGTTTATACTCGTCAGTGTTGATGATTGGTTGATATAACTTTATTTGGAACGTTGTGAATTCAGATGACGCATGTGGCCTCGGAGATAGGAAAGCCTGGAATGGAGAACGCCGAAGGGCTAGGATTTTGGCGACATTGGTGGTCTTGCATGAAATGCGTAAATGAGATGAAACCTGGTTTGAATGTGCAAGTCATGAAAGTTTGCCCATCGCGTTATTGCCATGAAACGCGTCGTGCTACATTTCCTCGAACTTTGCTTTTAACACCAAATTTGTTCATTCAGGTAATAAACACAACTGTCGTCGTTGTCATTAGAATTTTTCGACAGAAATAGTTCCTTTTCTCTTTATGATATTCTGAGTATTCAAATCGTGAGTTATATTTTCTAGAAATTTGTCGGCAGTTGTGATGATTACTTCCTGTCGTCGAAACGGTTTTAGTAGATAAAGAAAAGAATCGGGGAAGGCGAATTTCATGTAAGCTGCAAGTTAGAGGGATATGTACAGATGCCTGCAAGAATTGTATTTTGTGCTCTTGGCTGAACAGTTGGGCATCTTGTTCAAATGGTTGTTGCACATCTTTTGTGTAATAGGGTTGAGGAAGGGCTCGCAGGCATGTATGCGAGGTATACGTTCAAGAAGCGGCTGGAGGGGTTGAGGGGGCAAGACGGCCGACGCGTCCCAAAGCCGTGAAATGTCAGGGAAGAAGGCGTCTAGATTGCGCATTTTTCGTTTTCTGCTGGATGTTGTTCTTAAACCATTAAAAGAGCTAGATTTCACCACTTATTTTCACACGTACACGTAATGATTGCAACTAGAGTAGAAGCAATGCTGAAGTCCGGAAAGTATGTTGTTACGTCCGCAGCTAAAACGAGGAGTAAGTTTCAGTTGTAAGTTCGTTTAATAAAGGAGTTCTTTCACTTTAAGGTGAGTTGGGGATGACAGATTTTGAAAAAGAGTAAAGTTGGAGAAGTTCTTGGAGCTGTTACATGGAGATAACGGAGGGGAGGCTCAACGAGGGGTGACCTCCCCCCACCCCCTTGAGCCGTATTATCGGCACACCGTCGCACAATGCCCTCATTAGCTATTTTGATAAGTCTAACTCTGTTTTGCTTTTGTGTGGCGCCGTGCGGTTGCCAGGCAAATGGTGTTAAGGTTTTTGGTGTTCTTGAGGGCTAAATGCTCCATAAATATCCCCAGTGCAGTGGGAATATTTATGGAGCATTCAGCCCTCAAGGGGGAAGCGACATGGGGGTAAATGCAGTGCACTGGGAAGCTGCCAGTAATAACAGGAAATTCAAAATTAGGATTTTGAAGGTGGGAGCTCCAAAATGGCGCTCAACCTGGTCCTAGGTGTCACTCGAAAATTTTTGGCTCTGATGAGTATGCTAAGCATAGAAAAATCCCTCCGAAGTTTCTAGTATTTGTTAAACGTTCCTAAGAGTTGGGGTGAGGGGTCGGCAGAGAGGGAGGTTTAGGGACCAACAGCCCAACTACTCCTCCTTGTGTGCCATGGCCACAGTATACAGACTCATTCCTTCATTATCTTGTTCGCTGCCTTCTGCGATTTTGCGTTATGATATCGGTTCTGGGGCTGCTCTTGACTCGCTGTTCTTTTTTTAGCTTCTAGCGAGAAACCTGAGGAAAAAGCAGAACCCCAGGTAAAGTCACACTTTAAATTGGGGAATTCCGTCCCTGTTTTTTCTGTACTTACTGTTCTTGTGCAGCCCTCCTCTCTCTCCCTCCGTTCACGCTCGTTCTTCCTTTCCAGCTGAGTGCTTCCGCTTAGCTTAACAGGAGCTGTCAGTCAGCAGCTGTTTTACTCATGTGCGATATGTATACAGTGTTGTCGCAATTTCATTGAATCGTCATTGTTTCATTGTCCCAGTCCCAGAAATGCGTTCAAATAAAGGCGAGTTTCTTTCTTCATTGGGCTAGTTGATGGTAAGGAGGGGAGGGGAGGAGTACAGGGAATGAAGGTGGTTGAGGAAATGTTTTCAGAAAGCGACGTTTCACATAGAGTTGCATTGCTTTTTGTGTCCTTAGGAGTGTTTTGGCGTTTTAGTTGAAGTGGGTGGATGCCACGTAACTGCGTTTGAATACTCGTTAGGCATTCGCAGCATTCGCACAATCGTATTTCTGGCCTTTTGGGAGAGCTGTTGTGAGTGGCTTGCTTATGATATAAAACAATAAAATCTACATTAACTGCTCTTCATGGTTCATGCTGGACACTTTAAGCAGGTTTCTCATTAAATAGATGTCGCTTAAGCTTCTTAATGAACACCATTTAGAAGTTGATTGAGTCGAGTGTGAGAAAAAAATCCAATAGGTTTTGCTAATTTGGTTGAATGAGCGAAACAGTCGTGAGAGCACAGGCTCATTTGCTCAATGCTTCTTGCTTTATCTTGCAAATGTTGTCTAATCCGAACTAGGCCTATTTTAGCATTTCGGTTGCATGGCATTCTTCCGACCGGAAGGGGAAGACCTCGGAGCGTTTAATTCCTCGCTTCGTCTTTCTGTCTATCTGTATGCGTCCGTGCTCTCCAGGTTTCATTTCTTGGTCGATCTTAGCAAATGAGAGCCCATTAAGTCTTCTAACGGCGGTAGGGTGCATTTTTTTAATATTAAGACCAACTTGGAAACCACCAGAAAGAATTAAAGCTACTCACACTGTATATCTTTATTATACGGCTGTCGTAACGAACAAAGGGCTCATTTCGGGCAGGAGTATTGCCCTTGCAATTCAAAGTTTCTATTAGACCAATCTTGAACCTTATAGGAAGAGTCCTTCAAGAGTTCCTCTTTTTCCGCTTTTCATATTGCTTTGTCCACCACCTTAAATGTCTCCAAATCTATCCCTATCCCAGGTGGGAGAAAATGGAACCGACAGCGGGCCGTAGGATCTGCAGTGTTTAACTGCATTTCATCGCGCGCTCACCACTATAGACTTCTGAACCTAATGTAACCAAAATCGGGATATGGAGTCTCCACGGGAATTGCACCCTTCCCCCGCCTCTCCCCATACCATTAGACGAGGGTGCAGATGCATGGCAAGGAGAAGGAGCCTGCGAACTGCAGCTGTAGCCTCTGGGGCGTGCAATTCTCAGCTGTAATTTTATAGCGCAAAATCGCGAAGGAGTATTCGACCAGAATACGTAGTACAAGTAACGAAGAGAACAATAGAAATCTGGACATCTCGCCGCGGGAACATGGGGTATGGTGAACCTATAGCGAATAGATTCGTTAGCTCTCGCACAAGTAGCAGGACGGTGGGAGCATTTTTCACTGACATGAGTGAGTTTTGCAAGATGTGATGTGTTCCATGTGACCATCTCTATGTGAGTTTTGCAAAATGTCTTCCATGCATCCATCTCCATTTGAATTTTGGAAGGTGTGTTCCATACGTCGCTCTTTATCTGCGTTTTGTAAGATGTGTTCCATGCGTCCACCTCTATCTTTCGTAGGTTACGTTGCCCGCATGCGAACAGCAAAAAAGAAACAACCATGCTTAGAGCGTATTCTTTTGTAAAAGTGGTACCTTAAATGAAGCTGGCTAGCAGCAGTGAACGTTTAGGTTGAGTTGAGCATCTTGTCATGAAGGTGGTATTATAAAAGTGCAACCTGCTCACCGCCCTGTCGTTGCATTGCAGAGCCATCGAGAGCACATTTCAAGGATAATGAAAGCGAAGCAGAACAAGACCACTGAAATTTAGACGACAAATTTGTTCTCATCCATCAATTTTTTAGCATCAGAGAAACGGTGCTGCAAAACGCTTTTTCGATGTGCAGCACATCGGAATGATTTGTTTGAGAGTGATAATAGAAACTGCAGCACGATCTTATAAAGGCGAATAAGGTTTTGCAGATGTGTGGCGTATTATGGAGGGTGAAAAATTATTCTACTCTATGTGCTGTTTTATGAGCGTACGATTATAAAATGTGGTTGTTGGTAGGGCATTCAGACTACAAGGCAATTGCTGTGGTGGTGCTGCGGTTTGTCGATTGATCGCTGCACTGAACTTCTATAGACAAAATCTATATAAGAACGTTGCATAGCTTGGGCGATATTTCTTATTAAACTGATTACTTTCGTTTTTGTCAACTGCTATTTGTCACTGTTGCATATGCACAGTATACAATTGTCCATTACACCGAAAAGCGCCTTACAAAGGAGCAGTTGGCAAGATCATAACCAGAGGCAATAAAGCAAATGCTCAAATTTGCGCAAGAACATCAAAAACTGATCACAATACTCGAAAATTGTTTCAGGATGACAGGCGTAAAAGTCGCTCTAAAATATGGGAGCAGTGATGAAACAGACTGCTAAAGTTTGTATGAATTTTAAAAATAAATTTAAAATTATGACTGCAAAGTGTCTGAATGAGCGAAGATTAGTGAAAATGAGTAAACGTGGCGATTTCGCTCAAAACCACATATTCGCCTCAACGAAAGTTGGTCAGTGTCGAAGAGTATAATGAGTTTTTCTCATTGGAACACATTGGTTTTGCACCAACTTAGCGTTTCGTTACCCTCATTATTTGTTGATAATTGAGTGCAATGCACTCGTTGATCACCTTTTTTAGACGCTCTACCTAACCTTGTTAAGTGCTTCAAATTTTCGGTTTTCTTTTTGACGATCTTACAAGCTTCGGGCAGCTCCTGTTTTCAAGCCAGCTGCTCGCCTCTTCTTGGCGTTCTCATATTTTACGTTCTCTTTGCAGGTGACGCGAAAACTTCGTAGCAAAAAACGGTTTCATTAGATCTTCACATAATTTTAATAATTTGACATCACTTAAATCAGAACTTTTCCAGACAAGTCACTCAGGCATTCACAAAAAGTGCTTTTAGAATATGGAATACGATTACAGCGACATTGTTTTTGTGATTGGAAATTAATCTGCGAGAGAAAATTTAAGATAAAATCCGCCTAGAAAACATGCGTTAGACTGATCCATAAATTGCTACACAATATTGCAATGGTGCTTGAAAATTCGGCATAAATCAAAGAGGAGTCTGAGCAGTCTGAACGTCATTTTACAACACTGCTTAGGTTAGAGGTCGGTTTCTGTGCCATGAACAAACTGTCATCGTCGTTTAGTCGTACAGTGCGGTCGGCATTGTGTGAAATTATGATTGTAAAGGCGAATCTTATTGGGGACCTACTTGCAGCTTACACTCTTAAGCTGTTCAGCTTCATGTTGCGACCGTTCAATTGCCAGAAGTTTATTTCACGGCTGAGTGGTCATGTGTAAATTTGATTAGTTATTAAGTGATTATAGCAATATATTGTTCAATTCATTAAATTAGTTCTTGTGTGTTGATTAGTTAGTTATATAAGTTAGGCATTGATCAGTTAGTAAGAGTTCGTTTAATTGTATTGTCAGTTAAATGACTTATTAGTCGATGTTGGGCGTAGAATGCGTGAATATTATTTGCAGAAATTTTCCTGCAACATGTGATCATATAGCTTAAGCCTCGTTCGCCTCTCTCGCCTCATTACGCTCATCCAACAGCGCTGTTGTTAAGAAGCGTTGCTAACGAGGTAAGGTGAAATGCATTTTGTAAATATTTTCGTCTATGTTATTTAGCACGTCTGCTATAAACGCTTCTCGCGCTCCACTTGCCTCTGAGTGTGGACGTAGTTTTCCCCAATGCGATTTTTGTTCGACGTTTTAATCGAGAATGTTATTATATTCACATGCACACTATCAAAGGTTGTTCTCTATAGCGTCATTTTATTTGGTAGCTGTTAGCTAGTGCGGTTGGACTAACTTGGCCTGCTGGGCTCATTAAGATCGCAAATTGTAGTTTCGTTGAAAGGTCCGAGAAAATCTCTAATATATTCCCACATTCATAGCTTTTCATTAAACAGGGATAGGACGCAAGTATGAGTGCATTATCATTCGTTGATTGCTGCACTGTTCTATCCGTTTCGTTGTGTAGGTTAGCCTGCTATCGTATATGCTGATTCGAATCCAGAAACTAACGGAAACTTGAACTACGGGATCAGCATTGAAAAGAGAAATTACGTCGGACTGAGCAAAATTCAAAGATGGTTTGCCAGAGTGGCATATGCAGAAAAGGAAAGTTGTAGGCTAAGAGCGCCGTATTCCTTTATTCATTCAACGTTAATATGCTTGAATATCATGCAACTGAACCAGGCAGGCCCTTTATGCGTTGTCTCAGGCAACGTACGCTTTTACAAGAAATTTGCTTCGCTTAAGTATTTCGTTTGCAACAGAATTACGCTTGGTGACCCCATGATACTTGCTTAGTAACAATGGCAGTCGAATTGCACATACATTAACGAGCCATGTTATCCATCTATGAAAATGTATATCTCGTGAAGTGCCTGGATTACCTGGTCCCGCTATCAGCAACATACTATCGCAACGGGTGAAGTCGTCCAACTTTCCGTTTCCATCTCTCTCTGTTCGCGGCAAGCCGCTGCCACAGAGGTTCTTCTACTTTTCGTATCTCGTCAGCCCATCTCATTGGAGGTCGTCCTGGTGGTCGCTTGATATCACGCGGATACCACTGGAATATTTTCTTTGTCCATCTGTTGTCGCGTATGCGGGCTACGTGTCCTGCCCATCGAAGTTTGTTCCTCCAGCATTCCTCATTGACATCACTACTGCTACTTTTGTTCCGTTGCGTATTTTATCGTTGGTTATGTGGTCCCTCAGTGAGATACGCAACATCCTTCTTTCGATTGCTCTTTCCGCCACTGCTAAACGTTCCTTTTCGCTTTTTATAAGAGACCACGTTTCACTTCCGTAAGTCATTGTTTTGACGACGGTTGTATTAAAAATTTTAGCTCGTATATCTGGATCGAGTTACTTGCGATAAACCTTTCGACGCTGATTGAGTGAATTACTGCTAAGCTGCATTCCGATAACACTATACCGGAGCGGTTCAAGTGTACATTAACTCAGTGCTATTTTTGTTTACGGTGACTGACGATCTCAACGATGAAGGTGTGGCTCGGTGTTTGTGAACGCGAAAAAAGAACCATCATAGTGCAAGTAAAAGGACAGGGTTTTAGTTGCACTGTTTGCGGTGACGGCTTATGCAGGCGCATGTTGATGATGAGAGAAGTAGACATTGGCGGTTGAACGTGTGTTCAGTACTGATCAACGTTTTTTGGAAGATAAGCCGAGAATCAATTTTGCAGTGCTTCCGCAAGTTCAGTTTAGCTTTGTTGACATCACTCCACTCTACCCTTGCGATCTTCTGTTCCATTGCTGGCCACAGTCTGTTGGAATGAAAGAAGAGAAAAATATTTTCTCAGCTTTGCATCTGCTTCCCCATCTAATGTAGAGCTTAGCATTTAAAACCACGAGACCAATTGGAAAGATTTTATATGAAAAGGCAGAGACGAGTGAAAGTTGTTTAAATGAGCATTCTCGTTATCGCACTTTATGCTTGAAAAGTGCTACTATGAAGTCCGCCGCTTGCTTCACAGCGTTATAGTGTATCATGTCGGTGTGATAAATGACATCAACACCCCTCCCCCACCCCCACCCTGATGAATGACGACCGTTACAATCAAATTCTCGATAATGCCATGACAGGGCGGTTTTCGAAACAGTAAGAAACGAGCCACAGAGATAGGATGCTAGGTAGGCAATTTTCTCTTTAAAAGTGCACTCAAAGACAAACTGGTATAGTGCGAAAGAAAAAAACAAAAGAAAGTTTCCCCATACTAAGCTTTTTAACATTTTAATTAAATGGACTGCAACGAAAGCGTGCACTTGGAGGTGGTCGATCCGCGATTGGACTGTATTAAAGTGAAGCATGCCAAACAAATTTGAACATTGTGCACAATTAAGAGACTGTTTAGCCTCACGCCCAACGCAGTTCGAGGACAACAGGCGTTTTTATTTTCAGTTTTGCGGGATTCCCACTCAAACATATAAACGCAAGAGGGGATTGAAAATCGATTGCTAAAATGAACAAAAATAGTGTGAAATGTAAATTTTATCTCGGTCGAATTCCTCCCCTCAAACTATATACGTTTTCTCAAAGCGGCATCCCAGTGACTTTCGCAAATTTTTCCTTCCCATCAACTGAAAATCCGATCGATTTTTCAACACTTTTTCAACAAAAAAATCGGACAGATATATGCATATTTTAGTGGCTCCCTTTTAAATGTGAGCTGTTGCAGCGTCTTCGAAATTATTCATAAATTTAAGCCATAATTTCTTGCCGTACTCAAGAGGAAAGATCGGAAGTAACTCTACTGAGCACTGCTATTTCTTTTGCAGATGCAAAGCAAAGTACGGCACAAAACTGGCAGGTTCAGGGCAGAACTGCTGTGGCCTTCCAGCGCAACTCTCTACTGCACCAGCAGTGTTGCCTCCGTTTTGAGATTTATTGCATCCGTTGACAGCACAGCCGAGCCAAAAATTTCATAACTGATGTGTTACTCGTTGAAATGGGCGGAATTTTAGAGTGAAGTCAATGATAAAAATGTTCGGCACAGCGAACGACGATCCTTAGTGCTAGTGCATTACTCGTTCAGCGGAGAGGGGCACTCCTGCGCTCTAAGACAGTGGGAACATCGCGGCGCTATTGTGAGCATTTACGCATATGGAAAGCGCGCAAACAGCAACGCCTTTTGATCGTCGTGGTGAGCGCTCGCTCGCAAACGGCGATCCATGTCCGCTGCCGCTATCGTTTGGTGAGCGTGTTTAATAATAGTTATTTTCATCTCTTAGCGTCAACATCATACCTCACGGTTACTTCCTAGCTGAGCGCCACTCGTTGCGCGATTGTCAATCTAGTTTCGCTCCTTCTGGAATACTTGCAAGGTTTGCGTACATGAACTCGAAACAGTTCTCCAATATTTGCATGTTGAGCTCAAGGGCACTTGAAAATAGCGCTTGCTGGTTGGTGCTGCTGATTATCGCGCAACGCACACTAACGAACATCGTTCGTTCCACTTTTCAGCATCCGTTAGCAAGATGCTAAGCAAGCAATGGCCACGTCGAATGCAGCTCCATATGTACATAAGTTCTGCATCATCATCGAAGTGTAATTCGGAAACGCAGTTTATGGGAAAGAAAAGACGTTTATGGGAAACTGGCCAAAAGCATATTCCCAATTGCCTGGTGCTTGCCTTCAAAAGTACTGTCGGGTTCTCAAAACTTTCCATTTCCGTGCCGTAGTGGGCCGTCTAAGTTGCAGGAGGAGGCCTGACAATCAAAAGGGCAACAGATTCCCAAGTCACGATGAATTTACGTGTGTAGCGCAACGGAGCGTTAGCTTCATCCACGTAATCCACCTGCAAAGTGTGGTTGAAAGTGTTTCTGTTCGCATGATTTTGTTTCCTTGCATGATGCCGGGCATAAGACATGTTTTACCGAGATCAGTTACATGCAGTGCAGCTCTTACCAATGTGCACCTCTCCATATTGGGGTCCCGACTGCGTAGTAAACCGTTGCTTTTCAGCATTCGTATGTATTGCGAAAAAACTTATTTCTTAAGTTGTTTTCCGTTGCTTCTTTCTTTTAAGCATCAGATTTTCCTAGCCTCCTAATATAGTCTTATTGCGCTTATCTGTTTCATCGGTTTGGAAATATGCCGTCGCCTCATCGTTGTTTAAAGTCATTTCCAACGTCACTGACAGACTTTGCCTGTCTAGTTTGACTTTCTGTGCGTAAATTTTTTGGGGTAATAATGGGAGGAGCGCTATTAGATCACTTCATGCAAAAGGCTATTTTAGTTTTTGCAACATTTCGTTTCTTTCCTATTGGCCTGCAAACTTGCAAGTCATTGCGTTGAATGAAATAGTTCAGACCGTAGTTACTGACATGGCTATGTGAAAGTTTCCAATCTGGTTTTCCCGCAAAAGCAGTTTCAGAATTTAGAAGAACATAGTGTCATCGGTTATCTGTTTAAATAATTTAGTCACGTTCTGTGCGAATGTTTTCTAGGCTTACTTGCAGGAACATTGGTTTTCTTCAGAGTAGTGTTTTGGGTCCCACTTTATTGCACGTGTCCACTCAAGATGCCTCTGGTAGCAAATAGAGTACTGTCAGACCCTGTATTGGATCTGGTGATATATCGCGCAGTAGTGTCAGTGTGGTAGGCGAACGCCAGTGCGTGATGATTCCTGCCGCAACTTTCACCTTTCTGATGCATTCTGATGCATTCAATGCATTGGATAGTTGTGGCAGCTAAATGCTGTGGCAGCTAAATGCATCGCTCGAAAAGCGCCCTCTGGCCCATATTAATGTTTCACACAGATGTCTTCTTAGACGGCTAGAAAATTTGATAGCAGTACTGTTTTTATATTTTTTGCTGCAGTTTTATTGAGCACGTTTTCCTGTCAGGACTGATGAGAGACATTTGAACTCGTTCTGCTCATTCGTCCAAGTTATATAGGGAAAATCTCCCTCACTTACCGTTCTGTGATGTGATCATCGTTGAGACACCTGTCCGTGAATACTTCAATTCTTGGGAAGTGAAGATGGTTACGGATAAAGAGAAATGAAGATGTTCACAGAAATCTTTACAAATATGAATTTGCAAACGTCAAGTGGAAAACTGAGAAGTGCGACTGGCTTCAGACTCAGAAAGCTATATTTAAGAACTTGTTCGCAGTGTGCTCCGAAGACGATAGGAAAACAAAGATTTAGGGCGAAACGGGGATCTAGAAACAAACCAGATTTGTCGCTACCGGCTTTAGGATTTCGCTACTTTAAAGTAATTAGAACAGAAGCTGCTGACTTGCATCGGAATATATGTGGGGAAATGTGAAATCTTGTTCTTAACGGAAAGGTTTGCAACTTCATCGCGCTGTTTTTTATTTACAAATCACCTCCGTCCGATAAAGTTCCAGCGTGGGAGCGGCATTTTTCAATTTCTCTATGCTTGCGCATGCTTACGGCATTGCATATGCACGTGGCAAACGAAATCAAAAATTTGATCCGACTGTATGATGCAGTTTTCAACTATCAGCATGCACTTCATACCAACTGGGTCATGACATCAATATGATCATTGCAGAATGGTAACTATTTGGTTTCTTTTTTGAATGTATTGTTGATCTGTTTAGCTGACATGTAGCGTCTTTAAATTACTGTTGACCATTTAGGAGTGACTTTTCGTATGTGTTGCTCGTGATGAGTTCAAAAGATGCCGTCATTGTGCCATCTTTTTGATTTTTTGAATGTGCTAAAACTAATCGGTATGAGCTGTTGTGAAAAGCAGTTGAAATAGACACAGCATCTTTACGCTTAGTTTATCTTGTTGAAGAAGAAAGAAGAAAGTGATATTATTATTTGTTCGAATTGGCAGTTATGGTGCGAGCAGGAACCTCGAAGTGGGACTTGTTTACTTCGATTGCAGAAAGCATACTGAGAAAAATAGCTGCAGGGGAAAAGTAAAGTCAGTCCTGGACGTTTCAACTATTCGTATGGGACGGGGATCAGCGAGAATACTTTCTTATTGCCACTGCAGGTTCACATCACTGGCCTTGCCGTAGGTAACGGTCCAACAAGTGCTTGTGTTGCTTATGTGTGGTGTGCATATGGATGTGCACGATCTGGCCCCGTTTTCAGATTGTTTACAATAAACAAGAGTTTTTCTGTACCTCTGCTTGCGGCAATCCAATGGCCATCGTTCTTCGAAATTTTTAAAGTCAAAAATATTTCTTTTTTAAAGCAGAGGCTTTGATGGGTGCTGTACGGCTGATTCGCTCAGCAGTTTGCAACAATTAAGTTGGCTGCATTGTAGTATGGCGTTGATTATCGCAATAATGGGTTTGCGTCGCTGAGGAGACTTAGAATTCGTACACTTCCACTGCGTAATTTCCTCTTTTAGGCAACCCATTATGGGTAGCGTTTTATTATCTAGCGAGCGTCTTTACACTAAACGCTTCAAATTGTAGACAGGAAACAAAATTGCCAGACCGACTCGCATACGATGAATGCAGTGTGTACGCAAATTTTATCGGCCTGTAGAAAAGAACTGCCCATCTGTTGATTCTAATTAGGCGCATTTTCGAGAGAGAGAGAGAGAGAGAGAATCTTTATTTTCGAGAGAGAGAGAGAGGGAATCTTTATTTTCAGACAACGTCATGAGTAACCAATTTAAATGAGCACTTTTATGAAATTGAAGAGATAGTAGCAAGCGTAAAATTATGTTGTTAATTAAGCGCTGAATCGTTGTTTGCGTCACGGTCCTCGGTGTAAGCCAAAGTCGACTGATGTGTAGTGTGCTGATGCGCTTCAGTAATACCAGCAGGCAAGTAGCTGTACTCACTAGTGAAGCATTCATTCGCGGCTCGCTAACACGAACCACCAGTAGTAGAATAGTGCGTATTGGTGCTCACTGTTTTTCGAAGGTTGGCATTTAGATGAGAGGAAATTGTTGATTAGTTAGTGACCTTTCAACGTTCAATGGATTCTGGTATGGACGGGAAGTTGTATGAAAAGGAGGAGAGATTGGAGCGGAGCGGAAAGGGAAGATGAGATACGCAGTTATCGGTTATCAGATGGTTCTTCTTAATGTTTCATGTGTTAATTGCTTCTCCAAACTTTGCTCGCTCTCAGTTGATTCCTGACATTGTAACTCGGTCGGATAGTGACAGATTCTGTTGCCCATCTGCTCACAGGTGGCTGGCGTTTAAATGCTGGTCTTGAATAGTCTGTTGCCTGAAAGTGATTCATTCGATCCATAGCTGGTTTGAGTAGGAGGGATGTCTTATGATGGCCCACATAATAGCAGATTTAAGAGATCACTCCTGGATTTTTTGACCACACAACATTTCCGTCCAGTTAATAAATTTTTGAATGTGTGCATGGAAATTTTTTTGGGGATAAATGATTGCTTTCTCATTTGGTTCATTTGGTCAGAGTTGATCTCACGCAGCGCAGAACGTTGCATCCTACAGCTCGCATATATCCCAGCGCGGCGTGTTAGTATTTCGACCAACAATCGGCGCTTCTGGAAAACGAGCGCAAGCATTTCAGGAACGTAAGCACCCAAAATCGAGAAGCGAAACTGGGATGGAGGGAGGCTTGTGAAAGTGTCGTCGTCAAGGTGTAGAGAGGAAAACTGAATTCGATGGCAAACCGCATCTACTGGTAATTTGTATGGAGTGGCGTGCAGAGAGATGGTGAGGGGAGACTAAATTTTAGAGAGGGCAAATCTTTCAACACTAATATTGAAAGTGCTGTCTCACATAGTGCGTTTTGAAATGTTTTATCTGAAATGTGTTACAAATGTGTTATAACACATTTCAGATAACACATTTATATATAGTATAAGAATATATATATATATATATATACATATATATATACATATATGCAGTTTCTTTACGGGCGCTTTGTTATGCCGGTCCGTAGCTGTTTATATCGGCTTGTGGACTACTCTATCTTGAGCTTCAAACATTTAAACTGTTCTATAATATGCGGCGGTTTATTGTGAGGTGAAATGCGTGCCACCGTTTCACTGGCAGCACTACCCACAGCTTCTGAACTATACTGTACATAAGTCAGAAGAATCATTAAACCACTTCTGTGGCATTCGTCTTTTGCACGAATATTTTGAAACATATCTCGATTACGGTAAACGTTGACGACTCGTTTACTGTTCAGGCGAGTCTTAGTAGCCTTGCCTCGAGTCTCGCTAGTCAGTTTCAGTAAGACCCATTGGCATCAGTAACAAACCACACCAGTTGCACGAGTAGCCTTGTCTGTAGCATGCGTTGATTACCGAGTCGCATTTGTGAAATGCTCATTAGTGGATCTCCACGTGAATGTGGTGGTAGAACTCACTGTTGTCGCCTAGCAATGCTGTTACGACTGGTACAACTGTTTCTTCAAAGCAGCGGTTGCGAATAAAGTGTTGTAATATACAGGGCTTGACGATGTTCGCAAACGGGAATGTTGCGGAAATCATTACTACCAAGTTTCTGGCGTTGATTCTTCTGCAATGATTTATATATGCTGGTCACTTTGTATACACAAAACACGTTCCATAGAGAGTAGTATTGTGTCGTTCGCCGGCCAATGAAAAAGGTTCTTAATATTTGTGATGCTTCAGCAAGTGCACTAATGTAAATAACGCTTTCTAATGACTGCATGAAAGTTTCAAACTTGTCTTAACATTTTAACTTTTTATAGCACAGCCGAACAAGCACTCAATGGTTTTGGATTAAGGTAGAGGAGATGTGCGCCTAAAAAACCCCTTAAGACCACTTAAATAATCACTCCTCTTTCTCATGACGAAAATGATTTTCGCAGATATATCAATCATTCTTTCGTCATTTGCGCATTCGGTATTTACGCGTTAAGAGTGCTGACCACTCTGGCAGCTATTTGAATACTCGTCACCTATTTGTCCAACGTACGAAACGCTCTGTGTGTGAATGGTCTGGGAACGTAAAGCACGTTTACCCCGAATCAGTTTTTTCTTCCCCCCCCCCCCTTCCCCGCCCTAACTCTCTTACTTGGTTTTTGTTCTTGTCGGCCTCCACTTTAACATTTCAAAGAACAAAGGAGCACAGGCGCACACAAGAATATTGAAACGGTTGTGAACGATCTAAAGATACAAAAGGTATTTAAGATGCTCAGCCATCTTTCATCTTTTTCATCTGCCTTTTCTTTGTTTCTATTATTAGTCGGTGCAACCTGAGTTACATTATTTCTCATTATTCGTCTCGTCCACCGTGTTCTTTATTCATTTAGTCACTGTATCATGCATGCACCATGCCGAGTAGGAATGGTGGTGACACCGTCTCTTCTCTGAGTCTGAAAACACGAGTAGTCGTTTTTAATGGCAACAGGCGCTTTTTTTTTCACCTGCAATGTCGCTAATGTTCGTTTCGTTACACTTCCTGAAATCTTTCCGGAAACGGGATCTTAGTCACATTTTTATGTTGGACGCTGTTTGAATATAATTTCGAGAAACGTTGGCGCGCAACAAACGAAACATACCTCGAATAATGGCTATGATCGCCTCTTATTACGAAACGTGCTTTACCATAATCCGCTGGTTACGGAGGAATTTAGCCGCTGTGAGCATCATTTTAACGCTTTCATGCAGCATACTTACTAAATGCATAGTGGCGAAGCTGTACTGTTAAATTTTGCACGTGAAACATGCTTCTGCCTGTTTGTTGCTTGAACTTTCAAGTTTTGCGGAGAAGGTTAGCGGCTGACTGTCAAAAAAATAGTCATATGTAATTCATGAAGCAAGAACAAGATTGCCTTGACTGGATATATCGCAAGTACGTTCGTTTGATTGCGCAATTGAATCGGTAGCTCATTGCAATAATTAACAATACAGCTTAGAGTCCGCCTCGGCGCACAGTTAATTTGATGAAGAGGTCCCATTCAGAAAGTACAAGCTAGCATCATACTTAGTTACGATATCAGCTAAGAAGCACTAATCAGTAACTACCGAAAGCTCATTCATAAAGCGTTCTTTAACTATTGGCTATTCAATACACTGTGGAAAAATGGGAAGAAACAGCGTTTAAAGAGATGTTCACCGACAGTGTTTTTCTTCTTTCTTTTGTTTCGCAGGGATGAGAAGAGAAGCTTATGCATAAATAGCCACTTTGTAGGCGCATGTTTGGTGCCTATTCTGAGATTGTTTTCCAAACAAACTGACGAGACTGCAACACTTATTTAGTCTAATCGCATTAACGACTAGCGGCATAACAAGCCGTTACGTTTCCGATCTCTCTCCATATCACTATTAAATCCATGCATGAATTTCATCGCGTTTTTTCTACCTAACAAGGCACAAAAGCATCAGTTACCGAGTTTGAGACGTTGGTTCACAAACCTCTACGGGGCGATGAATGAGCGAGATACTAAATCCGGTGTATTATACTTGTAAATAGGATGAGTTATACTAGAATATGGCGCTGATGGAGCATAAAGAGCAAAGCCAGTACGCACCAACGGTCGCAGACGTATACATTAAGACGCCTAACGTTAGAGTCTCCTAACGAATGCTTTAATTCTTTGCATCATCACACCATTGAGGTCATTGTTCGTTAGCCCAAACATATATTTTCAGATGGGAGCGGTAGAAATTTTGTGTTTCTAGGTGAAAATTTGGTATGGAGATTGATTTCAGTGAGGCTTTACACGGGCAAACGCGTTTTCGGAGAAGTTTTTTTTGGCAGGGGCGCTGGTATACACAAACACCCCCACTCCCTCTGTGCTATTCTTCTAAAGAAGTCGCAGGGACTAGCTAAAGGACGAAAACATGTTTTGTCTTTAATGACTAATTAAGAAAATTGTCACAGGTTACTTACAAGCCCCAATTATCATTGACCAGTATTCTTCGGTTCTATGGCCCCATTCACATATTAATTGCGGAGGAAAAGTCGATATTACAGCGCTTGCCCGGGAAACGGGACTCTCCGCTCAAAATTTGCCCATAAGGCGGATAGGGTCGGCGGCGCCTATTCTCCATCCATCTCTAGCACTTCATAAAAGGTACATCAGACTGCTGAAGGATGGGGAATTTCAAGGGAATCACACTAACCAGTACGGTTTAAAACTTTTCACCCGCTTCGAGCGAGTCCTTCATCAAGGCTCCATGCGATCGTTGAAAGGATGCCCGGCGTTCATTGAATGTACATATTTTCGAATGTGCACAGTTCTTTTAGGTTCCCTAACTCGACCGCGTTTTAAACAGTCATGAATACGTTTGATCGTCTCGTTAAACCTCTGCCTCCTTCCAACATTTTCCACCTTTTACACAGTATTGTACGGAGACAGGGGCAGAGAAGGCGGCCGCGATTCCTATCCAATATTTTTCGCTGTGCGGGGAACTTTTGAGTAGTTTTTATTCGTTCTTATGTTCACCAGAACCAAACGTGGCCGGCGAACGCCATGAAGGAACCTCAGAGCGTCTTATAGATCCCATTCGTTCATTTTGCTTTTATCGTGCGCTTTATGCAGAACGTTTTTGATGATCATCAGAGGAGCAAGGATTGAATTGCTCCGAGTGGAAGATGTATTTGCTAGTGAGGCGTTGGCGTTTATTTCACAAGATTCATTTTACATCACAAATGTTCCGTCTCTCATGAACGAATTATTACTTTTCTTCTTAGCAGTTTTCGTTTCTCAAAGCGGCGGCTCTTCAAACGATTGTTTTTATGTCGTCACATGTACGCATGGCAGTGCCTCTCTGCTTTTGAGGTTTGCAACAATCGCTCATTTAATCAAATGCAGCAGTCGCTCGTTTAATCAAATTTTGAACATATTCGAGTCGGCCAATTCGACACAGACACAGAAACACACCACACCACACACACCACACACACACCACAGACGCAAGCACGCATCACGAACACACACAGCACAGGCACGCATACATGCCATGGACACGCACGAGCCACGGACGCACACACCACAGTCACGCACACCACAAACACACATCACAGATACACGCCACAGGCGCACAACCGACGCACACCACAGACACGCACACACACCACAGGCGCACGCACTACAGGCGCACAGCACAGGCACACTCACGCACCACACACACGCAAACCACGCGCACACCACACGCACACCACACGCACACCACACGCACACCACACGCACACCACACACCCACCACACGCACACCCGTATATACACACATACACACACACACACATTAGGTAGCCGTTTTATTCGTTCTCGTTTTGCCTTGCATTTGCATTGTTGCCATAATTGTCTGTGCTCAGCTCAGCATTACCTAAGTACGTCTAACGCTGTGAATCATTAATGACATTCTTGAAACTTCATTCTTGACATTTTTCCGTCTTAAATGCGAGCATGCTGCAGCTTGCGTTGAAATGATGCATTTTGACTGCATAAGCCATTTTTCATTGCGCACTAGCCGATCAAATGAATGAGTCAGGCGCGCACCTGGCTCCTTCGTTAGCGATTGCCTTTGGGCACCTTCGAAACCTCACCCATGTGCAGCAATCTGAATCCGTATTTCTTAAATATCGGCGTCACCGGCCTGCCTGTAGCGAGCTATTAGTTAATGGAGCCATCC
>JPKZ01002970.1:865-12897 GCA_000803305.1 Toxocara canis | reverse complement strand
GGATTATGAAGCCGGCTCATCTGACAGGTGGTTTGCCAAAGTGCAAATCGCGGCAGCCGACTGGCACACATATGGGAATGACGGTGGAATTCATCTAGAAAGTCTGCTGCGGTAATGGCAGCTGAAAGGATCAGCGTATCAAATGCAGTATCGAGAAAATATCTTAAAGACTTGTCTCTTCTGCTTTTGTCCTTCCTTTTTTTCCAGCAAGATTTCTTGAGGAGATTTATAAACAAATAAATAATTTGGATGTAAGGCTACCTCCATTATTAACGGATTGCCATGGCGGTATCTTTCCGAAAAAGGATCTAAAAGTAAGGGACAAACTTCTGAGACGTTTTCTACAATGCTGACTACCAAGTGTGCTGTCATCGCCTACACGAGGAGAGAAGTGCAGTTAAACGTTTGGTATGGATCTATCCTAGTTTGATAATTGAACGGCGTGTCGTTCGCATTTCTGTTGCGAACATCAATTTCGGAATGCAGTCACCAGTCGTCAGCATTCTCTTTAAAGAGTATCAACCTCGAAAGTGTCGTATTTCACAGCCCCATGAGGCATCATAAAACCTACTTTTGGCTTTGCATGTTCGCTGTGCAATAAATCTATTAGTTTTCCAGCCGACATCATGGGATCCGTACATTTGCAGTCATTTTAGCTTCAGGCATATATGTTACAATGAAGTTTCATTCTTCTTAAGATTAAATATCATTTCTCGTCTTCTATTAGAGCAGTGACGCAGTTTTCTGTTTATTTTTTAATTTTTTCCCATACTTAATCTGACAAGCATATAAGCTTTACTCGCCAGAAAGCAAAGATATCTAGTGGGTTGTTGGTGGAGGTATTTGATTGAACTAAGCCAGACATGTAGGTCTTTTGATTGAATTAAGCCGGACATGGAGGTCTTTTATTGAACTAAGCTGGACATTCTTGAAAGGGTAGAAGTAGTTCTGATAAACCTTAGTGTTTCTGTTCGTGAAGCTTGACATCGAGCGTAACCAGTGCAATGAAGGGTCCTAGAACAGTTTCCTTTAAGAGGCCGAGCACTTTTAAGGCAAAGAAAGAATTTTCGGGGGAAGACGATTCTATGAGGGATTAAGTGATTTTATCATCTTGAGCGATGTCCATAAGTAACCGCTCGTCATGGTTCTTCTCGAATGCACTGGGCAAGGGCAGTAGAAGTTGCACAGAAAAAAATTATATCTGAACGATGGCACACGGAGTGTTGAGCATCTGCATGGATGGATTTATTCGATAATAGGACGAGCAATCTTGTTTAGCCAATATTTTCGTCAACATTGAACGATTGTTGTTTAATATGCAAAAGACGTCTCCTCCCTAGTTCTAGATTAGGTTTCTGAACGGGGAAAACCTAGAAAGTTAATCTGCGAATAAATCGCTGTGGCAGTGATCGTATCGAGGAGCATTCATCATACTAAAATTTTGAAAGAGTAAACTCCCGCACTGCTCCTTTCAGCCTTTCGCATCGCTTATGCTCATTTCCTGTGCAGATGCATATTGTTTGATGCCTCTAGTGGAGACAATTTCATTTGCAGATTCAAAAATGCAGTTGCACATTGTACGAATCCTGAGTGGTATTATCCGCGCAAGCATGATATCAATGGTTTTCAAGCAGAAAGGCAATGCTAGATTGGTGCCGCCTTGTTTTGCATGCATGTGTGAACTTGGAACTTTTCTGTTTGATAAAGAAGATAGTTTCGCTCGCGTCAAAATTTGTTCTATAAAGCCGAAAGTCCTCTTGCTCCTTCTTGGAGGAAGTATTCTAGAAGAGAAATAATTATCCAACCTACGCGGTCCTTCTAATCAAATTCGTGGAATCAGCGAGTGAATGTTCGTTTTCGCCGCGTTGCTGCGCTGAGTTGCCGACCATATTCGGAAGCTAAAATACGCAGCATGATGGCTTTATATTTGTTTTTCAAGAATGCAGTCGTTAGCTTTGAGTTTAGCAACTTTTGGCAGCCAGGCTCCAGCGTCCTACGATCTTGTTTTGACGGCACAGTTAATGGCGCGCTCTTTCAGCTAAATTCATTACGTTACTGGACGTTTGTTGCGTGTTTGCACAGCTGCTTGCCTCTTGATTTAAAATTTTATGACGCTGATACTTGGTGCTGTATGTGTGTGGGCTCATAAGCGTATGACATGCGTTCGGTAACACGATTATGAGAACTGCATACTTACATTGCATGTCTTCAGGATGGACGACCAACCACCGGAACCGATTGCGAGCGATTATGTTGAGCTGGGCACTTTGGTCATCCTCTTTATTATTGGAGGGCCGATAAATCTGGCCGCCTATACACAGGTATCACATTTTTGCACACAACTAAACCATGTTTTTTTAATTGCTGCAAACGGCGAAGAGAGCGAAGAATGTCGAGCATTTTACAATTCAAGTACTTTAGCGTGAGTAGTGTTACAGAGAAGTGAATAGTGTTAAAGAGAAGCGGCTTAAACGATAACTGAAGGGGGGAGGGCGTGCGGCATTCTGAATTGTTAGGTCAGCCAACTAAATACGTCGAGTTTGAAGCGAAAATGCAAATGGCTTCCTCATCGTAAATCGCTTTCATTATGTTTCAACGAATGCTCAGCTCATTTGAAAAATTTAAACCTGCTGTCGCTAAAATATAGACATGCTGAGTTTGACTGCGTTATCAGATTTCTGAAAAATGCTCTCCGAGATATCGTTTTTTCATTTTTGTTTGATCAGTTTGATGCTTTACTTATTTTTCTCACTTTCACTTCGATTCAGGTTATTATGTACTTTTCGCCGCAGTGGAAGCTGAACATTATAAGCCCATTATATTTTTGCGCATGCAATACACATGTGCATGCTTCTGTCTGTGCGGTGGTTTCATTTCACGACCCAGAAAAGTTTAAGTGGTGAAACTTGGCAAGCATAACGTACGGCCTTATGGGAGTTCTTAAGAAAAATTGAGAACGATTCATTTCATGGATTTCTTGATGAGTTGTGATGCACGGAAAGTAATAAGGCGAGAAAAGTAGGTCAAGGGAATGATCGTCCGCAGGTTCAATTCCTGGAACCTTAAATATGTGCGCGTAAAATGCATAGCGTTGCAAACCACAAACCACATCATGCATTAAAGACAGTTCAGAGTGGGAATTTTTAGAGTAGAAATTGGTAATTTCGTTAAAACGGACATGAAAATTCTGTGAAAATGGACGCTAGCAGTTCTGATCTCGTGGAGAAGTCGTTCCACCACACTGATTCACAATGGAAACAAAAGCAACGGTTTGATCGCGAGTTGAGCAGAAGTGCTTGTGCGCGACTGATCATCCTTCATCTGTTATTTGGGCATATCTTACGCTTTCTTAAAAGGATTACGGAAAACGCACATGATGGTAGTCCTCTGGCACCTTTTTAAATTGTTTTTATTTGCTTCTTCCTTTCACTGTTTATTTGTTAGAACAATTCCATCATCGCTTACTTCAAGCTTCCCCTTAGGTGCATCGTTTGTTGTCTGCGAAAGAATTAGTGACCTTGCTGGAATATAAAGCGTTTCGAAAGAAATCGCTTGCTAACGGTATTCCGCTGCGAGACCGCAAGCACAATACAACACGCAGAACACAGTTGGGCCACTTTTACCGCTTTCGCAGCAGTTTCGGTGTAGTGTAAATTGCATTTCAAATGCGGAAAATCTGGACCACAAGATCGCATATCTGATCACTCGCAGATGGCAGAACTTCGCCTCCAGACTTAGTTGAGTCGTGTAATTGTGTTGGCATGACAAGGAAGCGGTGGATGAGACAAAAATTGTGAATAAAACAGCAGTAAGTATTGGTGCTGCGCGACACTGTTGACAATTGGCCATCCGCATTTACTGTTTTATATTTTTTTGCTTCGCGACAAAAATAAAACAGTAAATGTGGCTGACAGTTTGCCACCCCGTGCATTCTTGCCATGCAGTCTTTCCTAACTGTTTTTTCGCCCCGCCCCCTTCCCCAACTCCCCGGAGAATTCATTGCTTTGGTCGCTAACCAATCAATTTTCCCTGCAGTCCGCCAGCTTTGTGGTGCAGCAAACTCGGTCTCTTATTTCATCTTTGCCCATGCTTTCATGTCCATTTCTGGTGCACGCGTATCAGGAGTTCACTAATTTCTTTTTTTCTTTAGAAAAACAACATCAAAGATCTCGAGAACTGGCTGTGGAAGATGCAGAGAAAATGTTTTTACACGATTGAAGCTAGCCAAAGCTGTGTATTTCTGCTGATTTCTAGCGGCTGCGTGTTTTTTCAACTCATAACTATGCTAAAGGAATGCAGATGTTGATCCTTTTTTTTTTTTAAACAGTCTTTTCATGCCTCAGGATCAGCTTCACCTTCACTGCTCAGTACAAGCTACCTTTCAGACCAGTTTGCAGCTGAATCTGGTCGCCGCTTTGTCACGGCTAAATTTTTTTCGGTAGATTTGATAACAGTGGTATGCGTTCTCAACACTGTTTTTTATTTTCTGCGAGCGCATGTGATGTTGTGTGAGCGAGGTAGCTGTCACAGTTATACACTTGTTAAACGGTCTCTGTAACAAGTTGTGCTCTGTTTGTGTATAATATCGACACGACTTAAATGAACTTTATTTGCATTGGGCTAGTTGAGGTGCAGACCGTATTGCATGTTGCTTATTCAGAGTTCTTGCCAATGTTTATTGCGATCCGTATGGCTCTTCATTGAGGCGACTGTTTTCTCTAAATGACCATATTCACCCACTTCCTCATCGAAAGTCGATCGTTAGCTTATAAAATTGTCGAATGTTGCAACGCTGCAAACGCGATTGCAAAGTGTGGTGACTACAGCATGAAGAGCAGCGAGGCAACACAGTGAAATGAGATAAGCGATAAGAGATAGCGTTAAATTGTCGTTGCATCGGAAATTTANACAAAAACTATCGGCTTATATCGCTTGCTCGATTTTGCGGCATAATTTTTTATTCCTTGATAGCGGTCGTCTACGAAATTACTGGGCGAATTTAGATAGCTGAACGTCCGTCAGCAACCCGTCTCGATATTTTGAAGCGCCATCTGAACTACTCGGATTTGCTGGTTCTCTTCGTATACGTACCGTCTCGTGCTTGTTGGCTGCTTACCTACGATTGGAGAGGCGGCGATTTTTTATGCAAACTGGTCAAGTTTCTGCACACGTTCGCATTTCAGGTAATTAGCATTTCAACGATTTTTCGACAAGTGCTTGGAAAAGGAGCCAATTTAACGAAACTGAAAACTTATTTTTTATTTAAAAAAACAAATTAAGCTAATTTGCCGCAAAATAAAGATGCCGGCTTTAAATAAGTAAATAAATGATATTGCTACCTCCCCCCTCTGCGGGTCACTTAATTAGATGCTGTTATTAACGTGCATTTCGAGGGAACGATTTCTAAGCTGAGAACTTGCGTGAAAAAAATGCCGAATATATGACGATGGCGAACGATAATTTGCTGAAAATGGAACTGCTTTAACAGAGTCCAGAGCGTTCATATATCATCCATTGTTCTCCACGCGTGATCTGAATTCGAAAGATATCTCAGCCAAATGCACAATATTTCTGCTCTATTTCTTTTCCCTTCCTTTCTCCTCTTCTTTCATCCTGTACTTCCTTTTCTCCGCGTTTATCAAAGCGCGACTATGTATGAAAAATTAGCCCGTTCTATAAACGAGCTAAAGTTTTTAGCGCACAAGACCTCGAAAAGTGGGCCGAAGATTGGGAAAGTAAGCCTTTATCTGTTGATAATTCGGATTTCTTCCCTCATCTCCTTACCGTTTTTGTTTTTTTTTTTAATCTAGTACTCGAAAAGTCATTACCAGGAACGATGGAACCTGCGGATGGCGCCATCATCTGTGAATTTCTATCATTGGCACCGCATCTTCCAATGTTAATGGCAATTAAGAATCTGCGTTTGGATTTTTATGCCTTTATGATTTTTCAGTTAACGTTCCTCGGCATTTGTTGTGGTTCTGGCAAAATATCCGTGGCATAAGTGTTATCGCATATGGGCACAGATTTTGCTTTAAAATGTTAACTCTAAATTGTGGGCCTATAAACACCACATCCATTGTTTTAAGAATAAAGCTTTGATGAGAAGCCTTTTCTGGAACTGATAGGCGGAACGTTTACCCGCATCGATTAGTTCGTGCCGCACTAGGGCATCACGCTTAGATCACCCAGGCTAGTTATTAAGTTGACGACAAGTGTTGGAGTGCTTAAATTTAGTCGTAGTAATGTTTAAATTTTGCTGATTAAGACGGAATTATAGCAAATGCATATCTTTTAAAAATGTTCGCAATCGACAGCCGTGCAGTGGCAATTATTTCAACGGAAGAGGGCAACCGAAAATATGAAAGTGGAGCGGATGGATTTTTATGCTAATTTTACTACCGTGCCACTTTCTTTGATACTGCTTACCATTGAGTTAATTGCCAGCGGTCAGCAAAACGCGTCCGAGTGCTTGGAATGTTTTCCAGATCTAACAATAAGCAGTGTCGGACTGACTCGGCATTGAGCCGATTGATTGTTGAAGAGAGTTGTTCGATCGTGTTTCGCGCGGTCGGGCAACTGTTCAAGAGCTAATTTCTGAAAACGATACGCATAATTATTTAATTGCCCTTATATTTTCTGTCACTTATCTTCACCGTTGTGAATTACTCCTCCTACTCCCGCCCCTGTACTTTTTCAGGGATTGTTCTTATAGTTGCCAGAAACGGTGATGGGCGTGCATTACGTGTGGTGCTTAGCAAAATGGTTTAAAAAGACGTTGTTGTTCGTTTTGAAAAGATAAAGCTTTTGCTGCAGCACACCATCGTCCGGCACGTCAGCTTCTGTAAGAGTTGGTGAGTGCATCCTTTGCAGATTTCATCAAATGTGATCGTTTGCATAGCACTCGATCGACTGCTGTCGGTGATATCGCCAACCCATCATTCCCCCGAGAAGGCGCAAAAACGAACTAAGGCGATGCTGGTTACGGCCTGGTTTGCTGCTCTTTTGATTAGCACCCCACAGTTCGCTGTTTGGAAGACGTTCCTTGCCTTCGAGCAACTCAACTGGAGTCAATGCATGCAGGTCGTCAATTCAGTAGTTCAGCTGATTCAAGTATTAGAAGTTATTGAGTTTTTCATAAATAAAACTGTTGGCATGGCTTGATGGGAGTTTGGGACCTGAGGAGGGGATGCGTTGTGTTCCAAAAGATTTTATGTGCATCATCTGTTTATATGAGTGTAGCGGCCACTCGTTCACATGCTATATTATCCTTGAAAGGGCAGTCTACGCCACGCGCAATTTTCCTCAGCTTTGGCCATGTCGACTGCATCTTTTTGCTGAGGCCTATTGGAAATTTTGTGGTAAACTGTGGAATCGGTTAGTAGATCGTACTGGTGGATAACTTTGCCAATTTTGGCAATTTCAACTGGCCTCAGCTACATTCAACAGAAGAGAAGGAGGACAGAGTCGCGAAACAAAGACCTCGATATTCCAAGTGCTAAAGATTTGGTGCTTTGGTCTCCCGGTTACACGTGGTGTTGCGTTTTTCGAAATTCGTTAGGTGCAGAGTGAGGCAGAACCAATGAAATTAATCAGTGTTGATCAAGGTAGTTCAGTTGTCATGTGTTCGCCTCCTTGAAGAGCGTATTTTATTCTGGGAACATTATAAGCGGCACGCGGATTGAAAAACAAAAAAAAATGAACCGAGTTGATTAATCAAAGATTGCACATATAAGAGCGCGATGCGCTCTAAATAGTGCTGCTGCAAGTATAGCTTCACTTCAAGCAGTACGATTAAGTGTAGTATGATTGTGTGCTCGTATACTTGTCATTTGGTCAGCTAACGCTTAAACGGGTTTTTATTTAATCGTTTAGCTTTTTGCTCAAATGGTCCCACGAAATTAGACTTATGCAAAACTCCAAACGCGTCGAAGAATTGCTCAGTTTGATGGGAATTCATTTTTCGCAAACTTCGTAGTTGTTTGTCTAAGTGTATTTCAAGTTTTACCTGACCATTATGAGTGAACTCACAAGAATGTTAATCGAGAAGGCATTAATCGCAAAAGCGTGTAATTGGTCGACCTCAAGTAGTATTGTTTGAAACAGTTCTATTAAGCCCGGAGAAACGTTTTGTTTCCAGTTCGTAGGGGCATCACTCGAAGAGGTGGTAGGCGCCCAAGCATAAAAGTGTTTCGTTGTGAAAAAAGTCTTCGCTAAACAGTCAAAGAAGGCACACGTTTGCGATAGCTTTTAATGCGCTTGTCGTTGCAATGAAAGCGTGTTATAGCTTTGCGTATGTTACGTACGTATGTATGCGTGTGTTTGTGCGCGGCTTCCACGCTGTTTCAACTCACTAACAGGAAGAGCTACAGCAGTGCGGCCGGATAAACGTGATGTGTGACGAAAGGGGTCACCAAACAAAATGACACTACAAAGGGTTTCATCTTTGCGATGAAAAATCACTGTGTAATCACACTGCAAAGATCAAAGAACCACGCTTTCGTTTCGTTTCCAGGCATGTGCTATATATCTTAACGTGGGCCGCTACCGTACAAAGTACAAGTCGTATACTCGCGGCCTGGTACACTTTTCAAGTCGTTTTATTAGTCTGCCTAATTGCATGGCACTTTCGCATCGACGCCAGAGATCCCGAGTTGCTATTAACGGAATTTTTGATCACACTACACAAAAAATAGCCGTCTAGACAAATGGGCTTTCTCCTGAGGTTCATCCAGAAGTACTTTTAGGATGAGAAATCACCGTTTTTCTGGGCGAAAAAAACGAAGTGGCGAATGCATTGCAGATATGGGAAATTATTCGTGTAGAGCAATCGTTGCTCAATACAAGCGTCGTGATTCCTCGTCAGCTTATGGACCAGGAGAACGTCTACGTGATTGTTCATATGATGCTCATCTTTTGGGTTCCAGCTACGATTGTTATGGTCAGCTGATGTATTAAGCCAGATAACTGCGTTATCTGCTCCTGTTTTCGCCTCTTTTCCAATCTTGGCCAATTTCTCTAGGGCACTGCGAGGCCTTGTACTTTTCACTCAGCCGATTCTAAAATCGATTTCGAATTTTTCACTTTATAATCACTTTCGAATTTTTGCACTGATCTCCGAGATCTGTGAAGACTGTGCAGGTTCGCCTAAATTCGGAGTACAAGGGGTTGTGTGTCACATATGATGGAGAAGTGCATAAAGAGCCATCTGTTGGACGATGGAGAATTGCCAGCCAAGCGGCTCTTGCTTTCAAACTTTCTGCTCTCTCAGCCTCTGTTCCTAAATTTAAGCTTCAAACTTCAGTAACGATTGTATTTGATGCTGCGCTTTTCTCTTTAGCGTGAGCGCATTATTAGGGCGTCATTTCCTTGCGTTTGTGTATACGTGTCTCTGTTAGTGTGGTAGTCATAACTCACGAATCAGAAAAGATCTAGCCATCGCCACAGCTTCCTGTCTTTATGCTTCTATTAAAACTCTCGATTTAATACAAGCATGAAGTGCTGCATCAGTGTCGCAACTTTTCCAGACCAAGATGGTCATTAGGTAAATGTGATAGGTTCTCATTATTTCGCGACGGGAGGAGTTGAAAAGAAATTTAGAACACCTTCACTCACCAATCCAAAGCCAAAGAGGAAAATGAAAGGACATCGGGTGTCGCAGGTGAAACTGCATCAAACAAGCCAAACGTTTCCGAAAAAAATCAAAAAAAACTTTTTTTAAGATTTTTAAACCTCTGACGGGACGTGCGTGAGGTAATTAAAACGAATTAGTTGTTTTGAAGCACCTGGAGGCGAAACAGATTCCGTGAAAACGGTCGAAGCGTATCCGAAAGACTGGCACATCGACATATCGAAGATTGCTTGAAGATTTTATGCTATGCGAGATAAACCAGAGAGTTTTTTTATTTTGGACTGTGTGAAGCCATAGAAAGATCAAAATTTAGCTGATACTATCATTGTTTAAGACGAACAGGAACAGATATAGATTGTAAAACCATGCAGAAAACTGATTGCCGTGGGACGCGAACTTAGATAAGGCGCGCAAATCGACGTGAAAGTCTGACGCAAAACGAATAAAGCCAGTAGAAAAAAAAATTAGTTTCCCTTACGATTCTGGATTCGACAAGCATTTCATTGTTTTTCGCTGATTTCAGTTGCAGTCCGACTGCTTTAAGGGCTATGCAAGAGGTCCTTTTTGGTTACCCGTCTAGAGGCATCTAAAGTAAGTGACACAAGCAGTCTAGCTGGGTAGCAAGTTCGGGAGTCGTATTTGCACGAGTTATCCTCAAGCAAAATTATTTTATCACTATTAGTTGCGCAAATGAATCCGATGTTGTTTAGATATGTTATATGATTGTATCGTGTTGGGTGTATTTGAATTCTCGACCATCCGTTCTTGGTGCGACAACGGCTTCGAGGATTGTGCGACAGGAAATGATCACATGTCATAGTGGAAGCGAAACAGGTGCACTTTCGGATTGCGGGTTTATCGACACTTAACAGTACGGAGCAGTTTCGGGATAGACCAAAAGGCATATTGCATCTCACGGAGCGTTTGTTTCCGCTTTGTTGCGGAGTCGTTTGCCACACTTTGTGGATGATAGCGTTCGCGATTGCGGCGCTGTTATGCAAGTGAGATGAACTTTCTAGCACTTTTTCATATTGATACGTTTGGATGCTAAAGTGCTCTCCTTCACTACGTGATACGTTCGTTAATAGAAGGTGCTGAAGCAAACGGCCCGAAAAACCAAAAAACATTTCAGATTTTGTTGCTTTTTTTTTCATGGGTCTTTAAGCTTAGTTACGGAAGAGTGATTGTTAAGATTTCAGAGTGGAGGCCTCTAAAGTCGATTTTAAAAAGCACGAAGGGATCAGTCATCGCTAAAGACATTTCACCGAGTAAGTGGCATTTGTTCTGATGTAAGGAACCGCTTTGATGTTTTTTTTTTCTAAACGTAATTCCGTTTTATTCACCCTGCTGTTATTTGATCGCTTTCACCTTGATCAGTTTGGATGAATTTCAGTTTGCTTCACTGATGACGCCATAACTACGAAATTTTCGACGTTTTAGCATATATTGCGGCATCGCAGTGGAATGTCGTAAAATCAGTTTTTAACGAATAATTCTTGCTTTAGTGAATCCACAAATTCTCATCAGTGACAGGGCAGTGAGGTCAACTGTGAACAGAAGCTCGTTTTCATCAACTTACAACAAAAGTTCGTCGTTTGGCTATGGCCCCAATTCCTATATGGGAAACAGCCAGTCGTACAACACAAAAATAACAAGGTAAGTAGGTTGTACTACACTTTAATGTAACGCTTTCGTGAAAATTTGAAGAGCAGACCTACTGAAAGTGGCGCGCATGCATACAATAACGTTTACCCAAATTTGCGGTAATGTGCGAGCAGGGAAACAAAACAGTGGGTGAAGAGTGGGTGAACCGATTACAGCTGCATGGCTAGATACGCCGGATGACTGATGTGATAGCGTTTCAGCAACACCAGCCATCATCTATGTGTGCGTGTGCGTGTGTGTTTGTGTGGTTGCATGGTATATATGTTGTGTATGATGTTGTGTGTGTGTGTTTGTGTGTGTGTGTGTTTGTGTGTGTGTGTTTGTGTGTGTGCGTGCTTGTGTGTGTGTGTTTGTGTGTGTGTGTGTGTGTGTTTGTGTGTGTGTTTGTGTGGGTGTGTTTGTGTGTGTGTGTTTGTGTGTGTGTTTGTGTGTGTGTTTGTGTATGTGTGTTTGTGTGTGTGTGTTTGTGTGTGTGGTGTGTGTGTGTGTTTGTGTGTGGTGCGTGTGTGGTGTATGCGTGTGGTGTGTGTGTGGTGTGTGTGGTGTGTCTGTGGTGTGTCTGTGTGGTGTGTGTGCGTGGTGTCTGGTGTGTGTGGTGTGTGTGTCTGTGGTGTGTGTGGTGTGTGTGCGTGGTGTGTGGCGCGTGTGTGGTGTGTGTGTGGTGTGTGTGTGGCGTTTGTTGTGGTGTGTGTGTGATGTGTGTGTGTTTGTGTGTGTGTGTGTTTGTGTGTGTGTG
>JPKZ01002969.1:0-10173 GCA_000803305.1 Toxocara canis | reverse complement strand
CCCCTCCACTCCCCCCTCCTTCCTCACATTCCACACCTCTTCTATAGTCTAATAAATGCGCTTATCCAGAGCAACTTGTGACTTCCTTTCTTAACTCTGCGAGGCACAAATTGCGTGAATCGTATTAAAAACGTGCCGGTTCAATGGAGAGTTTATTTGGGAGGGGGCGGGGGAGGGGGAAGGAGGGTAAACAAGGGGAAGGGAGATGGGGAGAGCAATCATTCGCGATAATGCGATATTTTCTGTTTTTGTCTTCTGCAATGGGTTTGGCCTAATGAAGTAACGCTCAGTATTGAAACGATTCATTCTTCATAGAGATTCATATTCGTCCTTGACGCTGGCCCATCATCATGCTGATCTGTTAGGCACTGAACTTTTACTTTGCAATTTACTTTGAATCGCATAAAACCATCGGATATCCATAGTCCATCCGACAATCCGAATTCAACCGAACCTTTCCGCACCAACATTTCTACTTCCGTTTAAATTAGAATTTTCGCTGAAAAGATTTCGAACTTTGATTTAGTGCCATTTTACAAGCTTATTTTTTAATAGCTCATTTTTTCGTTTTGCAGTGATTGTGCTGATCTTTAAATTCACATCAGCTCATTTTATGAGAAAGCCACTGGAACAACGATCGCACCAGCTATCCCTATCTTTTTCGTTAAGCAAGGCTGTTTTTCGTCAATGAATGAAGTGTTACTGGCATCTTTGCAAGTAAAAATGTTAGCATCTCTTAACCAGTTTCTTGTCATTGATTGAAATACATTATAGTTAGCGGAAACACGGAAATGAGATGATCAGAAGTGAGCAACAGTTAATATAAAGCATTTCATGAAATAGAGCATGTTTTAGGTGACTAATTTTATCTCTCGTTTCGCCCAAATTACAGCTCAGCCTCGTTCAGTTAGCAAGTTCGTTTTCGAGAGGCGCTTTTGCGTTCGAATTTATGAACGCAACTTGACATCCACCGTCCTCTCCTTCTTCTTTCATCTGTCTCCCTATCTCTTCCTCTCATCCTCCCATCTCTCTCCCCTTCCCTCCTCCATCCCCCTCCGCCTGTAAAAGCATAGCATAAGTTTCTGTCGTGATATCAGCTTCCGCACACGATCACTCGAAAAAGATGAACAAGCGTACTCTACTTCCTGATGAATCTAACCTCGAAACACTTTGCATTCTTTTACTTTGAGGGTTTTAATTCGAGTTCATATGGTTCTGCACCTTTTTTCTTTATTCAGCTCATGAAATTATAGTTGTGAGCATATAACAGATTTTTTTTTTTCGTTCTTTAAACTGAACGTTTATGAAATAATCAATTCATACTACTGTGAGTGAAACAGCATAAATTAATTAATTTAGTATTTTAATTTTTTAAAAAAACATCAGGGCCATTGCGTTTTTCGTTTATATCATCTTTTGCCGGCAACAACGAGGTCACTAAAGTTTATTCTGATTAGAACGATTGTTGTTTCATCCATTGCACAATTTCTGTAGATGACTGCCAGAGATATCTTGATGTTAACGTACATACCACTTTTGCAAAACGCAACGGCACGATTTGTGTGCAGTTGTTGGCGTCCAGTCTCCGTGCTATCGGAAAATATAAAATGTTCTATGAGAACATAAATGAAATTTTTTAAATAACCTTACTAACCTTACTAATAATGTATTAGTAAGGTTTTTAAATGATGAATTTTTGATTGATGAATAAATGTTGAATTAAATGATGAATTAAATGATGAAATTTCATCCTTTTATATTTTCATCTTATGAAAATATAAAATGATGGAATTTTTTAATAACCTTACTAATAAGAGTGGCGTGCGCGAAGTGTTCAGTACGCCATGAGGTGGCACCGGCAGTGTCTGGAGTAGCTTCTGCTGGCGTTACTGGGAAGGAATAGAATAAAGTGCGGCACGAAATGTTCGACGCATTGCGATCAAAAATAAGCGTGCTCAGCAGCCAGCGTTTTCAACGAAACTCGAAACATGTCTTTCTATGCGATTACGCAAATCTACTTTGTGCAGCACGCTATGGTGACTTTGTATTTGTAAGTGTTCATGTGTTCGTCTATTTCTTCGCTGGTTTCTGCCTTAAACAACCTGAAGGTGGACTTGTAAAATTTGATAGATTATAATCAACAATATAGGCATCCTTCCCCCCTTCCATTTTGCATGGGAGCAAAGCGGATACCGTACTAAATGGTGATACTGATTTAGACGATCAGCAGCATGACTGAAGGTTGTAAGCCTAAACAGCAAAATAAAGCAGAAACTCGAAATCCAATAAATGGAAGTTGCGAGACCATTGACGAACTGGTTTCTCTTCTTCCTTTCTGTTGTCGCCGAATGCCATTGATCACAAGTTCTTCTATCTCCAATATTCGATTGTTGCGTAGTTCATGAACGCATGCCTATGTTGCTGCCTCAATATTGAGTAACTAAACCTCTTTTGTTTTATTTAGATCGTGCTCATTGTTCTCGTGCGCATGCACATCGATACATCCTCAGAAAACAACACATACACCCTGAGCAAAACCATCAACTATAATAAACAATAGGTAACGTATTAATACATACTTGAAAAGCCCACACATATTTTCATCAGAATGGGGTCTAGGGGTAATTTACTATGTTTGTATTAAAGATTCTTGCGGCAAGTGTATTTTTAGGATTGAAAAAGGGAAAGCATAATATTTTCGATTGCCGAAATGCGTAAAAGCGTACGTTATGCGAGACGACACAAAGAATCAAATTCGGTTCCACATAATCGAAAGTGTCAGGTTAAGAGAGCGAGCAGATGCGATGAAAGCAGCCTATAATTTTTTTTTCTAAATATTCTATTCAGAAAGAGACATCTTTGAGTCTTTGGAAACCCGTACCTTCTCTCTTCAATGCTGCCGCTATACGCCACCTTTGCTTGTAATCACATTCGATCGAGAACATGCGATCGTAAGCCAACCTTCGCAACTACAGCAAACAAACAGTGCAGCAAACAACAACAATAATTATGTGCATTAGCACATTCACGTGTGTCTTATTCAGCGCTAATTGACGTCTATCGCTATGTAATTATACCAATTTCTTGCTGAGATCATTTAAGGGGGGCCGTCATGCACCGTCGTCAAAGACCGAATAGATCCGGTAATTCGACGCAGTGACCGACTGCAATTCAAAACGATACTAAGGGACCAAGACTTAACTGATGCGTATGAGTACAAAATACCTGGTCAGCATGACAAACTAAATAAAATGCCGGAAACCAGTCTTATTCTGAATCAAGCAAAGCGTCGAGTGTTCACAGTAGACACAAGCTGAGCCGCACAGATAGAAAGACTCCCTATAACCACCTTCATATAATGCATTTTAACGAAGATACTATAATATAGTTCAACGAAAACATTAACTATAAAAAAATTCAACAAAAACTCTCACTACAATCTAGATAGAGGAAAACACTCGTTAAATATAGTCCTATGAAAACCTTCGCTATTGACCAGTTCAACGAAAACATGCACTATAGTAAACATATAACACACTATTCAGCAAAAACGTTCATTATAACACAGTTCAACAAAAATCTTCACTATAACCCAGTTTAAGGAAGACATTCACTATAACACAATTCAACGAAAAACTCTCACTATAATACAGACAAAGGAAAACACTCAGTAGCAAATGCAGCAGTTCAACGAAAACCTTCACTAAAATACAATTCAACGAAAACATTGGTCTGACGGAAACGATACAAATAGCTTAAAATTTGTTAAAATAAGAAATTGCAGTACAGCAGTTGATTTTAAAGTGTACTTACTCAGAAGATCGCTACAAAAACTATCACTGATAGGCTGCACGTTATATTTGGAATGTGGCTGTGTTCAAAGTACGTAGTTGCGCACATATTTAGATAGAAAATCACACGGAAGTGTTCGTTTCGGAGATAGTTCAAATCAGTGTTGCATCAGAAGATGCTATACGATTGGCATGACAGGGCGCTCTGATACACTCAGTTTAGAGATTATTGCACCACTGTAGTCCTAATTTACATTCATACATTTAAACGAACTTGATACGGATCATTTTACGTGAATCGTTTTATTGAATCGAAGTACCTATAGCTTGTAGTATTAGCATACGAAGAGGAAGTGATTAGATTTAACGATTAAAATGCTTCCATTTGACGATATATTTATGCAGGTGGGGACTTTTAATGACTTTCCTCTAGAATTTTGTAATTTCGGGTGTAACAGTAATAATTTAAAGTAATGTCAAACGAATTTTCTATGCTGTTCTCGAAAATTTTGATTCTTCAAACAGAACCGCTACCGTCCGTGCAGCTTAACCTCTGTTCGTCGCCCAGCTCGGAAATCACAATTTTTACTGTTCCTCATTCCGCTGCTTATTCTATAGTGGGTGAGTCACATTAAAAAATAGAATAGATCACACATAATCGTATCCGTAGTTTATTGCTATGGATAATAAAAATGATTGAGAAGAGGGAAAGGGAGGTGGGTGGGAGGAGGTAGAGGTACTCTTTAGTATCGAAATTAACCGTGACTTGAGCGATGTGCAAGTGGGAGGATTGTTTCGTGTGGAAAAATTCTGAACGAAGGGTACTAAGAGTTTGTTTGACCTCCAAAGTGGAGACAAATTCAGACGAGTATAAAAAGTGTTGCGATGTGTTGCCCAACAATGATGCCTTATTAAAGCACGCGACGTTCGTCAATCTTCACGTACTCAGCGCGATTAGGGCGCTTTCACTGCAACGTTGCAACGCCAACATCATCGTCCAACGATAATACGCCTATTGTTGTTCGACGATCTTGTCAGCAACATTTTACTTTATTGTACGCCGTTCAAATCGATTCTACTTTATCCCTTATTCCACTTGATTTTAGTTTGCTAGGAATCCACCTTATATTTTCAATTCCGTTTCATTCAATTTCATCTTTTCCGCTTTGGTTCATCCCTTTCCTTACGTGATTCTGCTCTTCTTAATTTTACCGCATGCCTGGAACGTAATCCTCGTCTAATAACTAGCATACGAGAGTTTTCTCCTTTAACACTTCGATTTGTAAGTTATTCACATAGTATCTATTGTCTCTGTAAAAGTGTTGCGATGTGTTGCCCAACAATGATGCCTTATTAAAGCACGCGACGTTCGTCAATCTTCACGTACTCAGCGCGATTAGGGCGCTTTCACTGCAACGTTGCAACGCCAACATCATCGTCCAACGATAATACGCCTATTGTTGTTCGACGATCTTGTCAGCAACATTTTACTTTATTGTACGCCGTTCAAATCGATTCTACTTTATCCCTTATTCCACTTGATTTTAGTTTGCTAGGAATCCACCTTATATTTTCAATTCCGTTTCATTCAATTTCATCTTTTCCGCTTTGGTTCATCCCTTTCCTTACGTGATTCTGCTCTTCTTAATTTTACCGCATGCCTGGAACGTAATTCTCGTCTAATAACTAGCATACGAGATTTTCTCCTTTCACACTTCCATTTGTAAGTTATTCACATAGTATCTATTGTCTCTGTACCCGAAGGTCCAAGGAACCTTTGCGAAAACCGCTTATATAATAAGTGTTAAGAAGGCATATAGAAGGTCAGCGTAAGTCACTACATCATACAATCATAGTGTAATGTACTAAAACACAAAGGGAAAGCATATGAACGCCGTCTGTCTGGCAGCTAAATAGCAATGAAAAGATTAGCATCATAAGCTTAACATTTTTTTCGGACAGGCAAATTCCATGTGCCTAGCAAATGACTTCTTTTCCATGTCTCTTTTTACTTACGCATAACCAGTACTTTAATTCTCTTACATTCGACGTAAGGTAACATAATTTTGTACCAATCAAGTAACCATGTTTTTTAAATTGTAAGTTTAACTCCGTAATTTCGTATTTGTTGTCCCTTGTCGATTGCATAATAGTTTATTTTAAGAACACATTATGCTGATGGAATCGGAACATACTTCCCTCAGTGTTTCTCGTCCCGAAAACAGAATACACATATTTTTTGGTCTCCGCCATAAGAAGTCAGTAACGGTACATCGCTCAATAAGCAGTCAAATGCCTATATTCATAAACAGTCACATTATTTTCACATCTCTGAAAAGCTGGAAGATGAAAATGTTGCCATTCCCATTAACTCAATATTCTACTTGTTTTCTTCTTTTGTACTTATTACTTGTGCTCTAATGCGCCAAGTTTTTTCGCTGTAACGCTTATTAACGAGTACAAATTCACTCAAGAGATTTTAACTTTGATCTTTCTATTAAATTTTTAAACAATTTCTTTCTTTTTTTTGCCTTACTCAATCAAGCAGTAAGCAAATTATGTACACGCTTCGATGGTTTTATATTGGCATTTCCTAAAATTGCAGTTTATTTGCATTTGCTAGCAATTTTTTCATTTGCGTATTTATGTTTGCACAATAAAATATTTGAAAAACAGTTTTATATTTGCATGCTTCTCGATTTTCTACTATTAACTTCACATTTATTGTCTGTTTTACGAGTGTGTAAACAGTACTCATAAGTGTTTTCTAAATTCTCCAACACAAATTGTGATATGCGAACAGCAGATGACAAAAATCCCTCCAGATGGGAACTTGTATTATTATGTATTTTTTTCTTTATATAAATGGTGATGACAAAACTCCTTCCGAAATCCTGACTAATTTGACTAGTACTATTGTCTTTGTTAGACGTACTATTAAGAACACTATTCAATCGCACCTAATGTCAGCCTAAAATTTGTCGCATGCGAACTCGATATCGTTAAGTTCCCGCATTTCACTTTTTTGTTTTTAAAAAAACCTATTTCCCAATCAGCGTTTTCGATTAACGATCATCAAATTCGCGTTTACCACCCCAAAACTCATCGCGTATTTCTTTTGCAGCCCTGTAATTAACTTACCGGCCGCCGTGTTCGAATGGACAATTTTGCGACGAAATTTTCACTTAACATTCACAATTGTCCACTCGTCGACTCAAGTATCCACTGCATTGGCGTGCGTTTTTGCTACGTACTTAACGCAGAAACTTTCCACTTGATGACTTTCGCTTTCTTATGCTCTACAGCTTACTACTCGCTTTCCGATGCTCTACTGCTTGCTCCTCCCTTTCATATGGCCTACTGCTTGCTTCTCGCTTTCATACGCCTTACTGCTTGCTGCTCGCCTTCATATGCTTTAATGCTTGCTGCTCGCCTTCATATACTTTACTGCTTCCTGCTCGCTTCCATTTGCTCTACTGCTTGTTGCTCGCTTTCATATGCCCTACTTCTTGCTGCTCGCATTCCTGTGCTGCATTGCTTGCTGCTGGCTTTGATAAGCTCTACTGCTTACTCCCCGCTTTCATGTGCTGTACTGCCTGCTGCTCCCCTTCATATGCGCTACTGCTTGCTGCTCGCCTTCATATGCTTACTGCTTACTGCTCGCTTTCAAACGCCCTAATGCTTGCTGCTCGCCTTCATATACTTTACTGCTTCCTGCTCGCTTCCATTTGCTCTACTGCTTGTTGCTCGCTTTCATATGCCCTACTTCTTGCTGCTCGCATTCCTGTGCTGCATATGCTTATTGCTTGCTGCTCGCCTTCATATGCTTATTGCTTGCTGCTCGCCTTCATATGCTTATTGCTTGCTGCTCGCCTTCATATGCTTATTGCTTGCTGCTCGCCTTCATATGCTTATTGCTTGCTGCTCGCCTTCATATGCTTATTGCTTGCTGCTCGCCTTCATATGCTTATTGCTTGCTGCTCGCCTTCATATGCTTATTGCTTGCTGCTCGCCTTCATATGCTTATTGCTTGCTGCTCGCCTTCATATGCTTATTGCTTGCTGCTCGCCTTCATATGCTTATTGCTTGCTGCTCCCTTCATATGCTCTACTGCTTGCTGCTCGCCTTCATATGCTGTTCTGCTTACTGCGGGCTTTCATATGCTGTGCTGCTTACTGCTCGCTTTCAAATGCCTTACTTCTTACTGCTGGCTTTCATATGCTTTACTGCAGGCCGCTCGCTTCCATTTACTCTGCTGCTTGCTGCTCGGTTTCATATGCCCTTCTTCTTGCTGCTCGCTTTCATGGAATGGGTTATTGTGCGAAATCTGTCTCAGTTTTGCTTCACTGATAGCGGCTGTTGCGCCTCCATATTTTCATCTTTTCGATTGTTTATTTTGATGCTTTTTTTCTTTAAGCAGCTATAAATCAGCCGATGTTGCGTGTTATGTTTGAAAGGATTTTGAAATATAATGCGTTGTGCGCTTTGTTAAATTGAAAGGATAGCCGAGTGATTCGTAAAATGTTTTGTTAAAATGTTTTGTATTGTTTCATGCAACTAATGCAAAAATTGCATTAGTTGCATGATGAAGCAAAACATTGGAATGGCCTTGTTATGGATGATTATTGTTAGGTTTAACACTCAGCGAAAACATTACAGCAATGTAAAAAAATCGCTCAATATATATATCGAGAGGGATTTCCTGTTAGGCTTTTTTTTCGAAGCATTTCTGAATCAGTCATTGCCCTACAGTAAAACAAAAAGTATTAAACGAAAATATTTGTATTTATTTGTGTCGTTACAAGTATAGTGAGTATTTGACACTGAAACTTTTTGAGTGAAGCCTTGTAGTTGTCCCGAATAAAATTTTTTTTGGAGTTGTTCTTTAGTATCCAATCTCTTTTAAAAGCTCAGCGTCATCTTACCTCAGGAAATGTTATGCTGCTCATAACCGTAGTTGGAGAGTCTGGAAGATGTTCATTTCTTATGCGCCATTTGAATGTTGCGATAGGTACGATGTCACAGTGCCGCGGTTTATTTGAAAGTGTATTTGATGATCGTACGTAGTGTTTTGATGCTCGTTAATTGTCTGAAGTCATAAGTCTGTACAGCGCTTCTTTTACGCAAACGAAACTCGCCCGTAAAATTATATAATTTCGATGGAAATGTTGAAAGGACTTTCGACTATACCCTTAGCACACATTCTCGTTTATCACACAGTGATTAGAGGGTCCATCACGTTCCGTTCGTAAAAAATATCTTTTAAAATATCGTATGCGTTTGTATTGCGGAGCATAATCAAGCTACGAATAACTTTCAAGAGTCGTTGAAAGCGTGTTCGCTCGTTAACCCATGGCTCATATTTTATCATGCTGGGTGGCATATTAAGCGATTTTAGAAACAACTGCGCAAAACGAGTAGTACTGTTGATTTCTGCTTTCTTTTTCTCCATATGAACCTGATACGAATCTTAAAAAGACCACTTGAGAATGACGAAAGAAACGAAAGGGTTTAGAATCAATTTTTACGTAGAAAAATAAATTTTAAAGGTTGTTGTGGCGTAGCTGTAAGCGTAATTGAATGTAGAAATGATCAGTTAGGGATTTGTAATTGTTACTTCTTAGTGTAACATGGTGCATATGTTGTGCACACATCGAAGGCTAACATATACCGAATCATCACAATCGAGCACTTACATAATCATGCTCAAGGAAATCATGAAAATAGTTGCTTCATCATATATCCTGGAGAATATGGTAAATTGTTGACGTTGTGCAGCTCTATAACTGTAAGGTGGCAACGCGGTCCTGTCAGAGGCCTTCTGATCTCCATAAGAGTAGTACATCTTGCTGAAGACCCACAGCGTTTTTTGTTCTTGACATGAATTCTGCATTTCCATAGTGCCTGTATGTGCGATGAAATTAGGCCGTGAAGATTTGTGAAGGGAATGCTAATGTACAAATTATGTGAGAAATACGCGAGAAACTACCTTCCCTTATGACTCCATTAATAAATATGTTCGCTTGCAAGTAGAATTTTTCTTCAAATCTATTTTACGTACTTCATTTTTATCAAACTCCGACGAATTCTTCACGATTGTTGCGGTAATCATTTTCTTGTGAATTGTTTGGGCAAATTTTTAAGGCATTTTTTTCTGGTGTCTTAATGAGAAACCCTTTTTTTTTCGGTCGCGCCATTCGTTATTCGCCATTAGCGAATCAGTTTGGCAAAATAATGCTTTGTCTTCGTCGGTAAAGGAATAGATGAGAAAATTGGTGAATGAAGATCTTGATTAAACGAAGAAAAAACGGCATTTGTATTTCTAAGTAGCGTTTTGCGTGATAACCGTTCGATTGTTTTTATTGCTTTGAAAAATCGTTTA
>JPKZ01002968.1:12743-23045 GCA_000803305.1 Toxocara canis | reverse complement strand
ATGGGTGGGGATGGAGGCGACGGAAGGAGAGGGATGACTGGTTTGCACTTTATTCCAAAAAGACAGCTATGCTATGAAAAGACAGAACTGTACTCCCGAAAATTTCTCAAAACGCTCATTTTCTTTTAGATGGAAAATTGATGGCGAGTTAAATACATATCTGGAGGCGACGGAAGGAGAGGGATGACTGGTTTGCACTTTATTCCAAAAAGACTGCTCAGCTATGAAAAGACAGAACTGTACTCCCGAAAATTTCTCAAAACGCTCATTTTCTTTTAGATGGAAAATTGATGGCGAGTTCAACTAAATACATATATAACATAAAGATCCCAAATCATAACATTTCATCTGTTACGTTGGCGCTAGCTTTTAATGAAGAAAAAAACAATGCCAGGATGTATGTTAAGTTATACTCACAACCTGATAGCTCGAAAAGAATATTACTTTTACGATGGGCGCCGGCCGTCTCAAGCAGCAGGCAAGCTTGGTAGTCGCAACTTGATTTGTTTCGGCGAATTGCTGGAAGGTTGTGATGTTCCGTTCACTGACGCTAATACTGGAACCGCGCTCTCTGAAAGCATTGCACACACTTAACAACATTACTGCTTGTTCAAAATCCCTCAAAACTTCAAAAATGGATGTTCGGTTCTACTTGCCATGGAAATACTGTATCTTCAAAACAGAGACCAATCGTATGTTCGGTATTTTGGCGCCTCGCAATTACTTTTGAAAGATAAATCGACTTAAATGAGTAAAAACGATGATTAACGATACTGTCGTTTATGTTTTTTTCATGTAAGCAACCAGTCAACGTTGCTAGAAAATTACTATAAAGAAGAAAAAGCGCATTGAAAACAAATATTTTTCTTTTCTTTACGAATTAAAACTTAGTATCGGCATCACATACCACAGGTAACTGTAGCCAAAAATTTTCCTATGGTATCCAGAAAGGTTATTCATTAAAAACAGCCTAGCAGTGAAGACTTCCCAATGGAGCTTAAATTCGGATTAAATTTACAAACCTCGGATGATTTCCGACTTGAGAAAGCATGGGTTTTACTTTAGAATCCACTGGAATGCGCCGGATCAGTCTGACATTTGTACTCGTCTGTCTACCTCAATATTTTCATAAAATATAAAACTCATAGAGCATTTTTAGGCACGCAAACGTCTCCAATCGCAGGTTTTCACCTAGCCGATTTCACTAAAAAGTCCATTTTCAAAAGGAGAGAGAGAAAGAGAGAGAGAAGGGGTGTGGGGTGAAAGAACAGGAGGCAAAACCCCCTTTGTCAGAATTCAGATTACTCCTTTTAAAAATTATATAGAAGAAAAGTACTTTTCTGCTCGAAAGGAACCCAATCAGCTTTTTATTTGTTGCAATATGGTGGTGAATTTTTTTTTATTTATTTATTTAAATCAAAACAACTGCCCCACAGCCTACGAAAGAAAGCTGAACAACGACAGACTTAGAGAAATTTTGAAAAACCCGCCCTAACCAGCTGGATTCGACCCCACAAAAAATTTGGTGGGAAAAGAGACTTCCGCTGCTCACAACGAATTCAGCGAGCCTTTATTTATTCAAAATTCAGAAAGGACAAATCTGAATATCTGCCAAATGCACACACCGCATACATATACACGCAAGTCCAGACCTTCCTCTTGCGGTCTGAGGAATAAATGGCGCAATCTTTTTGAAGTTATTATATTTTGTGCCTTCCCTTTCACTTACAGACAAAACCGGAAGCTGCGGCATCGGAACTGATTGCCTACCATATGGTGACCGTCTTTCTGCGTATGACGATGCTGCAGAGGCTGCTCGCATAGAATTGGTTACTTCAATTTCATTCCTCGCTCCCTTCGAAAGGCTAGAAGGTTTCATCGTCGGCAAAGGCGAGAACACTTTAGAATGTGTCGAAGTAGCAATGTTCTTATAATGGTTCGCCGCTCTCTGCTGACTTGTTACTTTCGTCGAGTTGGTGATTGCTCTTGCCTCGTCTCCTCTGTTAACTTGTTGCTTAATAGACCCTCTCAAACACGAACTTCTGTAAAACGATGGCACGTCATCCTTGTGTATGGCATGTGAATGATGCTTTTTTGGATGAGCTTCGTGACGATGGGGCGCTTCTGATGAGCCAACTGCTGTAAAGGGTTCACGAAAGCGAGAAGAGTGCATTCGATGAGGTAACTGACGATATGAGGATCCGAACGGCCGCTCTATGTCCGCTTTTGAACGATGGTATTGGTGTGGACTGTTGTGCCGAGGCCATAACTTAAACGAAGGTACGCGCTCATCTTTAGTCGCTTCCGCTGACTCGTTTCGTCTTAATCCTGAAATTTAGATAATAAATATTATATGTGGAAACCTTTGCGAACGAAGCAATACTAACTTACCGTGAATAGATTGCATCAATGTTTGATCTATGCAGATCGAAAAGGACGGAGAAGTAATAAAAGGTGGTAGCTGCATCGACCCTCAATGGAACAATAAAGGTATATAGGCGAATCCTCTATTGCTGTTCTTAAACTACGTATTCAACAAACCCATAAACTATTTAGAAAGAATGCACTAAATCTGCTAAAAAATAAACTGTAAAATGTTTTTCGAAGTGAAAATCGCAACAATAACAACACAAAACTGCAACACAAATTTTCTTTGCATGCTTGTTTCCGGCAATGGCCAACATTTCGATCATAACAACAGATACGACAGCTCACTGAACGACACGCTCACTCCGTTCCAATTCGAAAAAACTTGAAGATGCGAGATCAGAACAATACAAGCATACGGTAACTAGTTACGAAAGCACAATCGCAAAACAGACTCGACCAAATTTGCGACGATATTTTTGGGTAGCATTTGTCTGAGCCTGCTCATTATCCTTTAAAAAAAATTACGGAAGCATCATTCCCACTGAACTTTACAACACTGGTGAACAAAAAATAATAACTTCACTGCGAGTGGTCGAATGACATGATTTTTTCAAAAGCTCTCGAATTGTATGAAAAACGTCAGCGAGGTGCAAACACTGCGTATTCAGGAGTGTGCAAATGTAGTTCCATAATAGAATAGCAATGTTAAAAAGAGGAGGACGAATAGTAACGCAAAAACTGACAAAGTGATTGTGGGAGAAAAAAAAATAGATTACTTCAACAATAATCTAAAGTTGCTGTACGGCTTTCACGCAAGCAAAAGAGAATGGAGTACTCAACAATTTTCGTTGCATAAAGAAACCCAAACATCCTCAACAATGCAACTGCGCCAAAACAATTGCAGCAAAATCTTTCCGTAGTTTAGTTTCGCTTTTTGCCCATACCCATTTCAGAGAAGACATCTCTCCCAAAATTTATGTTCTATAAAATGTTGACTGATTCTCTATGCGAACAATTGAATCAGGAGCTGAATATGTTGAGAAATTACGCAACTTCCCTATTCCATTAACAAGTTTAGAGCTTCGCATTCCTCAATACAAATGGCTAACCACCTCACTCACCAAAAGGATGGGTGGCAAGGCCCTCATATCTCTTTCTAAGTCACTTTTCCAATTGTTTTTAAGCAAATGCAACTTTTAGGATTCGATTAATGTTTTCGGCTAAAGAAACGTTCAGTACTTGCAAAATTTCACATTACAAGAGGGCAGAAGAAGAGAATGCGTAATCGTGCGAAATTCTCTGCTGTTCGAAGTGTACATCAGTGCCATTCGTTACCTACTCCATCACTACTGCTCGCAAGCACTTACAGTAAACTTCTTGTTAAGCAAACCTGTTAACACTTCATGGATTGGACAAATTAGATATGCCTCGATACTGGATCAAGGACCCCACCACATGCCTCGTAAGCACGATGGTACAACTACCGAATTCATCTCAGCCCCTTTCAACTAAGCGAGCACTCTCCGCTGTCCAAGACGTCAATGTTAGTTCCCTCGTCCCTTCTTTGTTCGCAGATACAGTACTAAGGAAAGCAAACTCACTAATTATGTCATCGGGTCCCGCAGTTGCGCATTTATAATCTCACTTAGGACTCCGGTTTCAATAGCATGTTATGTTACTTAGCTCATACTACTCCATTCAACGACAATCAAATCATAAAGCTTTTCCCACACAACTGGCTCGACGCGATTCGAAATTTGTCCTGTCCTTAGGGATTATTCTCGATAGCCCACACGATGTGCACACAGTCAGATAAAATTCGATTAGAAGTTGGGTACTATCTAACTAATGGTGTACAAACGCAGCGTCGTTTGGGTGCTTCGTACAGCACTCTAGCATTGCAACGAATAGCTCTGCGGTTGCAGTATTATCTTGAGACCGAAGTTTGGCTAAAAATTCTTCCAACTATATGAATAGCATCCCTACGAGTTTTTCCTAAGTTAAGTTTCGCATGGTTCCCAATATTGTACAGCTGCCAGAAGATCGCATCGCGTCCCATAGTAAAACGCCTGAAGAAAATTAGCGACGTAACGTAAATAAAACCAAAAAGGAAAAACATCGCATATGCGATTAAGAAAAGAAAAGAAGATAATGGATGAGAACAGATATGAATAACCGTTTCAGTTGGCTGCAGCTCAAAAGCGAAACAACTTTGAGCGAGAAATGGATTGAAAAATGAAAATTCTAGGATTTATGTTAACTGGGCGAGAACGACCTGACTGTATCGATTGCTTCCTTCTCCAGCAACAAACCAGGCAATCACTGGGAGCAAGTACCCCTTCTGCTAGACGGCTTTATCTGAATGAGCAAAAACAACTTAATTTATGAGATAGATGTGTCAACTAAAACATCAGAAAGAAAGAAAGCACTGCCGCGCAATGATTTCCGCGTGTGATAAACGGTGTACGTAAATTCCAGATATTATGGTGATGGGATGGCAAAAGAGAATAGAACTGCACTATCCCAGTGGCACTAACGCCAACATCGCCCGTAAAAAAAAGGTTAAACCCAGCTTACGAATCAAAATGTTGACTGATTCTCTATGCGAACAATTGAATCAGGAGCTGAATATGTTGAGAAATTACGCAACTTCCCTATTCCATTAACAAGTTTAGAGCTTCGCATTCCTCAATACAAATGGCTAACCACCTCACTCACCAAAAGGATGGGTGGCAAGGCCCTCATATCTCTTTCTAAGTCACTTTTCCAATTGTTTTTAAGCAAATGCAACTTTTAGGATTCGATTAATGTTTTCGGCTAAAGAAACGTTCAGTACTTGCAAAATTTCACATTACAAGAGGGCAGAAGAAGAGAATGCGTAATCGTGCGAAATTCTCTGCTGTTCGAAGTGTACATCAGTGCCATTCGTTACCTACTCCATCACTACTGCTCGCAAGCACTTACAGTAAACTTCTTGTTAAGCAAACCTGTTAACACTTCATGGATTGGACAAATTAGATATGCCTCGATACTGGATCAAGGACCCCACCACATGCCTCGTAAGCACGATGGTACAACTACCGAATTCATCTCAGCCCCTTTCAACTAAGCGAGCACTCTCCGCTGTCCAAGACGTCAATGTTAGTTCCCTCGTCCCTTCTTTGTTCGCAGATACAGTACTAAGGAAAGCAAACTCACTAATTATGTCATCGGGTCCCGCAGTTGCGCATTTATAATCTCACTTAGGACTCCGGTTTCAATAGCACTTCATGTTACTTAGCTCATACTACTCCATTCAACGACAATCAAATCATAAAGCTTTTCCCACACAACTGGCTCGACGCGATTCGAAGCCAAATTTGTCCTTAGGGATTATTCTCGATAGCCCACACGATGTGCACACAGTCAGATAAAATTCGATTAGAAGTTGGGTACTATCTAACTAATGGTGTACAAACGCAGCGTCGTTTGGGTGCTTCGTACAGCACTCTAGCATTGCAACGAATAGCTCTGCGGTTGCAGTATTATCTTGAGACCGAAGTTTGGCTAAAAATTCTTCCAACTATATGAATAGCATCCCTACGAGTTTTTCGCTCTCTAAGTTTCGCATGGTTCCCAATATTGTACAGCTGCCAGAAGATCGCATCGCGTCCCATAGTAAAACGCCTGAAGAAAATTCGCATAGCGACGTAAATAAAACCAAAAAGAAAAAACATCGCATATGCGATTAAGAAAAGAAAAGAAGATAATGGATGAGAACAGATATGAATAACCGTTTCAGTTGGCTGCAGCTCAAAAGCGAAACAACTTTGAGCGAGAAATGGATTGAAAAATGAAAATTCTAGGATTTATGTTAACTGGGCGAGAACGACCTGACTGTATCGATTGCTTCCTTCTCCAGCAACAAACCAGGCAATCACTGGGAGCAAGTACCCCTTCTGCTAGACGGCTTTATCTGAATGAGCAAAAACAACTTAATTTATGAGATAGATGTGTCAACTAAAACATCAGAAAGAAAGAAAGCACTGCCGCGCAATGATTTCCGCGTGTGATAAACGGTGTACGTAAATTCCAGATATTATGGTGATGGGATGGCAAAAGAGAATAGAACTGCACTATCCCAGTGGCACTAACGCCAACATCGCCCGTAAAAAAAAGGTTAAACCCAGCTTACGAATCTTCATTATGTTAGCAGATTTAACCAATATATCGCATTACTTCAAAAAAGCCTCTGGGTTCAGAAGGTCAGCAGTTTTCAGTGGCAAAGGGTTTATTCGAAGTGGGACGCTGTTGAGTGCGAGGATACTTTTCCAGTCCCTTTCCAGCGATTCTTTTTAGCATGGAAGTCTGCAGAACTCTTTAACATTTCTGCAAGAGCGACTTATGTCAAAGCGGCAGTTTTCTCTCATTTTCAAGACGAGATATTTGTCCGATGTGCAAAATGTGCTGCTGAGCGGAAAGATGGCGGGCGACATACAGTGACACCGTATAACACCGTACCCATGAGATCAAGATCATGCGCCAATTGACAGAAAAAACACTTCGTGGCTAATGGAATATACCTATGAAATTTCGGAATCGCTACGATTGAAGCATTTCTTTTCTAGCCGAGAACGCACACGACAAGTCCATAATAAATGCAAATATAAAAAGCGAGGAACCTGAATCAAGGCTCAAACATGAACAGGAAAAACGTGTTGCAGCTTTATGTCGTATGTTGCCACCTCCGTGAAATCAATATCATACCACCCCTATTGTAGTTATCTTCTTCTACAATCGTTTGCTTCCGCATTCTCAAGCGCTATTTTCCACATTACTCGTAAAAATTAATTCTTGGCGCTTGTCGTCAAAATTATTAGTCATCAAAAACAAAGAACATGAGAAATTCAAAGATCTATTTCTTGGGAATCGTGAAAACGAAAATAAAAATGCATAGGTTAACGAAGAAAAACTTAACACCAGTATACGAGAGTTCGCTTCTCTAAATAACGTCTTGCGTTGAATTTCCTCAGGAGTATGCAAGATCACTATTTATGTCGTTCAACTCGCTCTAAGTGCACTAGCTTGTCGCAACTTCAAGCCGGCGAGTTCGTGGATCTCTTCGTTTCAGTTAGCTTCGGTTATCCGAAAGCAATCTTGGAAATCGCCACTTCTGTCTTATGCAGATGTATCGTTTGCGCTTCTACGTATTTCTAAGTCTCTAGCGGAAGCGACCACATCCACCAACTGGTGGATATCACGTACTTGTCTGTTGGCTCTCTCGTTGAGGTTTACCATGTACTGGTCTCTTGGCTCTCTCGCTGAGGTATTTGGAATACACTTCGTCGAACTTTCGAGAGTCCTTAAGTCTCTCTCATCAGTCCCGCGTATAATTTCATCGCTTCTTGGCCGATGTGGACCGTCTTTGTTTTCCGTCTTCCTAAAGCTCCCTCCGTTTCAGCACGAATCCACCGAAATCGTCCGCTCCAATCATCGCAGAATGAAATATCTGCCGACACCGATGTGGAGACATGACTTTGACACCGCCCCACTTCGTAGCCTACTCATACCTCCAGCACAACGACGCGCATATCACCCTGCACTCGCCACGACTACATGCATGATAGCGAATGCTTGTTGTATTATATCTAATGCTTTTTCTTCTTCGACAAAACACACCTATCAGGCCAATGCTTTTTTCACCTCCTCGCAATCTTCTCAAGTAATCCGCTCATACTTCAGTCGCTCGATCTCATTTCCACGAAAAATTCCTTTAAATGCAATCATCGAGTGTTACCATCGTCAACGGCGTATTGCAAAGAAATCAAGACAGGTTCTTCGCTGGGAGCTCTTTAACATCTGATCTGCATCGATTTCGCTGAATGTTTTCTAGCCTCGTTCAAATTTTCAGTTTCGCTCGCAGAAAAAAAAAGCAAAATGCCTTGCTGATCCATTAACGATGCGACGTGCACGCCCTTCGACAGTGGTTAACTGCTCGCATTCCGTTGCAAGATGTCGAAGTTGATCAGTACCGTAGTCCTAGCATAGTACAACACCTCTGTGAGTCTATGCAACTTGAGTCAGCTCCCCTTCCCAAATGATTCCCTTTTCTCTTGTCAAGCCATCACTTAACCGATCGCATGGCCTGGCCTCACTGTTCTCCTCTGAACGTTTGACATGGACACCTGACATTCTTTGCAAGATCTCATCCCCGTTCATTTAAAGTGATAAAAATGAATCAGCGCTGTCATCAGATTCCTTGCGTTAGGCCGTTCGTCGCTTAGCTTAAATCAAAAACAATACTCTCGAGCCCCATCGTCACACTGGGCGCTGAACCGGATTCGAAGATTCGCAGCTGCTTAAGCACTGCTTCCTTGCAAAGCAACCATTTTCTGTAGTTCTGCATCTTCTTTCTTCCTAGCGCACAACCATCTGTTCCATTTGCTGGAACACTGCTTCTCTTTTCATGATGCATTTGTTCTACACACTGTAGATACCATCTTACCTTCCTCAAAAACACGTTTGTTTGAATTCTGCGAAAGCCACTTCTACGCAACCGTTTCCCTCACACAATAAATGCATCATATCTTTATGTTGTTTTCATAACAACGAAACATTTCTTCTTCGTTTTCAAACCCTTCGTCGCTGTTCTCTCCCATATCAAGTTATGCATATTTTAAGGGGACATCACTCAGAGTAGCGAACATTCACGTAACTCGTTCTTCAAGAGCGCGCTCGTTTCGCATAATGAAATTGCTTAAAGGAGAGAGAAATGAAAATTGTCGAAATGAGTTGCGGTGCTCTACCATCTGAGGTCTCCTCTCCTTTCCTTTTCGATTCAATTCGCACTTCTGCACGACTATCCGTTTGACGTTCAGCTCGATTGCCGCTCCGCGAGCTTCCAAGTGAAGTTTGGTTATCGCTACAAGTCGTGGAGAGTTGTGGCGCAATCAGCATGAGATTATTTTCGATGGCTAGCGGTTGACTTGCGGCTCTCCTTACAGCCTCTTCGTCTACTTCTCCTAGTAGGTCAGGCCAGTCTTCCTCATACGCCCAAAACGGATCGTCTTGCGTCGCTTCATCATCGCCTCCTTCTTTCGGTGACTCACTGGAAAAAACAAAACTACATCATCATTTTGCATAAGTTCAATACCGGAGTGAATTCAGACCGTAAAATAACTCCAACGCGTTGCAAAAAAACCTCGTCAGCTACAATCATCGAAAAGCGAGAAGCATATAATCAATACGCTGTTGTTCATACTTTACAGGAGTCGCTGAACCAGAGTCACAACAAGCGAGTAAGCAATTTTTCAATATGCATCTTACGGTAAGCAGATATTTAGGATTGAAGTGGTGCTGCACTTAAATTAGAATAAGCTTCCCGGGAACCATTTCTTGCCTCAAAAAACTGATCTTGCACAACGCAGAGAAAATGATTCATGCTCTATACCAGAGTTTAGTTATTCGATAAACTGTTGCAAATCGTGGGTACCTCACAACTAAACCGTCATCATCTCGTCGAGATGCATCCTCAAACGTCATCTGCCCCTCGTCTGACTCGCACATTACAGCACGCACGCCTTCTTCCTCACTATCACCTGTAAACAGCATTCCAGAAACAGTAACAGCTGTGCAAAAATATTACTGAGCCTGTTACAGCACATCGCACAGATTTTACTATTTGTTTATTCAACCAATTCCAAACATATATAAATCATCTAAAACGATTAATGACAAGAAATCAACTAGTTTCCTTCTGCACAAATAAAAAACAGTTAATAACTAATGCTATGCCTGCCTAATCAACGAATTCGTGTCCCCACATGATAAGTTTAAAACACGTAATACAAACTGATAGCAAATGTGAATTTAGGCCTTGTGTTTGGACATAATGTGCTAAACTGGTTTCCGTCTTCCCATTTAGCGCTTTTACGGAAACGAAGTTGCTCAATC
>JPKZ01002968.1:0-12137 GCA_000803305.1 Toxocara canis | reverse complement strand
TCTCCCCTTTGAAATCTACTTCACCTCGCTCTCGATTGCGTCTTTCCAGAGAGGCATCATAATCAGGATGTCTGCCCATCGGAAGCGGGTCACGCACTCGCTGTTTCCATACAGTACGCGACAAACCGCGAACATAACATCTGCCACGCCATAAGGGAGATTTTCCTGGCCAGTTCGAAGAATCCGCCCTGAACGCTTCGCGCGGCCTATCACACCGCACCTCTACTCTATTCCGTTCGAAAGGCTTGGTTCGATTAGAAAAATTCGCTTCGCTCTAGAAAACAATATTATACTTGCTTGCTTATCATGTTCAATCTGCTAAACTGGGAATGAATAAGGTATTGGAAGTGGACAGCTCAATCTGCAAACGTAACGCCGTTAGTTCTCTTCCTGAAACTTCCATAATATTTCGTCTTGAAAACACCCCTTTTTGTAAAAGACTGGACTGTTTATCAGCATATCTCTTTCAATACAAAATGAAGTGAACGCATCACTTATCAAAATGCCTTTTCGGCTTCAAAAAGTTAAAAACTTCCTCTTGAAATGTACACCCTTGAAAGTCAAGCTATATTTCTTTGCCGATAGATACGCTTATCCTGAGGGGAACGCGCAAGAATTCTTACAACCTGTCACGTCACCATGTGGAAGCATTTCGATGACAGGTATCACCTAACCACGAAGCTCCTTTTCCGACTAAACCTCTTCTCTCACCTCTAACCTATCAAAATGCAGCTGTTAGTTATTTAGTCGAGCAAAACTTACAGTTGATGGTTGTTCACTGGTATCCTGTTCCTCATCAATACACAAAAAGTCCTCCAGCTCAAATTCATCGTCCTGAAAGTTACAGCTAAGAATCCTTTGTAAAAGCGTTCATCCAGTAAAACAACGCATAAATCAAAGCCACAATGCACTGTATTATCTTGAACAAAGACTCCTGGTGTGGAACTCTTCCCAAATCTTCACTGGAAGATGCACTGTCTCCACCTCGCCTCTAAGATTTTTAACGCCGCACATTGCGTCTCGCGTGCCTTAAGGTACAAGTGAATTGAGCACTATCACATATCACACGTAGTGTATTGCCGCCCAATTCTAGAACACCAGACACAAGCACTGCCAGCTCAACTCGTGAGCGACAAAAACTATTGAATATATCCAGGAATAATTTACTCATACCGCATTTCGTAAAGCGTCCTTCGGGCCGTATAGTTCCGACTATAAAGTTCGTCCAAAGATTTTTGATCCTGAACCTTTACAACTGGAATTCGATCAAATTTTGCAGAGTTGGGTTCGATTTCACGAAGTAATTCAAGTGGGCTAGAACTACCCCAGATGTGACGGGCGTGAACTTGTGGGTCTGAACACGACAAATGCTGCAAAGTATAGGAAGGTGCAAACTCAAGTTTAGTAAGCACAGCTGACGACAGCAATCAGCCTTCGGAAGTACCCGATAATGCGACAGTTGACGAGGAGTTCGAGGAAAGCAGCTCAGGATAGCGCAGGAAACAAATACTGTATGAAGGTACGCCAGAAGCTGCTAGCGATACCAAATCTGTCTCCAGGCTTTTTCCTCAGCCAAGAGTTTCGCAAGTAATCGGCTATGCTGATTCCGCTATTCTTCTCCCTAATTCGCGGGAGACATTTGCGATCTTTTAGAAGCGCCACTGAAAGACAGCAGTGAGGATTGTGACAGGTATCGAAGTGTCACTTGGATGTCGGCCAAAGCTATCATTGGGAACAGGTGTTTCGAGGTTTTTTACTAGGGCAACGATTAAGCTGAGGTTGGATCCACCAAAAACGCATTCCAGATTCCGCAGAAAATAAACGTACATCAGGATGCGCAGAAAGTTAAAAGGGATTTTTTGAAACTCCTGAACAGCGCGCGCACCAACGAGACATACCCATTGTGATGATTGATTCAGGCGCAATACGATATTTGCTCCCCCAAAGCCTTTTCATCGGCTCTTAAAGGAGTTTTCAGAACAGTGGAGACTGCGGGCGGACCCGAAAAGTTGTAGAAGTTACTAAATTAGCTCAACAATAAGGCCAAAAAATTGGGCTCAGCATTCACGACGGCAAAATGAAGTGGATGAAGAGTTTGCCATGAAACTCGGTAGTGAGAAAATCGAGCCTATAGAACAGTATTCATACCTAGAACAAATTGTGCAAATAAACAACGATTTGGGTCTGGAGCACAGCTGGAGAACAACAGCGAGGTATAGAGCCTTCACCAAGCTCAAGGATATCTTTTGCAATGCGAAGACAACACTGCCAGTAAAAGCAGAACTTTTCAATTCCACCGTCCTCGCTGTTCTGCTGCATGAGTGTGAAACGTGGAACATCACGTTGCTGAAGAAAACAAATTAGGGACGACTCAGCGAGCCATGGAAATACGCATGGTGGGCGTTAGTAGACTGCAGCACACCGCGAACGAAGAGTTGCGTTCTAGATCTGGTGTAAAGGCTGTCGTTCAAGAGATGTACAGAAGAAAACAAAGATGGGCTGGTCACGTATCTAGGAAGAAAGGCGACAGATTGACTGAGCGAATCGCTGAGTGGTACCGAAGCGATGTTAAGCGACCACGCCATAGACCGCTAACAAGATAGGAAGATCTGTTGCGACGTCTATATGGCGTTGATTGGATGCGGCGAGCTCAGGATCGCGAAAGATGGAAAGTCTCCCCTTTGAAATCTACTTCACCTCGCTCTCGATTGCGTCTTTCCAGAGAGGCATCATAATCAGGATGTCTGCCCATCGGAAGCGGGTCACGCACTCGCTGTTTCCATACAGTACGCGACAAACCGCTCGGAGAACATCTGCCACGCCATAAGGGAGATTTTCCTGGCCAGTTCGAAGAATCCGCCCTGAACGCTTCGCGCGGCCTATCACACGGTCCCGCACCTCTATTCCGTTCGAAAGGCTTGGTTCGATTAGAAAAATTCGCTTCGCTCTAGAAAACAATATTATACTTGCTTGCTTATCATGTTCAATCTGCTAAACTGGGAATGAATAAGGTATTGGAAGTGGACAGCTCAATCTGCAAACGTAACGCCGTTAGTTCTCTTCCTGAAACTTCCATAATATTTCGTCTTGAAAACACCCCTTTTTGTAAAAGACTGGACTGTTTATCAGCATATCTCTTTCAATACAAAATGAAGTGAACGCATCACTTATCAAAATGCTTTTTCGGCTTCAAAAAGTTAAAAACTTCCTCTTGAAATGCGTACCCTTGAAAGTCAAGCAATATTTCTTTGCCGATAGATACCCTTATCCTGAGGGGAACGCGCAAGAATTCTTACAACCTGTCACGTCACCATGTGGAAGCATTTCGATGACAGGTATCACCTAACCACGAAGCTCCTTTTCCGACTAAACCTCTTCTCTCACCTCTAACCTATCAAAATGCAGCTGTTAGTTATTTAGTCGAGCAAAACTTACAGTTGATGGTTGTTCACTGGTATCCTGTTCCTCATCAATACACAAAAAGTCCTCCAGCTCAAATTCATCGTCCTGAAAGTTACAGCTAAGAATCCTTTGTAAAAGCGTTCATCCAGTAAAACAACGCATAAATCAAAGCCACAATGCACTGTATTATCTTGAACAAAGACTCCTGGTGTGGAACTCTTCCCAAATCTTCACTGGAAGATGCACTGTCTCCACCTCGCCTCTAAGATTTTTAACGCCGCACATTGCGTCTCGCGTGCCTTAAGGTACAAGTGAATTGAGCACTATCACATATCACACGTAGTGTATTGCCGCCCAATTCTAGAACACCAGACACAAGCACTGCCAGCTCAACTCGTGAGCGACAAAAACTATTGAATATATCCAGGAATAATTTACTCATACCGCATTTCGTAAAGCGTCCTTCGGGCCGTATAGTTCCGACTATAAAGTTCGTCCAAAGATTTTTGATCCTGAACCTTTACAACTGGAATTCGATCAAATTTTGCAGAGTTGGGTTCGATTTCACGAAGTAATTCAAGCGGGCTAGAACTACCCGAGATGTGACGGGCGTGAACTTGTAGGTCTGAACACGACAAATGCTGCAAAGTATAGGACGGTGCAAACTCAAGTTTAGTAAGCACAGCTGACGACAGCAATCAGCCTTCGGAAGTACCCGATAATGCGACAGTTGACGAGGAGTTCGAGGAAAGCAGCTCAGGATAGCGCAGGAAACAAATACTGTATGAAGGTACGCCAGAAGCTGCTAGCGATACCAAATCTGTCTCCAGGCTTTTTCCTCAGCCAAGAGTTTCGCAAGTAATTGGCTATGCTGATTCAGCTATTCTTCTCCCTAATTCGCGGGAGACATTTGCGATCTTTTAGAAGCGCCACTGAAAGACAGCAGTGAGGATTATGATAGGTATCGAAGTGTCACTTGGATGTCGGCCAAAGCTATCATTGGGAACAGGTGTTTCGAGGTTTTTTACTAGGGCAACGATTAAGCTGAGGTTGGATCCACCAAAAACGCATTCCAGATTCCGCAGAAAATAAACGTACATCAGGATGCGCAGAAAGTTAAAAGGGATTTTTTGAAACTCCTGAACAGCGCGCGCACCAACGAGACATACCCATTGTGATGATTGATTCAGGCGCAATACGATATTTGCTCCCCCAAAGCCTTTTCATCGGCTCTTAAAGGAGTTTTCAGAACAGTGGAGACTGCGGGCGGACCCGAAAAGTTGTAGAAGTTACTAAATTAGCTCAACAATAAGGCCAATGGGCTCGGCTCAGCATTCACGACGGCAAAATGAAATGGACGAAGAGTTTGCCATGAAACTCGGTAGTGAGAAAATCGAGCCTATAGTATTCATACCATACCTAGAACAAATTGTGCAAATAAACAACGATTTGGGTCTGGAGCTCAGCTGGAGAACAACAGCGAGGTATATAGCCTCCACCAAGCTCAAGGATATCTTTTGCAATGCGAAGACAACACTGCCAGTAAAAGCAGAACTTTTCAATTCCACCGTCCTCGCTGTTCTGCTGCATGAGTGTGAAACGTGGAACATCACGTTGCTGAAGAAAACAAATTAGGGACGACTCAGCGAGCCATGGAAATACGCATGGTGGGCGTTACTAGACTGCAGCACACCGCGAACGAAGAGTTGCGTTCTAGATCTGGTGTAAAGGCCGTCGTTCAAGAGATGAACAGAAGAAAACAAAGATGGGCTGGTCACGTATCTAGGAAGAAAAGCGACAGATTGACTGAGCGAATCGCTGAGTGGTACCGAAGAGATGTTAAGCGACCACGCCATAGACCGCTAACAAGATGGGAAGATCTGTTGCGACGTCTATATGGCGTTGACTGGATGCGGCGAGCTCAGGATCGCGAAAGATGGAAAGTCTGCCACTTGCATCGGTGGAGAGAATGATGAAATCACGGCTGTTCAAGGTATTCAAAGTATCCTTTACGACTGTTTTCGCCGCTAATGTCTGGTCTCTTTCTGAAATAATTCGTTAGGCTAATCACAAAGAAACTAAACTGTCTGCCCACAACTTTTACATGAAGAGCAGCAGAAACGGGAGAAGCTGAATGAAGACTGCAACGCCATGGCGGTAGTTGTTTACTTATAGACTGCCTTTAAAAAATTAATAAGGGTGCAAGACAGTCCGAAAGAGCATACATGGGTTGAGGAGGTTGTGAGCACCTCTTTAATGAAGGAATATAATCCGCAAACGCATTTGCTTCGGCAGCTCATGTACACACTTTCACCAAATAAAAAAGTAAAATCATAAAAGGAAAATTAAAAACGCGCATTAGGTGTTTCATCTCTAACCTCTCTTTCTTGTTATGCGTCACATTTCCCATCTATTTTACTTCATGGCGTTATGATAATTCATGGCGTTATGATGATTTACTCAAGTGCACTCGACTATCGCTCACAACAAATCGATGATTTGACTGTTTCTGACCTCCATTTTTGATATATTGTTATCTCCGCACACTCATTTCGCGAAGGCACGATCCTTTTCTGTTATGAATCTTTTAAAAGAAATTAAAAAATCATAGGGTCCTTAACGGGTCTGAAGTATATATATCTGAACAATCTATCGTAGCAAACCCACCTCATCGACTACTACAATCGTTGCGTTTTTGATAGAGAAAACAGTGATGCATTCCCTAAGTTGTTTCTTTGCTTTCTCGTTTTCACAGTGAGCATATTCTTGTGTTCAACGCCTTGGTGAGCGTTGCTCTATTATGCGGATTAAAAAACTATATCGGACAGCCTTACTCTTCTATTTTATTGATTCATGAATTAATCTCTGTCGTGTTGTTCATGTACGTCAAACAAGGAAACCCAAGATACGAAAAATTGAGTGTAAACATTATGCCTTCTAGGCGGGGATACTTGGTACAATATCAAGCCCAACCTATGCGAAAAAAAAACGGAGCAAGTTCAGTGCTGCACCATTTTCAGGGGAGAAATAAAAGTTCGGTACTACACCAAAAATTTCATTACCACGACATAACCGGTGTAAGTATACTCACGAAACTCGATCACAGTAGCTTAAGCTGCCGCTCAAAAAGTTATCTCGCATTGCGTAGCGTTCATCACGCAAAATTCCACATCATTAAACATATATTTTATGTCGCATACCATTCATTCTTGACGTGCAATTTTTTCAGTCTGAGCGTTTCTATCTTAGAGGTTACTTCAAAATTAAATACCATCTGGTCACTTGCCTCTATGCCATATATCCGCAGTGGAACGAAAACAATGACCATCCGGGCATGCATATCAAAAGAAATGTCATATCGACTTAATGCCTAATTAAGGTAATGTGAATGGCGACCAACGTGAATGATTACAAGTAAGAATATTTGCCAAAATGCGAATCAAGCGGTTGTTCTATTGTGCATTTAAGCGATAAACCCGAGCGGCCATGTAAATGCAGAAACTACGTTTCCACAGTGACTGAAAAGACGAAAAAGTGCTCACAAACTGACTTACCAAATCAACATCCATCTTCGTTCGTATAGGAAAAAACGATTTTGCCTGTCCACCAAAGAGTGCGACTGATCGACAACGCTACAAACTGCGATCACCACTTGTCCTTTCGTTTACACCTTAACACAAACTACATTTAATGAATAGCCAGCTGACAAAATCCACTGAGTTAGAAGATATCAGTCACTCATCATTATGTAAATGCGAACATTTCCGATCATATTCACTTGCCTTTCAATGCCAAAGACGGCGATTTCGAGCTAAAATCTTAATGAGAAACTTTTTCGATTTTTAATGTCTGCGACCGATTTTTTTTTTCAAAATTCTTAGTATACGTCGACAACACTCCGTCAGCCTGATGGGAAAATCAAAAACAATGTCACAGTTTCATCGAAGCACAAACCGAACCATTTCGCCAAAGATAAATTTCGGCGTAAGGATACACGAAACACCCCTTCGTGAGAATTCTGAATTTAAAAATTCAAATCTTCACTGAAGTAGAGCAATTCACTAGTTGACGAGATTATACTTAAATACCTTTAATACTCACGCTTTAGTCCTCGAAAAATCCCAAATTACTGCGCTATGATCGGATTTTCTCATTTCACACAATGAATAAATGTCCAGAACATCCTGCTGATACCTACACTCCTCATGATGATTTTCGCAAAAAAAAAAAACGAAAAAAAGATACCGGTCAAGTTTGGGTAGGTGCGATTGCTACTACTACTCTCTAGATAAGCGTGAGGAATTTTTATCAAAATGCGATCAGAAGATCATTAAAAATAATGTCAACAATGAGCAGCGACCTACCTCAATATCACTGAAGTCCATAACCATTAGAAAACGTTACGAAACAACCGCTCGACAGCGCAATGGATCATATAAATAAATTCTGAAAAATATCCACATTCCAGAATTCACATCAAAGTGAACTGTTGCTGAGCCAGCGAACGAATTTATGGCTCATTTTATGCAATAAACGCCTTAAACGTTAAAAAAAAAACCCATCATAGAAACGATGCCACGAATCGCCACGACCGTAATCACATAACGCGTAATAAAAATTTTAAAAAAATCTATATGCTACGACGACTGACGACGTCCTTATAGGTTTAAACCAACACCGCTGTCCCATCCGCCCAAGATTCCAAAATTGAACAAATGAAAGGAAACGGTGGGTATGGAGTCTGACGATGACATAAAACAGACGACGTGCTCTATAACAAATACATTTCAGAGCCTCGGTATTTTCGATAACAGATAAGCTCTACCGCTCACCCCACCTGTCTCTCCCTTCAGGATACATAACGATGAGGACCTCAAACTGAAACCACCTCAAACGTGCACGTCTGAAATTATCTGTCTGGTTCACTGAAAGCAGAAAAAGCGCATGATCACATCAGCCAATGAGGTAAGTGGGGCACAACACCTGCCGCAAAACAAAAAACGAACGTACGGTCAATGTACTTCAATAAACCCCAAAAATAGCACCTCTAATGACCCACTTAGATTTGAGCAATGTGAGGATACCGCAAATCGAATGTAGAATTTGTTGGTGCAAAAAAAAGAGAAAATAAAATGAGAGCGATGTTCGAGGAGAGCAACCAATGAAAATCATGACACTCGTGGGCTTCGCATAGCCCATTACGCTTATAAACAATCTTCTCCGGTAGATTTGGTGCAAATGAAATTGAGAATATAATTTTTTTTAAAAATATATATACACACAGAAAAAAAGATACAGATATCGCATTTCAACGAAACCTTTCGAACATTTGCGCAATCGATTAGATAACAACCGATTAGAGCAAAAACGCAAAAAAAAAAAAAGATTCTCTTTATTCATCTAAATGGAGCACCGAAAAAAAAACTGATTGATCACACAAACCATTACTGCAAGAGTCATTAATTACATATATAAACCACTTTCTCCGCGAAGATGATTGATCGGTCCCATAGAAAAATTGAAACTATATATGATGAACGAACTTTCATCAAAGCACAACAGAAAATGTCTGTTGAAATCTTCCTTCAACAAATTGATTAACCTCATTCATGCTCAACCTTTTTCCACTAAACCAAAACAAGTAAGAATATTTGTGGCAGCGCCCTTCATAAACAAAATTAACAATAAGTGCCATTTTATCAACGAACAAACGAATCTCGTCATCTTCTACAAAAAAATGAGTTCCGAAATGAAGTGTCAGAACGCATTAACAAGTTTTAAAAAAAGGAGAAAAAAAAACTGACAACGACGGCGAAAAACAAAGCCTGAGCGAAGAAGTCTTTCAAAACCTGTTTGCTAGTGCTCTGATTACTCTTATAAGTTTTCGACCACAACAAATTCCTTGCAACTGCTGAATATATAAAAATTTGCAGTCGTCAAATCTACATATTGTCGAACAGCCAACACCCAACCCTATACATTAGCATCAACCTTTCATTAATATGTGCACAGTTTTTTATCGATAGAGAACAGCACAACAAAAAAAGAACACTACCACCACTTCACTAAATACCTTTTCTCCAACTGTTCCTTCTCCATAACAACATATAAAATTTTCCCTGAAGTTTACCAAGGAAACATTGTTGCAAAATGCTATTCACATGACAATTTTCTTTGAAAGAAAAAAAAAACGTATAATAGTAGAAGGAACGCATTTTTTGTTTGACGCAATCCAAAGCTCGAGCAGATTTGTGAACTAAGTGTTATGATAGGAATCTTTACCAAACCAAACATCGTGATACTTTCTGAAGCTATTAGAAAACGGAAATTAATTGTCAAACTGTTTATCTACGGAGACCTGATCCATACAACGGCAGAAATGAACGGAAGCGGAAGTGAATTCGGCTGTAACAAATTCGCCAAGAATACAATACTCTTTAACCAGCACTAATGAGCAATTCATTGTTATGCCAAGCATTCTCCATCTACACCACCCTCTTCTCCTTCAATGAAACTTACAGCTACACAAACGCCGTTCCAGCAGCACAGTGACAACATATTCAAGCAAAAGAAAACATGGAGATCGGTGGTGCGTATGCATCCTCAACAACACACACTCATACATATCGATCACGAACTGCTAATCACAGTGTGTCTCAATAGTGAATCCATATCGGTCCCAGCGGAGGTGCCTTCATCTTCTCGAAATCAAGCCTCTTGTCCAAATCCTCATCCAGCTCACCAACAACGGCACTGAAAATCGATACAATTTGAAATACAATGACATTCCTACCCAGCTGCTGGGAGAGCCCACTCATATGAGCATCTAAACGAGAATAGGTCGGAGAGGACGGACAGAGAAGATTTACGGTAAGGGACGCTTTTACACTGTTTCGCTCGATTCCTAAGCCCGTTGAGGCTGAGGTAAAGAAACGAAATCAGAAGGGATTGTGACTTTAAACCCTCTTTTATTGTTCTGAAGTTCAAACGTTTCGGCAAAGGAGCTCGTCACCGCCCATAACTCTTCGACAAAATCCTCCAGGAACTAATTTTCGTTAAAACTCCAGACGGCAAAAAAAAACTCCCGACTGCACAGTCTAACGACTTATCTAAATGCGCAAAATTCCTCTTAGTTCCCTATCTGGCATCACATATTAAAAAACAATTGAATTATATCTACAGAGATGCTCAACCTTTATCCTCTTTCGTTGGCCATCCAACGAAGGTAAAAAATCTGATCGTGAACTAGGCAATTTCTGTTAACAAATGCAATCGAGCTGCATCCATTTGCAATCTGAAAGCGCGCATGTGTTTTCGCTTAGCTAAATGCAACGTCGAGCAGACCGCTTTTTGCGCGAAACCATACTAAGATGCAAAACGTTGAGATAAATGTGCAACGGTGGATGATCGGTGCTTCTGATGTGCCCACAATGACGTTCGCCATCAACGCATATTTACAGCTTTCTGTTCCGCTTCGCGTTGTCCTCATAAGCAACTGCGGCAAAATAAAGAATTCATGTATATTTGATGAGCTGAAGCATTTCCGATATGCTCCGATATAATAAAATGGCCTAAATCAGAAAATTTAAAGAAAAGCACTGCAATCGAAAGCTGATGACTGAAATCAAAGTGAGTCTCAAATGCAAACAGAAAGGGCATAAGCGCGCTCCGTACGTGAAATCAAGCGAAATTTTGAAAAGACAAAGCTTAAAATTGCCAGGCTTACTAAATATTTTGGGTTTACGGCTATTCCATTTGACCGAATTTCTTCTAATCGCTACAAGAAAAAATCGACAAGCTTGTGTGACTCCAACGTCAGCCATGAAATTACAGACACCACTATTTACTATCCAATTATTATAGGAAGAGACGTGGACACAGACATGAAAATACCAGACGAACAGTGGCGAGAGTTTCTTAAACGATCAACGAAGACCATCAAGCGATGATGCTAAAGAGAATCTCGGCCTTCGACATACAAAGGATTTTTTCAGGTGGACACATCACACTACTTTAAATAACTAGCAGCATAACATACCAGAACCTAGAGATAGCGAGTACAATTCCTGCTATAAGCATACGTTTCCACTCAATGCCTTGCTCATTTGAAGACACACAAAACGTCTGGCTTATTTGCAGAAATCGACAAAGGTCACAAGTGACTAGCGTAAAATGCACTTTAAACTATGTTAGCAGCAAAAAAAAGCGTTGCAAGAGGCAACACAGCCTTTCAGTTCGATTTTACAGCGATCCAACGCGCCAGGCCAGGTGAGCAATGTATATACGTACGTAGTTGTGTGGTGAGCTGCGCTGACCACATTTCCACAGCTCTCAGATCTTATTCCGTGCACAAAACAAAAACGCGTTCTCTCCCAAGCAACCGTTGAACGTTACATTCAGCTTTCGCAATTAAACATCTTCTAGCAACACCTGTACTACACATTTCAATAACCATTCTTTAGGCCGCGAATGTGGGTAGTGTGCATATATTCAATGCAATCGAATTTCATAAAGAAAATGCGGGCACTGAAATAGTTACGACGAACAAACAGGAGTGAAATCAACAAAAAAAGCTCAAGCTACCCACTATCCGCGATTTGATATACAAAAAAGGGCAAACGACGAAAAACGCAAACTAAGAGAGAGAGAGAGAGTATTTAATTGCATATATGATGAGCACAGCACGAGGTATTAACACACTATTGAAGGTGACAAAAACACTCTTCGTTCAGTTT
>JPKZ01002967.1:700228-714782 GCA_000803305.1 Toxocara canis | reverse complement strand
AGGGGTAATATTTGCATGACCGATCCTCACCGCACTATCAGCACTAACAGCATTGCACTTCTCTATGGAAGGAATCACTCTCAAGACATTGGACGAATAAAAGCGATTGCATTTTTTGTTTGCGAAATGTCATATATTCTTTACAAATAAAAAAATGCACTATGTGACAATAGCGGTTACGACGAAATCAAAAAAAAAAATAGATGCAGTCAGGCTATGGCAACATTTAACGTATTCCAAGTAAGAGTAGGAAATTCACGACAAAAAATGATGCGTGGGAATGTGCGCTAAGGGACGGCACGATATGCTTCTTGATGAGTGAGCAGACCAAATTTCTCCGTAGACTGACCGGAAATAACGAAAACTCGGACTTCAACTGACTCGGCCGGTTGTGCAGCTCTTCCACTAAAAGTTCGCTTCCTTCCTACTCCAGAGGTGAAAAAAAAGCATTCCGATCGGTTGCAAAATGCGTGCAAAGTATTTGCTCTGTTCTATGGGGATACAATACTATGGGCCGATGAATCTGTTCGAAATTAGTTGCACGGGTCAACTGTGGGCACACGCCAAGCACTCCAAAATAATCACTACTGTCGCTTCGCTGGTGGCCAAATCGAAACTACAGACAGATATATGCTTGCATCTACTAGCGCAGACATAACGCTCTAATAATGCGATTTAATTAATCAGTTTACTCAAGAGGTAGGAGACTTGGGAATAAGAACAATTAGCCAAACGAGCATAGGATCATTTCGCTCATAAGTAGCTCAAGGCAAGGGAGAGTACGTGCCAAAGTGGCTGGCATAATTTGCTTTTCAGTTACACGCCGATCAAACCAGCCAATTCCATACACTTGGAGGCCACAATAATCCATGATGCTCCATCGGAGTCAACCGTTTATGCAAACCTTCTACTAAAGAATTTTCTTTTGCAACCTGGGCGAGTTAACAAGGTTGGTACCCTTTCAAGGAGGTTCAAAGATAGAGATCGATCACGAAAAGTATCGATTGCTTTTCCTAGCAAAAAATGTGTTATTGCATTATAACGTGTTTATTGTAGCACATTCGGACGCAAAGGATATTGCAAAACAGTTCTTTGTTGTTTGCTTCATATCCAAATTTATTGGTCTTTCAAGTTTTTACAGTAATAGAAAATGGTAGCATTCTTCAATGCGCATCGGTCCGTTTCAAATGCAAAACGCATTTTTTTTTTGCTCCTTTTAAGAAGGTCAACGAATTGTTTGGGAAGTAGAGATAGGAAATGTCCCATTTAGTAAATTCATCCCCCCGGTAGGAGACTTGGGAATAAGAACAATTAGCCAAACGAGCATAGGATCATTTCGCTCATAAGTAGCTCAAGGCAAGGGAGAGTACGTGCCAAAGTGGCTGGCATAATTTGCTTTTCAGTTACACGCCGATCAAACCAGCCAATTCCATACACTTGGAGGCCACAATAATCCATGATGCTCCATCGGAGTCAACCGTTTATGCAAACCTTCTACTAAAGAATTTTCTTTTGCAACCTGGGCGAGTTAACAAGGTTGGTACCCTTTCAAGGAGGTTCAAAGATAGAGATCGATCACGAAAAGTATCGATTGCTTTTCCTAGCAAAAAATGTGTTATTGCATTATAACGTGTTTATTGTAGCACATTCGGACGCAAAGGATATTGCAAAACAGTTCTTTGTTGTTTGCTTCATATCCAAATTTATTGGTCTTTCAAGTTTTTACAGTAATAGAAAATGGTAGCATTCTTCAATGCGCATCGGTCCGTTTCAAATGCAAAACGCATTTTTTTTTTTGCTCCTTTTAAGAAGGTCAACGAATTGTTTGGGAAGTAGAGATAGGAAATGTCCCATTTAGTAAATTGCATCCACCAAATTTTACAGCTAATTTCAGTGGCTGTGGAGCTGACGTCATGGGGTAGACAGAAACGTATACACATACATACATACATACGAAAACGACATCACCACAATGGGCTTTGCAATTTGCAAATTTACGAAGCACATAGAGAGAAATAAGCAGTAACAATGAGAAGGAAGAAGGCCACTTTTGTTGCTCAGCAAAATTCAGCAGTTTTTAAACGCAGAAGCGTATGGAACAGGTGAGAAGCATTGACTAGATTTCCCTTTTACGACTGCTAGCAGGCTTTTTAAGCTCTTTGATGAATTTGCATTTACGAATCGAATTATGACCATGTCATGCCCATGTATTCATGTGCACGTGTCGGGCTCCTTCAGTCAGCAAAACTGTCTTATGGACGAGCTTGTGAAATTACGACATCTGATAGGCTACTTAGGATCAGTTCCCAAAATCGCTTTTTTAATCGACTCATCGAATTAGGAGAAAGTCAAATGCAACTAAATATATCAAAAAACTCGCACACGTCAGGACTCGCTGGATGCGTTTTCCGTTGATCATTTTGCAGAAAAACGTAGTTAGAGTAGAAGATTTTCATAAGCGATCGGATCAGTTAAAATTGAAGTATTATCATTTGTGAGCAATTTATGAAATCCTGTTGATGCGTTGGGTGAATGATTAGCGCACATACACTGCTGATTTTATGGCAAAGACAACACTTGTCTGCCGAATGAAAGCAAACGTTTCAAAATTTAAGTCACCGCAAAGAAATTTCTTCCGCTCTTTGCTGAAAATTACCTCTTTCGTTCCTGAGACTCAAAGCAAAGCAAAATTAAATCGATCACTCTCATTCATGCGACCTTACTTCTGGAGTAGCCATGCTGAGAGTTAGAACGGGCGTCAAAAACTGGAGAATAACAGGCTTGTTTGAGCTAACGAATCCGCATTCCAGCTAACAAATGCTTACTGCTTTATGACGTGCTCTAATTCGCACAGAAGATGCATGTTATTTATTGCGAACGCCAAACCATCTGATCGCAGCCAAAACCCGATTGCGCCATAACTGTATGAACAAGATGCGAAATGCCCTTCTCCCCTACCCTCTCTCTTTCTCTCTCTTCTCGCCATCCCCTTGTTTTACAGCTCTATCATCACCTCCCCGACTGCTTCGGTGCCAGATTTTTACAAACTTTTTTCGATGCAGCATTAATCCAACGTCATTTCAGATATTCAAAAGCGCCTATACCTAACCTTTTTAGAGCGAAAAACGTACAATGCTTTGTATTATATGAGTAGAAATGCGCACAAAACCCATTGGACTTTCGATACGTTGGGCACTCAATATGGTGAAAAGAAAATATTAACAAATATTAATGTGAATAAGGTGTGGGTGATTGATGCGAGCTACGGTTGTTCGCCTTACACACGTCACTATGAATTATAAAAGTAATTAGCGTGCCGAGTAATTCATCAATCCTTGTCCACTAAACTTATCTTATCAACCATTCACCTTCAGTTCAGCAAGTTCGAAAGTGTTTCGTATACGCTCAGTGCAACAGCGATCAATAAGTCGAATATCGCACTATGATGTTTTTCAAAAATTTTCGTTATTGATTAATTATTTAGCATTCACGAATTTCGTTTGCCTGAAGCGAGGTTTTTTTGTCAATTGAATTACAAAATCAAACGTTTATACTTTGGCAATCGCTTTGATTGCTGTCGCACATATTACTCTCAAAAAGTGCCTTTGGAAATACCACTGAAATAGATAGTTGCTGGAGGTATACCTGTTAAGTAGACCGTGGAAAAATATCATCAATTTCTGACTTTTAGATCCGAGAAGAAAACTACTCTGAAGTGATTACGAAAATTTCATCCGCCACATTTAAGACGCGCATAAAATGAGTGGGCATCGCAACGTCCCAATGAACAAAACTGCTTAAAACTCATTTAAACAATATTATAGGCGATGCAGTGGCACTTGAGAATTGCGATTGCAACAGCAAGAAAAGCTTGAAGAAAATGTCGACAAGTGCCGCCAACGCCAATATGGAAAGAGATGGCGCAATCGAGGAACTTTGGAGGCTAAGGAGTTCGAGCTCGGGCGTTCAATCGGCGCATCGGAAACGCGCCAGCCCACGCACGCAAAATGCATCGAACTTGATAAGTGAACGAGGAAATTGTGTTTAGCCAAGCCCCACGCTCCTCCTCAACCCCAGACAAAACATTCCCTCACTAAAGCTCAAGTGCCATCCCAAAGTGGAAGCCGCCCAGCAGCGTTTTCCCTTTAGCCGTCGCCACATTACAAATTGACCCAAGCCCATCCGATCGAAATCCGCAAGTGCCTAAGTCAATGAACACTAGTTTACGAGGAATTTGGCGAAGTTTTCCTTTTCCTCCTCAAGTTTCTGGTCGGACACATTCTTACTTTTCACTCACCCTATCACATCACAACGGTATCCTCTTACGATCAAACAGCTCCCGAAATTTGCTGGTCTCACGCCGAGTAGAAAAAAGCACCTCCTAACAGCACACTTCGATACGACGCGGTCCCAATTGATGTTCAGCTCCACCAAAAACTTCGGTAGCCCCTACCGTTGTACATACGAAGCGGTTCCTCAGCCTCGAATGAATCACCTAATTTGTGACAATCCTTTCTTCTTTTAACTCGAGAGGAACTGGCAACCATGCACATATTTATGCATTCAGTTGTCCACTTTAACAGTACTGCTATACAATGCAACGGAACAAGCAGAACCTACAAAAACATGGATCAGCCCGGATCTGACCACCGGTTTGCGGGATGTTAGTAAACTATGAACGACTGACATTTGCATAACATTCGGATGCTGCGAGCATTTGAGCAAAGTGACATTGTTTCATTATTTGCAAACAAAGCTGAGCGTTTTCAATTGCACGTGATGCATATTCGGGATGGCACTGGCTTATCTGTTGTGGCAGTTTCCGGAAAGTTTTTAGTCTTCAGCTTTCGTACAAACTGATCTGCAGCATTTTTAACGTATTTGCAACCGCTACCGGAATGGTGACCGAATTAGAAACCGGTGTTCTGAATTTCTCGCACGTTAAAAAAGAGAGGTGAGGGAGGGGGTGGGAGAAAGGGAGTGCGGGACTCCGTTTTGCTGGAATAGAAATGTGCCTGCGTGAGAATTTTAGTTTTTTCTTTTTTTTAAAACATATGAGACAAGCAGTGCACTTGAATAGTTCCGAAAAGCCAGTAGACACAAAATAAATGTAGCATTTAAGCGCGCCTAAGAGCGATAAAGCAATAAATGAGCGACTTTTTGCTCTCAACTTTGTTTTTAATAGCATCCTAAACACGAAACGGAATTAAAAGTTTTAGAATGTCGCCATCAAATACTTCCTGCGAGTTCGTTCATGGCCATATGCAAATAGCAAGCAACCCAAAAGTTAGAGGGCAAAGCGTATTCGATTCTAGTGTTCTTTAGTTAACACTTCGTTTACAACACATGAGAATAGAGCTCTCGTCCCTCTTAGGATGTTTTTGGCGTGCCTCGCCCTCCTCTCCCCGTTTATCCCGCGCAAGGCACAAACAATATAACGACACAAAAAAAACCAAAAACCATGTCAAAAATTACCATCCGGAATGGAAACAAACATAAACCCAACATCACCCTACACCTTACCATATGTGGCTAAAAACGTTCAATACTGCTTGAACACTTCCAACCTTCCCCACGTCCGACAAGTACCGGTGGACAGTACCTTATCAGGATCAGGCAAAACCTGGTCCGGTCGCCCCAACTTTGCTAACATTAGGGTAGGTTCGGTCATCTTTATCTTACTAGATGTCAATAAATAAAATGCATCCGGCACTGATGAAAACAGTGTGACGATGGCTGTACAGCGACAAGCGACCAAGTGCGCGTCACGCTTACTACTTTTTTCTCTATTATTACGCATCGTAATTTTGGATAAGGAATGTTCAATGTCTCTCAACCACTAGCACTTATTCGTATATCGCATCGATATCGTTGAGCATAGAAGCAGGAAAAGAAATTTACAACACCGCCAGATCATATCTTTGCAAATTCGCAAAAGAGGTTCATGGGATATTCCTAGCAAAACAAATTTCCAAGGCTCGCTTCTGTCGGCGATGAAAGCTATAAAGTCCGATAATGTGTACCATGCCCCCGTTTCGACCAACGACAAGAACCCCTAAAGATGCCATTAAGAGGGACGACCCTTCAACGCCATGACTAGTATTTAACTGAGTAATAGAGCATGACCCCTCTTCCATAAAACGAGGTACAGTTTCCTTTGAATGCTATAATCTGTCAGGTGGTATAATCGGTGTTCCAATGAACTGCAAAGAAAACACGATTTATCCATGATCAAGACGAAAGAATGAAACAATAAGTTGGTTTCAAAAGCCGAGGTCAAAGTGAAACAGATCATAACAACATGACAAAACGCGCAAACGTGAGTGGCATCGAGCATAAAACATAAACAGGATGAGTTGCAAAAAGAAATCGGGTAATCATGCTAAGACCACCAACTAGCTCTATCAGTCGTCCATCGGGTTTTCGTCTTCATCAATTTTCGGTGCCAGATAGAAACGCAGATAGCCGTTTTCCTCAATACCGTACTCTATCACCACGGGAATGTTGTTGCACAATGATATCTTCACCTAAAAATTATACCTTAATTGATAACTTAATGAGAAAAATTACAAAGGGGAGACAAATTAGATGACAAATACATCAGGTTACTCCGAGTTTTGCATACTGTCGCCAATCAAAACTGTTGATTGGTGCTGTCAAAATCTTACCACGGCATGCTATAGAGATTAATTTTTGAAGTAATAAAAACCAAAACCACGAAACGCTAACAACTGATGCAAAACAAGGAGGATAATATTATTAATAACAATGGTTACACCAGTAATGAGGATGAAAACAACGACAACGGTGATAAGAAATAATAGAAGTAGAAACTAGTATTCGTAACAAGAAATGTTTAACAATAGTAATGACAAGAAAAAAGTGACGAAACAAACCTTCTGCGACAAACCAGTTGCCTTTGTAAAGTGGTTCATATATTTGATCGAAAAGCTTACATTAACGGGCTCTTTTACAACAATCAATACCGCCTGAATAAAAACTTGTCATGTAACGATTATTTCTCACGAACAATATGTCCCAATTAGAAAGATTTTATCGCATCACATTTGCTTCTCCTACCTCCATTCGCTAACGCAAAATCGTTCAGCAGGAAAGCCGAGTGACAAGCTGTAAGCTGTTTCAAGCGACATCCATGTTGTGCTTTCTTAAATGCCGCCGATTGCTTTTTGAATTAAAGATCATAGAACACTGGATTTCTTCAACTCAAATTGCTCGCCACTTATTGTTAGCCCCGAACGAGTTCAGCTTGATAGTTGGCTCCTACACTGAGGATCTAACAGCCGAAACAATTACTCATACGCAGAAATATCGCATAAAGACAGAGCCGTTGATTTATCGATTAGCGTTTAGGGCGACGCCTTTAACCGCATGTAACTATTTTTTCACTATGCACCGAGTCATGAGAATTTTCGAAGTAACAGACTTCATCTTCTACTTTAAGGTTTCGTTTTGCGTGCTATAACAAGCTGGCTGATCGACAAGTGAGCAACTCCTTCCCTAAACGATGTTTCTGTTACAGTGGAAGCAACCGATTGCTAGAGCAATCATCTCCTACGTTTTACCGCTTACTGAGATTCGTTTAAGGCATATAACATTAAAACTTTTCATCTCTTACAATCCTGTTTATATAACCTTCTCAATTACTTGAACAAGCTATTCAAAAAGCTTAAAGCACCGCTACTCACAGACATGCTCACTGTCGTGTTATTTGAAAAAGGGAACGTGGTTACAGTTGCCGTCTTGAGAAATCTCATTTAAAAAACTGATTCGTGATTTAGAAAAAGAATGCGTGATTACATCATCGTCATCGTTATCAGCATTCTTAGTGGGTGCATAGTTGACAACCGATGAGCCTGTATCGCCCTTGCCGGTGAATACGATACCTGCTTTGGTGACCGTTATCGTCAACGAGTCAGAGAACATCGCCAGATCACGACATGTCTTCTAAAATTAAAATCCTCTCATCCCAACCTACAGAAGCATTACGGAGACAAACTAAGATGGCAACAAGTACGACGCAACCATAAATGTTTTTTGAAGAGATGTAAGAGGGGATGCAGGTTATTCTTCCTTTCTACCACATGCTGTGGGTGAATACGCGGCTGCGGCCGTAAAGCAGACCAGATGCCATCAGAAACTTCTCTGATTCTGAAATGATATTTTCTTTTCTGGATCAGCGAGACCCTGATAACAAAGCGAAGTCACCCTGGAATCCGACGTAGGAGCCAGGTATTCCTGAAATATGAGGATGCGGATGGAGCAGTGCGTTCGCGAAGCGGAGCCGCAGAATAAGCTTCGGAAACTTGAATTCGAGCTCTCTCCGAAGATGAAGGGGGCATAGTCATTCATGAGATGCGAACTGCAGCGCGCGTCGCGTTATCCTCTAGATCGGAGTGGGAATCAAGTCCTTCTAGAGACCTGAGCCGAATTATTCGAAGCCCAGTGCCTCAAGCTGAGTTCCCCAGGTGGCGGAGCAGGAGTTGGAACACCGTAATCGTAGAGGCCAGGACAGGATCATCCTGAGAATCGGAATCGATGCCGAAGCCAGCTTCTTCCAGATGATGAGTTAGAGGCCGAGATTCCTACCCTCCAGGGAGCTCGATGCAGATCTAGCCCACCGGAGCTCCAAATCATTAGTCTGCAGCTCGTGAAAAGGGCGGTTTGGCATAAAACTAAAATTTTTATCCTGTACGTTATTTCCCTATTCTGAAGTTGCCAAGCGCTCAAGAGTATTCAAAAGCTATCTTCTTCACTCCTCTGCGCAAGTCGGGCAAATATATTATGGATTCCATCCAGGTGAAATTCCGGAGTGCTGAGCTCTCTTCGAGCATTAAAGTCACTGAGACTCCGGTCGGATGAGCATTCTTATTCGTTATTCATCTCCGTCACAAGCATGGGTGAGTGATGCGTTTACATAAAATAAAATATCAAAATAGCAAGCCTTTAGCGACAGCAACTGCTTCTGATCGTCGACGTTCTCATCCAAACCATAGATGCGTAAATCTAATCGTGTGTTTTATGGCTCAGGCTCGGTCCAGTCCCATTTGTGGCACGACAGGACGCTTAGATGAAGCTACCATCAAATGTGCGTATGAAACCTCCATTAGGAATGGTAAAGTCGATAGCGAAAAGTGAGCTAGTGAAAGAGAAACTAAACGACCGAACTAAAAAAACCAACAGCGGAACCGATACACTGTCGACCACACTATCGCACTTTGGTAGTCATTTCTGCGTGAACTGCTCCCACATTGTGGCAAAATAATGTAAAGAAAAAGGCAGAATTCAAGTTTCAATGGAACTATTAAAGCAATTGTGCATGCGTTCAACCCCACGGGAAAGGAGTTGGGAAAGAGCAAAACCTGGAATTCACCGGACGGCATTGTAACGACTGCTGCATAATCTTGATCGGGAATGCCCAAATGTTCGTTATCGATATCCATCATCTTTACGGTCACTTCTTGCATTTTACCCTAGAATGAAATTGCCCGTTAATAACAAATATCATTACATTTCTCCTTAGATGCATCAAAATGTTCCTTCCCAACTACGACAACTGGAACAGAGTACAGACTGGAAGGATCCGAATCTCATAATGAACACGTAACCGCTATGAGAATAATTTAGAGAAAAGAATAACAAAGAGAAAAATGCACACTACAGTCCGCAGCACATTTTCTTCCCTAAAACAGCAAAACCTGTAAAACTGAAGCAATGGCAGGTGATGCTTCCATATCAACGACTAGTCAGCCTACGAAAACAAAATCGCTCTCACCGATACAAATGCACTCACCAGCCCTGCCCCCATCCCAAGTTTCCGGACTTCAACGCGGTCGCAACGTTTGCGCGTAGTTCTGTTTGCGCCCATTTGCTCGCGTTTGTCTCGACTACCGTAAGCTTATGTATGACTACTGTTATTTCTTCGACTATAATCATTGGCGGGTGCTCTTCTTGAACCGTCGAAATATGCGTCCCAATTATTAAACAACTACAGAAAACTACTAAACTCATGTGAACGAATTTTTCTCAAAGTCCCTCTTCTCCTATGCTTTTGCAAATAGAAATCTGTTAGAGTGCGCCGCCAGTAAATATCAACTGATCATAGATAACGGCAAAGAGTCAGGCTTTCAAGCATGTAACACACATATCTCTCACCCTTTTGGTGTCTTCGAAGGCAAAAGTGATGGAGTCAGCATCGTTCTCCTCGTATCGGATGAGGCAAGTATCATCGTTGTTGGCACACTTAAGCGCCTTTGCCATATTGGCCAAGCTCATGCCCAAGTTGATAGTTCGATCACATCGATATGTTTCGAACAGACCCACCTCTAGCTTCATTGACACCAACGCCACATGCGACGAGTCCATCGCCTGTAAGACACAAACAAAATTGGAATATGATGCCACAATGCAACGCCAACTTATCACTGATGCGGGCAGACATCGAACAGATAGGGATCACGAATCCGTTCCGATATGATTAAGCTGCCTGCGGTTTGAAACAAAGCACAACGCAAACTGCTCAAATCGTTGTTAAATCTGTTGATAAAATCCCATGTTATCAGCGTCATCGAAAACCATACACTGAAATGGCGGATGATACACGTCTGTTGATGTTTTGACTGAGCATTTGGATTTTCGAAGGATACTTTTTTACCCCAAAATACAAAAAAATAAAGCTTATCATGCCATTTTTCTGTGTCGACAAAGCATCAGTCGTTTTTTTCAGCCCTTATTCCATACTCTCCTCAATTCTCAATTAATCAATCTCAGATCACATCACTCATAATACAACAAAATTTTCATGGCTTCGGTAAATTTGCTATCTGCAAACTGTGCTACGGCGCTATCTTGCTCGTGTATATATGTCTGATGGGTGTCTATTTGTTGAGTAGTTTTAACACGGGAGTTACTAAAGATGGGACTTTGAAACTGGGCAGTTGAATCTAGATGCGTAAATCTAATCGTGTGTTTTATGGCTCAGGCTCGGTCCAGTCCCATTTGTGGCACGACAGGACGCTTAGATGAAGCTACCATCAAATGTGCGTATGAAACCTCCATTAGGAATGGTAAAGTCGATAGCGAAAAGTGAGCTAGTGAAAGAGAAACTAAACGACCGAACTAAAAAAACCAACAGCGGAACCGATACACTGTCGACCACACTATCGCACTTTGGTAGTCATTTCTGCGTGAACTGCTCCCACATTGTGGCAAAATAATGTAAAGAAAAAGGCAGAATTCAAGTTTCAATGGAACTATTAAAGCAATTGTGCATGCGTTCAACCCCACGGGAAAGGAGTTGGGAAAGAGCAAAACCTGGAATTCACCGGACGGCATTGTAACGACTGCTGCATAATCTTGATCGGGAATGCCCAAATGTTCGTTATCGATATCCATCATCTTTACGGTCACTTCTTGCATTTTACCCTAGAATGAAATTGCCCGTTAATAACAAATATCATTACATTTCTCCTTAGATGCATCAAAATGTTCCTTCCCAACTACGACAACTGGAACAGAGTACAGACTGGAAGGATCCGAATCTCATAATGAACACGTAACCGCTATGAGAATAATTTAGAGAAAAGAATAACAAAGAGAAAAATGCACACTACAGTCCGCAGCACATTTTCTTCCCTAAAACAGCAAAACCTGTAAAACTGAAGCAATGGCAGGTGATGCTTCCATATCAACGACTAGTCAGCCTACGAAAACAAAATCGCTCTCACCGATACAAATGCACTCACCAGCCCTGCCCCCATCCCAAGTTTCCGGACTTCAACGCGGTCGCAACGTTTGCGCGTAGTTCTGTTTGCGCCCATTTGCTCGCGTTTGTCTCGACTACCGTAAGCTTATGTATGACTACTGTTATTTCTTCGACTATAATCATTGGCGGGTGCTCTTCTTGAACCGTCGAAATATGCGTCCCAATTATTAAACAACTACAGAAAACTACTAAACTCATGTGAACGAATTTTTCTCAAAGTCCCTCTTCTCCTATGCTTTTGCAAATAGAAATCTGTTAGAGTGCGCCGCCAGTAAATATCAACTGATCATAGATAACGGCAAAGAGTCAGGCTTTCAAGCATGTAACACACATATCTCTCACCCTTTTGGTGTCTTCGAAGGCAAAAGTGATGGAGTCAGCATCGTTCTCCTCGTATCGGATGAGGCAAGTATCATCGTTGTTGGCACACTTAAGCGCCTTTGCCATATTGGCCAAGCTCATGCCCAAGTTGATAGTTCGATCACATCGATATGTTTCGAACAGACCCACCTCTAACTTCATTGACACCAACGCCACATGCGACGAGTCCATCGCCTGTAAGACACAAACAAAATTGGAATATGATGCCACAATGCAACGCCAACTTATCACTGATGCGGGCAGACATCGAACAGATAGGGATCACGAATCCGTTCCGATATGATTAAGCTGCCTGCGGTTTGAAACAAAGCACAACGCAAACTGCTCAAATCGTTGTTAAATCTGTTGATAAAATCCCATGTTATCAGCGTCATCGAAAACCATACACTGAAATGGCGGATGATACACGTCTGTTGATGTTTTGACTGAGCATTTGGATTTTCGAAGGATACTTTTTTACCCCAAAATACAAAAAAATAAAGCTTATCATGCCATTTTTCTGTGTCGACAAAGCATCAGTCGTTTTTTTCAGCCCTTATTCCATACTCTCCTCAATTCTCAATTAATCAATCTCAGATCACATCACTCATAATACAACAAAATTTTCATGGCTTCGGTAAATTTGCTATCTGCAAACTGTGCTACGGCGCTATCTTGCTCGTGTATATATGTCTGATGGGTGTCTATTTGTTGAGTAGTTTTAACACGGGAGTTACTAAAGATGGGACTTTGAAACTGGGCAGTATGATCTACACTTTAAGATCACCTCATATATTCGCTTTCAAATCAGTCCATTCCTGCCCAAAAAAAGGTACATTCCTTAAAAATGGCCGCAAAATCAAAAGCTTTCAAAAGCTAGCAAAAGCTGATGGCAGACTTCATTAACTTGGTCGCATAAAAACGAACCTTTAGTGGAATAGATATGTATGCAGGTCTGGCTGGACATCAACTGAATGCTCCTCGGTAGTTTATCCACCCTGCTTGGATTAATGATTGAGTTATCAAAAAGAAAATCGGGCAGGCCCATTACTTTTGGCTACGTTAACAGAAAGGCGTTTTTCGCCTAAACACCGTAGCTATAATAATAAACGTTAGCAATGAGAAAACAGCATAACGAATGTGAATGAGGAAATAACCAAGCAAATTTTGTCTTCGCCGACATTCATATCACCTCCTCCCCATCCCCCTTCCGGCGTTCCTCGTCATCTACCTACACACATTTCCTCTAATATTGAAACGGATGACGTTCCGTCACAATCTGATGAACGCGGGTTTGGTAAATATTCTCACGATTTTTTCCCGACGGAATAATCATAGGTGCTCACTGCTACCTGATTCCGGCGTTTCTCTGCGATTTCAACTTCCCGCTGTATCGAATTCCCCGTGATACTTTTTTTCGTTCAAGCTTTTTGCTCTGTTCACACCGCCACTCTAGCTTCTTTCAAGCCGTTTTTGAACTCAGCCTGAAATTGGGCTGCGACATGTGACGGGTTAAGCTCACGAATGAAAAGAACGATATAAACGTGTATATGCAAAGTCTTACCTGGAGGCACATGGCATTTTCACTGCAATCGAATGGTGCATCTGTGACGAGATCCTTGATCGCTTCGATAATCTTCTTCAGTAATGCCGCATTTCCAAGTTTCGCCTCAAACATCGCCACTTGCCCTTCACACAACGCACCACTACAAAAATTTTGCACATGGTGATATACTGAACAAGGAACGTCGGGAGATCGAAACGGCCATCGATCGCAAAACTGCGAAATGCAAAGCAGAGCAGAGCAAGCGAAATCGAAAAACGTCAAGTACGCTGCAATAAAACTCATGAAAACGTCCAATTCCTCGGCGTTTTCAACTGGAACCCGGTATCCTGTAACCCCCAAAAAACAACTGCTCTTCTAACCACACACCAAGAACAAAAAATGAAACAACGCAATGCCGCGCTGAAGCAGAAAATGCTTCTGCACATTTTCGCGCCATAATTCAAAATTTCCCACACCTCCCTCAACAGGCATTTCGCTTTTGGGTCGCAACTACTAATAACAGCGCAACACCGGTCCTATCAAGTCTGCGAAAGTGATGAATGGTGAAGGTGACGGATGGTCTTTATTCACATGAATATGTTTAAGAACACCGTTGTTTCGCAAACCTGTATTTGATAGATATCGAATAGACCAGCCTCATACATTCAGCGATCAATCGCTGCGCTGAACTCTGTCCTATCAAGTCTGCGAAAGTGATGAATGGTGAAGGTGACGGATGGTCTTTATTCACATGAATATGTTTAAGAACACCGTTGTTTCGCAAACCTGTATTTGATAGATATCGAATAGACCAGCCTCATACATTCAGCGATCAATCGCTGCGCTGAACTCTTGTCCCCAACTAA
>JPKZ01002967.1:674313-700184 GCA_000803305.1 Toxocara canis | reverse complement strand
TCCTCGTCTGCTTCATTATTCACAACCCGTCCCGTTATCTCATTCCTTAGGCTGCTCATTCATTGCTATCAAATTTAAATATTTTTTTCTTCTCACAGAAGCGCTGCCATTTGTTCATAATCTGTTTAGCGAAAAATATGACTATTGCTTTTCAGCTTGTTGTGGTATGATCATGGCTCAAGAAGCAGGAACATCAGCATAAACCCGTTATACCACCTCTCTTCGACGCATTATATGGTCTCAGATGCAGTCTACCTTATACAAATATCTAACGAGTATGCGTCTGCGAAACAACAATATTCTTAAGCAGGTCCGCATGTATGCGGCTTACAACGAACTTTAGTGGTGTCCATCACTAACTGATTGGAATTCGTTTCAGATGCGTGAATTTTGCAAAACACTTCTCTTGACCCAAAACATCTCGATTCAGACATATGCATTTCACCGTTGAGTTAAGGAAACATTGAAATTTTCCCTGTAACCAAAGCTTCTTGAAGTCCGCAAATTATGCTGCCGGAAACCGCGATTGCAGCACTATATTTTTTGGGCGAAAAAAAGAACTCAACATTTTCATGGGAGGAAAAAATGCAGTAAATTTATGATGAATGCGACGATAAATATAATTTTTATGTTTAACATGCCCATCGCGGTAAGTTATGGAATAATAAAGAAATGCGGGTTCCCAGGCCTAAAGAAGCGCGCGGTTTTGGAATTTTGGTCGCCACTTTGAGCCCTCACTATCGTCATTCTGTCGATTTAGTTCAGTTCTCATTGGACCGTTGCGAATGCGAAAAATAACCCGTCGGAACGATTTGTAGTCTGTCTGTGGAAAGGTGGGGTGGTATATTGGGCTTTACGAACGATTTGTTTAAAAAAGAAAAATCAAATTTACTGAACCAGTATGATTCATCATCGGATAAAATTTTTCTTTGGCAAATAAGTACATGATGATTGGAACTAATAGAACAGCATCTATGGAATTCGAGAAGGCTGACGCTATTAAGAGAGCGCTTTAAAAATAAAGGGTAGGTCTCCATCTTTGGCGCTTCTGCGCATGGAACAGGGAGGATTTATTGGTGGCAAAGCCCTTACGTGGTCAATCAGTTGAAAGAAAGTGTGAACAACTCTAGTGATCCATATCTCCATACGAAATCCACATAAATTGTAGTGCACATATTTGCGTAGAAAACAAATTTTTGACCGATAAATTTTTTAAACCGTGAAATTTTTTGACGATACAACCCGCTAATGCATGCGCGTTAGGAGGGTTAGAGGAACAAAGGACTGTTTTGGAATGCGAACGGGCATTAGATCGGAGCTGTATGTGCAACAAAAGTGATGCAGTAATGCGCTGATATGATCGAAAAGAATTGCTTGCAGCTGCACATCTTTATGATCCTTATTGTCTATTCTGGTGCATTTTGTTGTTCCACAGTATCCCATTGCTCCCCTTCCTCTAGCTTTCCCCTTATAGCTTAACGGCACTGATTGTACAATTCACTATAACACATTTCGTAACACATTTCAACTTCTAATCATCTCAGTGTGTCTGTGTGATGAATAAATACTTATGCTGTCGGCACTTATGCATACCTTCCAATAACTGGTAGCCGGAAAGTTATTTTCTGTTTTTTTTTTCTCTGTTCCACCCAATCGATTGGGATCATCGGTTATGGATTTGTTGATTTGATGTTATATTCATGAACCGGAAGCCTTTGAATGCATTCTTAACCGCCGAAGGTTAGAGTGAATTTTTTTCTTCAAGTATGCAGTCCCAAGTTAGTAATGTTTCTTTTGAGAGCAGTACTTTCTAACCTCGTTCTACATATAATAGAAATTTCGCCTTTCATACCAAATAACCCTCTGCTCCCCGGTAACGGCGTTTTGAATACAATGGCGAGAAAACCGTTAAAAACAAGGTTATATACCAAATGTCAGTACAGACAAGAATTGTCAATTATGGTAACATAAAAATGAAATAAGAAATCCCGTTTCGCTATGTTGCCCGCATAGTAGTCTAAAGTTAAGTCGGCTTTTATCTCAGTTATCCTACTAGCAAGTTGATTGCAAAAATATTCAAACATCGATTATCGCTCCGTCTGAACCGCTGACTAATATCCAGAACAAAGTCGGAAAAATCCCAACGTCGTTCACTGTATCCCACTTTGTATGCTTGAAGATCTTGTGCTTGTTGTTTTGGCAATAAACAGTTCCTGTTTCAATGGTATTATACTTCAGCATTTCAATGTAATCGTATAATTAAGTTGGCGCTTCCAGTATGGCAGTGCATGATCCAACTGCTATACCCATTTCATGATATTAGCTGTCGCTTTTTTCTTCTTAGAGAGTCTGCTATTTGAAGTAGTCTTAATCTGGACACTTGCCACTTCTGCAAATCTATTCAACAAGTATGTATTTTCGTTTATCTTTCACTTCATTCGTCGTCTATATTTGAATTCGCGCGTTTTACACGTTTTGCTCTACAGCATCTAAAAGCATCCTGAAATCTTAAGCATTACAATCCGAAAAAGTTCTCTTCCTCAGAGCATCAGCGGTAATGCTTTCGGTGGACATATATTGAATATGTTTGCGCAACCAAACGCGATTGATTGTTTTAAAATGAGAACGCCTTTTTTGCATACTTTTTCGTGGATATTTGGGTCATTAATGCTGCTAACGTCCTAACAAAATGGAAGGTAAATTTTCATAAGATTCACCCATCTGCATTTCGCATTTACAGCCCAAATCATTTGTGTAGCAAACAACTTGTACGTAAGGAAATGAATTGGAAAGCTTTTAACGAAACTGGTTCGATATGCGCTTTTGGAATCTCGATTGAAACGATTAACCTGCTTCATACGTCGGCAACCAACGGGATGGAAGAAGAAGTACAAATTCTTAGGCCATGCGAAGGGTCCGTTAACATTCATGTTTTGGGTAAATGGACCTCTCGGGTGCAATAGGTGAGTAATTGCATGCACTTCCTCACATGTGACGCCACCCATGCGTTACGTAAATGATTTTGCCGGATAAGATTTGAACGCTGCCTCGTTTTACTGGATCATGCGACCAAAGGAGGGAAGGCTGATATACTCCCGACCCGCCGACACATGATTTACGTTCTAAGTGCATAAAATCAAAGTAAAATCTTTTATGTTCCATCAGGCGTTTTTGCCCACAAAGCGATCAAATACGTGCACTTAGCAAGTTGTGCGTTCAAATAAGTGAAGCTGCTTTTACTCTTAGCGCAAGGTTTCCTAAATTTTTCGCCCTCGTTTCCCAAAAACCTCCCATCTCATATTCAGGGACTAGCTTGTCAAGCTGCGCTCGATGTACAATGTGGAATCCAGTGAAGTTCTACAACATATGAACTGAAAGTATGGTCCACAGAATCGAACTGGCTCTCATTTTTTACTCTCTTCTACTTTCCTCGCTATAGCTCATTCAGAAATTTATAGTTCCTGAAGAGATTTTATTTGAGAGTTCATGCAGCGCTCTAAATTATTAGTGTTGAATTTCAGCACTGTAGCCTATCCAATTAGCGAGCTAAAACGATCGGAAGGGCAACACATATGGAAGCATAGACACGATTTTGTTGTGCTCTTTTTGATGGCAAAGTAATACGCATTGCTTATGCTCCATGTATCATCCATGAAATGTGATGTTCGTTTGCTGAATAGGAATTATTTATTAGATTGTAATGGGTTGCTCATTCTGTGATGAAAATGGGTCACATTTCTCCGCTAAGAGACACCAGTTCGCGTGATCATATTGCACAGATATAATACGTAACGATGGCACCATCGCAACCAACTCCTCCAGTTCACCCTGAAAAAAAAACGATTTAATATATGCACAGACCTTTACGAACAGCCTCGTCTTATAACAAAGAAGTTTTTAACATACATATACTTAATAGTGCAGTTCTTCATTTGACTAAATACTGTAAGTGTGATCTCCAGTTGATGATCATTCCATAAAAGATAACAATGCTGAAGCGAATGATCGTCATTGATTTCTTCGTATCTGAACCCATCGACATTATATTGTTGTTACTTGGTTGCCTATTAAAGGCCTTTATAATTGTTACTGAAAAAGCACACAAGTCATTTCGTCGACGTATGCGCTGTTGAAAACAAAAGTGAATAAATGTTCATTTTATTGTGCTTTGAATGAAAAAAAGATTGGATTTTCTCGTAACGTTTTTTGCCATTTAACAAATTCACGTCTAATGAATGCCCGATATGTCCAAAATATTTCGAATCGAATCGAATCTTTTATTTAGTCGATAGGCAAGGACTACCTTTACGACAATACAAAGATGATACAAATATGATACAAAGGGGCACAATCAGATACAACCACAATAAATATACCACGTCACACTACATCGCTACATATCACTGCTCAGCTCAAAGGCAACAGTGTACTGAGGAAAGCAGTCGCTCGGTGTCTTATGGTTTTTAATCCGTAATTTGATCGGAATGTTTCACAAGTGCACGTTTCAAGCCTCGTTCGGTTATGAGTTGTTTTTGGCAGCAAGTTATTTAAATTTTCACTGAGTTGACCATTTTGCATCTTCTCGACCACTGCTTTAAATTCTATGCTGCTCAGTGTTGCAATACCTCCCCAGCTGTACGGCTGAACACTCGTTTCCGAGGATTATGTCCCAGTTTGATAACGTGTTCTCCATCCGACTCCTTTCGGGTCTATAAAATGTTACCGGAATGATTTGTTGAAATTTTACTACTATTTGTTAAAAATTTCATTAGCACGAAGAAATACGGAAACACACATCAGAGATGTAGGCCTTGGAGAGGTCGCAACACAATGAAGGCTTACACAGCACTCGCCCCTGGCACACCATTTCCTTCACTGCCGTATTCGTTCGGTAGAAATATGCGGAAAAAAATATGTTTAAAATCCGCTAGGTTCTCTGCGAATAAATCTTGCTAGATTTAATCGCTCTCTTCCAACTCATTTTCCGCTCTCATCTTGGCCAACAGGTTCTAGAACGCTGGTTCTATCCGAGCTGTCAAAGCATTGTACAATTCGTCCGTCGTAAGCAAATAAATAAACATTTCTTTTAAAAAAGACTTAATAAAAGAGGAAGAGACCTTTTTGAAAACATGATAGAAGCGATAGAAGGTGACCCTTTGTAAAGTACTCATTGCCTCTTGGACAGCTTCGGTAAGGATAGTTTCGCTGAGTTCTGCGGCCAGTTGTTCCTCAACGCCTACCACCAATGACGCTAATCGACGACCTGAAATTCTCTTTTTTTACACTTTTCATCAAGAAATGATAACACTTTAATTGTGGAATCGAAATAATCACAGCATGGGTCGTATCACATCGAGGACTTAAGGCGCGTGCCGTACATGCAGGACTCTGACACATAAAGAAACGTGACGACGTTAAAACAGGTGCGATGCACTGGCGCAGTCCTTGCGCATTCGATTTACTACAGTCAGCGGCTCTGCTCAATTGGCTTAACGCGAGAGCTTTTCCTCCGTAAAACCTGATTTGTAGCATGTTAGCGGTTCGCTATTAATGCGATAAGATTAAATATGATGCTGCATCTGGTGAGCTTCTTTTTACGAAAAACAGTTCAAAAAATGTGGCGCCACTGTCTATGTGAGCAATACAGAAGAATGCTGTAATCGTTGCTTTACATTTTTTCTTTGACCGCACTCGCATTTGCTAGTGCGAGTAAAATCTAGAATTCTTCAAGCCGTAATTCGACAAGAGATGAGTAGACGGCCCCATCCCCTAACCTCACTCCTTTTCGCTTGCGCTATCAGCAAAAATTAAAGAATTTTCGTATCCGGTCGGGGAATATAATATACTGTATAGGTAACACAGGTAAGGCATCCCACGCGAGCGGCTCCAAACAATCACCAGAGGCCCCTTAGCGGGCTTTGACCTCTTGTATGACGGAAGTTCCTAAACGGCCCCAAACTTAAGTGCCGGCGGACATTTCACATGGACCCAGAACTTCTCTCTTGCCGACTTATGCTACAAAATACACTCTTTAGTGTTCATCAGAGAAAACAGTTCTTCACTTTTCAATTATTATGATGTACTGTCATATAGCGGAAGAGCTGGTTTGGGATGCACCTGTGAGCGGCATCTGGTATTAACCTAAGACATTTTTTTCGGGAGGGTAAGGGTAGGGTGAAGTAGGCACATCTAACACGATTTATTGCCGTCGACTGGTTCGGACGCCTATGGTATGTGAACTTTTTCAGTGAAAAGAATAAAATCGCATCTTTTCTTCGAAACTGATTCGATATAATTATTAGCAGTAGTTGTTTGCGATAAATAATAGTTTTCAGAAACGTACTTAACGCTGGACTCCAGTTGCTAATGCCGGAAACAATTCTGGCAACTCGATTGCCTTTTGGATTAAAGTAGTTGGGAACTGAGGGCGGCCTTGTTCTCGATGTATTCCAGAATCGCTGTAGTATGCCTTCGAATAGATTTGCGAATATAGACGAAGTTGCAGTACTGGTTTGCGGGCTTGAAACATCGATTGGCAAAGAACCCTAAAACGAATATCAGAAAATTCATGTGCTGCAGATCTCAAAAACAATGGGAAGGAATGGGCAGCCATTTTCGTAACGAAGATATATTTTCTTAAACAAAAATCGCTCAGTCGCAGAGCAAATAATTCAAATGGTGATATCACGTCTATCATACGATAGCCCGGAAAATAATCGGTGAATGGACGTAGCGAAAAACATTTCACCTCAATTACTCGTTGTTCCTTCGTGGAGTCGAGATGGAATTTGATGAGAGGAAGGCGTCCTAAAATAAAGCAAACGTAATGAATGCTACATGAGCTATCACACCGTACTGTGCAGTAACACCTGCAAGTATAGATTTATGCATACGGGTATGTATGCGTCCATGTGCGCATATGTGTAGGTCTTTGTTTTTATGTGTGTGTGCGCGCTTTCGCGCCAATAGGCTTATGTGGGCGTCTTTGTGTATTGTGTACATTTGCGCTTGGATATGTATATGCTTATGTTGGCAAATGTTGTGTGTAGAGCGTGTGTGATAGTGTAAGATGCGCATGTATAGCGTGTGTGATGTGCGTGATATGTGTATCTGCGATTGTGTGATGCACGTGTAATGTGTGTGTGGGTGTGATGTGATGTTTGATTTGTGTGCTTGCGTATTGTGTGTCTGTGTGTGATGTGTGTGATGCGTGAGTGTGATGTGTGTGATGCGTGCGTGTGATGTGTGTGTGTGTGTGTGTGTGATGTATGTGACGTGTGTTTTTTTCGTGTGTACGTATGTGTGAATGTGCTTAGCACCAAATTGTATGTGTATGTATGTGTGCTCGCCTGTATGTGCGTGTGTTTTTTTGTGTCTGTATGTATGTGTGTACGTTTTTGTTTATGTCCATGTGTTTTTTTAGTCTGCTGTTTGATTTGTTGTTCTGTTTATCTTTTTCCGTAATTATGCATAATGACTGCGTAATTGATGCGCTCCTAACTGAAAGCAGACGTATTTATGTAGAAGCACAGTTTCCTATTTGCAGCAATTATAAGTTTCTCTTTATGCAGAATGTCAAAAAGTTGAAACAGTTTGCTTTAACTTGGTGCGACTCACGTTTGGAATAATGACCAAGGCTGAGAGTTAGAGAGAGTCAAATCATCTCTGCAATATCAGTTGGGCAGTTGTTCCTATGAGGACCACTCATTAGGAAGGAGGAATGGTGTGAGCTAGAAACAGAAAGCGAAACGAAATTTAGAAGGATTTAGTGGTATGCAAGGTTTTTGTTGTCAGTTGTGTCCACATTGATGCATACGAAATTATTATAGAAAACATTAACGCGAAACTGCTTCGAAATTTGTACAGCGATTATCTTCTGAGCGATACTTTTTTTCTTTGATCGCACTCAGATGCACATCAAAGGAAACGGCTCGGCAAGGTGAACATAGGCACTTGGGAACGGTGTGTTTGGTTTAGGTAAATGAAGTCGTACGACTTTATGACATCCAAACCTAAGGTGATTTGGATCTTTGCAATAAGCTCATTCGGCTATTTCATTTATTGCCCATTTGAATAGGAGCAATGGCAAAATTATTTTCTGACGAAATGCTAGCAACTAGCTGCGGACTGTTCTCAACAATGATACTTTTGGTTTAGGCTAGCCCTATATGATAATAAAAACTGTATTTGCCATTGAAATTTTTGAAAAGTTGTTTTCTAAATTCGTTGCCTTTATTCCATGCTGATCCTCGGTTCAGTCGATCAAAAAACCTGGCATTTGTTCATCCAAAATTTGTGGGAAGCCGCTGGAAACTACTAAGAAAGGACGCATTGCCACAGCCAGCTATTACAATTTAAGCTTCAGAATTCACAGCGATCTACATCAAGAGCAGTGCAGGCAGAACTTCTCTAGAACATCTGTCACTCTTGGGTGTTACGGTGCGTGAATAGTGAGACTGCGACAGGCAGCTCCGAATTTTTAACTACAACAGATGTGCCTTTAACGCTGTTGAGACTTTTTTAACCAGCATCTTGACAAGCTTACTAAGCATAAGACATACAACAGGTCATGAAGAATGTATGGCAAAAGCCCACCAAATATTGTCCATTATTAACGCATTAGTAATGGGGAATTGTCGATAAGCAGCTAACTAATCAAAAATTGCTAACAGCTGTCAACTTTTCTTGCTTATTCAGCTGTTTATGCAAGCACCCAAAAGTTCACCATTTGAAGGGTTCTCGTGTAGATGCCATGGTACGAGCACATCCTGTGACGTGAACGATCCATTTGGCTGCTCAAACGCCCATGCGTAGATCAAAACACGTCCTCTGGAATATCTCTTCTCGTAAGTTAGAATATAAATTTAAATGACTCGTTTTTTTTTATACATATTTTGTGCACAATTTAATGAGAGCACACAACATTCATACCTCTTTAAGCCATAACTGTGTAGAGTGATCGTTTTCTTTAATGTGCCATTTGAGAAAAAAAAAGAGATCATTTAGCCCTATAAACGTGTATAATGCTTATGAGCTGCTGAGAACAAATCAGTTCATGTCAAAGTGCAGGAATTTACAAAAGAGTTGTTCACAAAATATGATCATTCTACAAGTCAGATGTGCCTCGGTTCTGTGGGACGCAAACGAGTAGTTGTTAGACGGATCAGAAAGCCTTCTCCGGAAAATCCTTAGCACATCGATCAGTTCGCATGCGCTAGCTATGCCAACGAAGTTTTTGGTAGCAACGCAGTAGCATCTTTCGCAGATTCGTCCAGAAAAGTTTCTACTATTGATGGATTTATTGCTTATTTTCTAATAAACAGTCCATTCTGCAGAGTAAAAATTCAAAAGAAAAACCGTGGTTTCCATTTGAGACATAGCGGCGCCGAAAAGAATGCAAAGAGTTTAAGAATAACCAACAATTAAAAGAACCTTTTTGCTCGGATAATCGGTATTGATAATGTGCTTTCTGTTTCCCAAGTTTTCTATTTTTCGTCACGTTAGCGTACAGCTATTGTCTAAGGGAGTTGTAATCGAAAGGGAATAATTCGCCCAAAATCAAGTTTTATTCTTCTCCACAGTGGAAAAGATTCGTCACAGTTTTGCTGTCAATATTCTCAACAAACCTTTTCTTAATGCATCGTGCGATTTCGGCAAGTGCCTTTCTCCTTCTTTCGAGTGTACTAAAATGATGTAAGACAGAAACGAAAAGTGCTGCATCAATTGATTCGTCCCTAAAAGAGCGATAGAAAAAAAGGGGAAGTAGATATGAATTCCACCGAACACGTTTACTGCCTAATCAAACCTCCTTGTATAATGTATAAGCTGTATTAAAGGACAAATATTCGCCGGCCTAGTTAGCAGGATTCCAAAATGACCCATAAATCTGCTGCTATTCGATTATGAACAGTTCATTACAAAGACCACAATTTCAATATTGTTGCCGTTCTACCGTAAAGATGGAATTCTCAGTAGAAGATACGGTTGTTTTTTCAGTTTTATTCCATTTCTTCAATTGACTAGCAAATAAAATCAAATCTGGCAGTTTTACAAGAATTTTGCAGTTTCCTTTTCAGACGTTTTACTTCCCTAATACTTCTTATTAAATTTTATTCATCTTCACAGTCGAAAGGATTCGTCACAGTTTTGTCTACTGTATCTTACGTATATCCTTTACTGTATCGCATACCTTCTAGGTTACCATATTCCTATATTTCTCATTCTTACCGCTCGGGCCATCAGTGCGATGTCTCGGTGTTACTGAGGCAATCGCACGCCGAGCAACAGCCATCCGTTTGGCTGTTGTAGCTAGTTGTTAGTACCACCNATATATATATATATATACAAAGTGTTTTGTATCCATCATCTGTCTTAACAATCCATAGCGTTAATATAGTCCCTTAACTAAGTTTTAACAATTCCTCGCTCGATGCTGAAATTCTATTTTTTCAGGTTAAATTGTTATAACTCTAATTATTCAGGAATAAATATGTATGTAAATGATGCGATAAAACGATAGGAAACGCAAGAAATTCCACAGACAGGCCAAGTTGCCTGGCGATTCTATTGCACTGACCCTGTTACCTCGTCTTATATTGCCGTTCTCGTTCCTGGTTAGTTAGAATAGGCAAATCTATTTGATACGAGTAACAAAATAGCGCTTACCTGTATGGCAGCTGTAGAGCATGAGCCAAGTGTAAGTCTGTGAAGGGATGTTTATGAACTTGTCGAAGCACCTCGGGGCAAGTGTCACTCCCCAAAAGAAATCCGTTATTAATATGATACTTCATTTGTCCACATCCTGTAATTTTCAGTAAATATAACAAATACGTAACAAGCGAATCATAAATTTGCTACCGTAACCACCTGTTGCACGGCTATCACTTGAATTAGATTCACTAGCTTTGGACACATTACTAAAACTTCCTCCACAAATGAAAATTTCGCTGCAAAAATTCCCGTCACGAAGGACGCTAAATTGTGAGCATTTAGAAGATACTCTAATACGAAGTGTTGCGCTTATAACAGAATTTTTTTCGACTAGATTTATGGTTTAAGCAACAATGATGCAAAGGAAGAGGGTACATTTAAATCTGAAACAATGCATAATGTTATCTGCGAATTTATTTCACACCCTTCGTCGTGTGCTATTTTTCAGGTTACCTAGTGATGTATTTTTGGCATACAACAATTTACAAAACATTAATCGTTCAGCTGTCACCTACAAATAATTAATGGAATAAACAACGAGAACTACAAAAGCAAAAGAAAACAAAAAGCGCACCAACATCGATGACAATGGAACCAGGTGGGAGGTCACTGATGAACGATTTAACGTTGGGCCAAATACGAAGCTTTTTGTTCGATTCCGTTTGCGCCGAGTGTGTTGCAAGACGGCTATACACGTCGTGTACGTATTGCTTCTCGATTTCCATTTCCTACTCGCACTCTTAGATGGCGTCAACGCAGTATTTACTGTACTGTTGTGCACACCAACTTCCTGAAATGGAGCTGCTTTGAGCTCACAAAACAACGCTTACCAATAAGCTAGTATAGGCGCTGCAGTAACCTGAATGACTGTGCTGGAACTTGTTGACCGTTTGGGTTTCCCGAGTTTTTTTTTTTGCAGTCCGCCTTTCTCGCCCACCCTCCACCCCATGTGAGCACTCCCCATGTAGAGCCTCCGCTTCGACCAAAACTACATCCAATGCGCTGTGGAGGCTTTCGCTCGAGTGGGAGTGATTCTCTACTTCTCCGTGGCTGGTTTTTTTCTTTTCATCGGGGACTTTCTAGCGCTCCCTCCCTGCGCTCCCTCCCTCCGCCACCTCCCTCCGCCCATCACTCACACTTCCAAGTGAAATGCCCTCCTCCGCTGCTTTCACGCGTTCGCTTAAGGATCATCATGGAAATGAGGCATTGCGGGCTAATCATCATGAATACGAGAGAAACCATCGCAAACGGCTCGCGAAGAGTCATTTCTACAGATGAATTCGCTTAACATACGGCTGGTTTGTCTTCGGAATTCCACTGGACCAAAAATCACCGCATATAAATCAAATCTCAAATCCCTTTCCCGAACACCTTAAAAAAAGGCATTCCTTGTTGAAAAGGATGGAATGCCCTTTAACAAAAAAAAATTACAGAATGCTATATTCTAGAAGTGGTGTCCTTCTCGCTTATAAGACTCCATTCTGCTCTGTCACATAACTGAAAGAAAACGATTAGCTTAGGTGGATACTGCAGGGTGTTTCACTTCCACAAGAGTAGCCCAACAAATCTCATTTTCGTATTCGCTCGAGTCGGAACATGCGCTAGCCAGTCGTTCTTAACTTCTGCGCAAAGCACAAGCATAAGGAAGGTGTGACAGAGGTGGTAAATGCTACTAGCGAAATTATATTTATTATTTATTCTTTTTTGCTTTCTGAGATAAAATGAAGTAAATGAACAGTAATAAATAAATTAAATAAAGCAACGCTAGAGATGAAATTATTTGATATTTTCACAGCACTCCATTTTTGCATTGTCAAATAGACCTGAGCATTGTTATAACTGCTAATATCATCTCCCTCTCTCGTTCTAAACACCTCATGCCTAACCGCATTCGTACTACTTTCGCTACGTTTCGAGAAATATAATACTGTGCTGGTTTATCCCACAAAAATATATTGTCATCCTTTAATCATTTGCCAAAATGTTCTCATAATCTCGTTTCTTATAATCTTGACAGCATCAATTATTGTCATCGCCTGAGATATACTTTCCAATCGCTATTTCACAGTGACCTCCAATCTCCATCATTTATTTCGACATCATAAGGCTTACAAAATTAGTACGATTATCGTGCATACAGAAACGACATATTAAGGTCCTTATTCCTTGTTCATTTTTATTATAAGCTTGTACTATCGTTTCATTTTACTACTACGCTCAATTCTGTCACGTCCAATCAAATCATGTACTCACTGCTTCTGCTACGATTCATGATGCATTGCTTGCTTGCATATGTGACCCAACAGCTTTTTTAGCGAAGCCCCAATTCGACGTATGTGCTGACCTTCCCAAAGCTATTTAGTATCACTATGGTTCGGTAAATATCGACGTGTTCTGCGTTTGAACGATAAGTGTTCTCTGTCGGGAACCATTTTTATAGGGTCTCTACCGGAATGGTTAGCCCTCATCATTTCTAAAAGTCTCTTTTTATACATCGGAGAGATTTTCAGCTTTGCACTGCTTCAATACGCATTCACGATGTAAACTGATTTTATTTCATCTCATAAACTATCCGCTTAATAAATGATTCCTTTTTTTGGTTTTTTTCGGCCCAACTTTGAGAATTTATTGTTTTATACATTGAAAAATTTGGTATTTTTGATTCTTTCTCCTATTCTCTCTCTCTTTCGTCTATTCTCCCTCTCTTTGATTCTCTCTCTGCTTATTAGGTCAGGTTTGCAACTGCGCTTTCATCTGCTGTAATCTTTGAAAAGGGCAGTTCTGATGGACTAAATTGTGTCGATAGCTCATTTCCATTTGCGCAACTTCGCTGCCCTTCGACTTTCATTATCAAATAAGTTGATCGATCACCGAAAGGAGCATTTGTCCGGTGGTTCTGTATTGCCACCATCTTGCCATCAGTGCTTTTAAATGAGACAAATTCGCTAATGGCCAATAGCGTATCAGCAATAAGAACTTATGCCAGTTGATTGAATTATGTCACTTATTAAACCCCTCTTAAAGTCCCGCTTTCAATGCGTGCATGCTTGCGCTTCTGCTTTGTTGGCATCCTTGATGCATATGAGATAAGCTCTCCTCCCTTTTCCCCTTCCACGCTCTACTCCACTTTTTCAAACTTTGGGAGTGAGTATTGATCAACATGCAGCTAATGAATAATTTCGTTATGAAGTCACCATAAGTAGGCATCAACTGGTTTGGTCCCGGAAGTGGCAAACAATCGCCCTTTTCGACTGAGTCTATTTGCTAATATTTTATTCAAGTGTCGTTCAACTGACTGCTTTAACACAAAGGGCACTACTGACGACAAGAGTTTGCGCATAAATATGTATCCGATCGTTGAATTTTAATGAGACTTTCGCATTTTCAGCGCAACGGAAGAAATCATTCTTCTTTTTATCCAAAATTTGCCTTATTGCCTCAAAGAGATTTAATCTTTTGCCATAATCGCAGAAATTTCATTCACCTTCGCACAGTGTGACTTATAATCAATTTGTGACACCTTCACTGAATCTTTGCTAAAAACCGCGTCTCCTGGTTTCACTGTCACATGCAATATGATTTGGTCCACTTTTGGCTGAGCATGCACCCGCACCTTCCACTGGTCACAAAATTTCAACGAACCTGCTTCAGTATTTCTCCTCTCTATGCCTCACTTTCTTTAGAGTTGCTCTTCTCAGCTTGGCCCATGGGAATCTTTGAAATAAATTGTTCACTGAGAGGGCGCACTCGAATATCATGCTCAGTTTGCTGTTTTGCGCAATGCTTATCCGAAATTGTCCCGCACTTCGACACTTCGCCGGTATCAAGTGTTGAAACAACCGAATTTATTGGGCATATCTTTAGCAAGCATTCTGCTTCCGTATTTTGGTGTACTAAACGTTTTGTAGAAGCAAAATTACTTGAAAACCGGATAGGGTGCGAAGTAGGCAAAAAAGACGGGAATAGAAGGATAGAATGACCAAGAAAAATGAGGAGAACAGCAACGATAAAAATAATTTTTAAAAAGCAGGAATTTTTTCTACAATTTTTCGTAAAAATAACAACCTCGGAATGAACGAAGCAAAGATGCAAATGACAGACGCCGTAAAATGGCCAGTATAAATACGGCAACCGCTCTTATTAGTTTTCTTCGCTCTTAACAGTTCTTTTTTACCAGGCGCCGTGGTTGGTAAACTCGATATCATGTAATAATTTCTCTTCCTCTTTTTCCTTCATTTGTCCTTATTTTTCCTCTCGTTTTTCTTAGACATACCCATCTCCCTCATGTCATCTTTTTGCCCAATCTGCACCTCCATGTGGTTTTTTAAAAGTTTCTTCTATGGCTTTTTGGTTTACCAAAACACTTCAAGAAAATGTTTGCCGAAGCTATGCGTAATGAGGTTGTTTCCGTCTGTGTTGCTTGCGAAGTCAAGAACATCGCGCAGATTTCGTTATCAGCAAACCAACACGCCGGGTCTAATATTAATGTCGTCGCTCTACTCCCATATCCGGTTAGAAGAAAAGAGTAATTTCACTAACTCTATTTCACTTTTGCGGACCGGATAACTTTCAGTCACTCTAATGAGCTCCACGCAAGCGTTTTGCATCTGTTATCGAATAAGTTGCATCCGAATCGTTAAAATAATCTACTCATTTCATTCTACATTTAAAGCTTGTTTGCCTTATTAACTCAAGCTCAAAGCTTACCACAATTCCTGTCGACTACAGAATTGCGCTAAGGCCACTTCCATGGCATTTTCTACTTTAAGTAATGACAACATAAAACACTACCGACAAGCGCGGTTCGATCCTGACACCATCGGTTCTGTGTTTTTAAATTTCTCACTTTCATTCAGCATTCTCTTTTATTACGACCAAATTGCCCGCATAAATTACAATCAGGCTGCTTAAATTCGAGCAACCGTTGGTCAAGCCTTCCTGCGAAGGACTTCGTTAAGCTGTTTCCGACCCCCTAGCCGTCGTTGGCTAACCATCTTTGGCCTCTATCCAGGCCGTTGTAGACGATAACACGCCACGGGTTTGCCTTCAAGCCATCGCCAGTTATTATACGACCCAGTTCAGTTTGCAAAAGATCATCAGCCATTATATGTATGATTAAGGTGCTTATTTAGACCGTTGACACAATTACTTTTACTAAGGGCATCAGCGAATGGCGATCGAAGGAAAAAAAGGGAAGGCATTCCAATCGTCGCTAATCTACATGTGATCGATGCAGTTAGCCAAAAGAGCAAGGAGGTCAGTTTGCAAGAGCATTCATCTCCAGTAAAGCCTTTTATATAGAAGGCGTTTAAACAGATATATCCGAAAAATCAAGGACGGCAGCCTCATACATTCACGTCTTTTTGAGCCTCACCAATTCTCTTTTGGCCAATCACGTATAACTCAACAGAAACTGCAAATGGAAATTAATCTTTAAAAAATGTTTTTCTTTGCAGCGATTTAAGATGGAGCAATGAGACTTTGCGCTTGAACTCATACAGTACAGTTATGAGTATCGATCTGTTATGGGCTAAACGCTTAAATTGTAAGTGCCATTACTAAACAACGTTGGAAATTGATTGTCACGACCTCATTTCACGTGCCAGCTGAAGGAGTGGTATCAAATGCTTTTTAAAGCATCGAGGAGAGGTTCCCATTTGTGACATTTGTGACAAGTTTTCACAGAGGCGTCGCAAAGTATGTTGCAGTCACTTCTCAGTGTCAAGCAGTAGTTAGCTACATCTTGTTACCTAGTACAAGTAAAAGGGTGCGCCTTACTGGGAATGGCTATCTAATGGGAATCATGGGACTATTCTGTACCTCTCAAAATTGTTTTGTACTTCCATTTTATGTTCAAACGACGATTCCATGGATCTTAACGAAGACTGCAGATAGGAGGGAACAACATATTTGAATTTTTGTACGTTGCGCTAACGCCATCTGATGGGTGCACCTAATTTATGGAATGACGAACTCAATTTACTACCTCTTTGTGACCTCCATTCAACGAAAGTATCCATAACTCATGTTTGTGATTTCATATTTGTATCCGAAGTTAACAGCAACTCGTTATTTGTTAGCGAAGTGTAGATATCTATCCGGTCTTTAACCCCTACTACCAGGCATATCAGATGGGAATATCATGGATTTCGCCATACCCTTCGAACATTCTCCCACTCTTAAGCCTCAAAATGTCGATTTTACATTCCACCAATTTCTATATGCTGAAAGCAGATTTGTTGAGTACAGTTTAGGCTACTTCAGTGGTTTCAACAGTGTCTGACCGCAACTATTTAAACAAACTTGACTTCACTTACTCGTTTATACTATTAAGTCAACGGACTTGCACTGTTTGCTGTAGCTTGCCACAGAGTTACGACTGTAGCGACATAGATCAGATGCACATTTATCGCACAAAGTGTCGGAAGAAACGTGCCATTAACATATTTGAAAGCAAGTGGTGTAAAGAGCTCATTCAAAAATCTCCCCATGTATAAAGTAGTGGAGTTACGCGATAAAGTGTGCTAAAAACGACATTAGCCGCACAACATCCATAACTGAACAAACGCTGTCAATGTAGCAGGACCGCTATGTATAAGTGATATTCCCTTAGCCTTTGGTACTTTTCCATGCAAAAACCTCAGAAAGCTCAAAATATCGCATTGCCTCAAATAGAGCCACAGAATCTCAAATCATCATGAAGTCTCAGGAAGAAGACACTATTCAAGCTTAAAGGGTTTCACTTTTTACGAATCTCGAGAGCGGAAAATGTCAGAAAGCTTCATTATGATGAGCTCGTTGGAGAAAAAAAAGAATTTGCTGCAACAGAGAATCTTTTAGGAGGAGCATTTCATCGAGCAGCGTTCTGTTTTTAGTATTGCGTCTAAAGAAAGCCTTTTTAAGATAATTACAATCGATGCACAGATAGCTATAAAGAGGGATTCCATATCTTAGTTTGGAACGACAAAAACGAATGAAGAATTCAACAGTGTCTGACCGCAACTATTTAAACAAACTTGACTTCACTTACTCGTTTATACTATTAAGTCAACGGACTTGCACTGTTTGCTGTAGCTTGCCACAGAGTTACGACTGTAGCGACATAGATCAGATGCACATTTATCGCACAAAGTGTCGGAAGAAACGTGCCATTAACATATTTGAAAGCAAGTGGTGTAAAGAGCTCATTCAAAAATCTCCCCATGTATAAAGTAGTGGAGTTACGCGATAAAGTGTGCTAAAAACGACATTAGCCGCACAACATCCATAACTGAACAAACGCTGTCAATGTAGCAGGACCGCTATGTATAAGTGATATTCCCTTAGCCTTTGGTACTTTTCCATGCAAAAACCTCAGAAAGCTCAAAATATCGCATTGCCTCAAATAGAGCCACAGAATCTCAAATCATCATGAAGTCTCAGGAAGAAGACACTATTCAAGCTTAAAGGGTTTCACTTTTTACGAATCTCGAGAGCGGAAAATGTCAGAAAGCTTCATTATGATGAGCTCGTTGGAGAAAAAAAAGAATTTGCTGCAACAGAGAATCTTTTAGGAGGAGCATTTCATCGAGCAGCGTTCTGTTTTTAGTATTGCGTCTAAAGAAAGCCTTTTTAAGATAATTACAATCGATGCACAGATAGCTATAAAGAGGGATTCCATATCTTAGTTTGGAACGACAAAAACGAATGAAGAGGCAATGAGAAACGCTATCTAAATATTAAACGACTGCAAGGTTTCACTTATTCAGATTAAAAAAGTGAGATATTGATAGAGTGGCTGACCATTGCTGACACCGTAACATCATTATTCGCAGTCTTGCTACCGTCCAACACTTCTGTTCTATTCGATCGACTTTTCTCACAATGGCTATCATTTTTGCTGTTCATTGTGATAACAAATATTTGCCACTTTTTTCTTCTGAAATGATTGTTGTGTTTCGTTTTTTTTCTCGTTATTACAATTCTTTTAACAAAAATCGTTCTTAATGTTTTGAATGCTCGGATTATTCCGAGAACGTTTATGCTAACACAGAATTTATCCTTTATTAAGCGCAAAAAATATTATTATACATAAATTACAATTTTAAAATGCTATTAAGCACCCCGGAAATTCGGTAGCCAATTACTCATAATTAAAAGCGGGGAAAATACGTCAACAGTGAGACGAGATCATTTAATAAGTTATTTACGACAACGTCAAAATCGCTTTGCAGAACACGAAACTGGTGCAAACCTATTATCATCGACTGAGAACGACCAAAAGCATTTGTTTTTTTTTCGGATAATTACGCAATCTTCCCGCAATATTGCACTGAGTTTCCGCACGAAATACAAAAATGCAAAAAGCATTGCATTTGCTCGATAACTCAAAATACAAAAACCACTTATAGCCATCACATTTCAATCAATAACTCAAAATAACTCAAAACGAAGGGTCTATAAATGCGTTTCTACTCATGAATCAGTGGATATTAAGCGGTGTCGAAAAACGCATCTAATTAGGAGCGTAATTTTATCGTCAGCCAAGAATCAGCGTTGAATTCAGGAGGACACAGTATGTGGTATGGGTATTCTTCAACTCTTACACGTAATTAATTCTCCAAAAGAATTCGCGATGAGCTGTTCGGCTGTATGGTACTACCAACCGTGTAATAAGGAGCAAAATTCCACTCAACAACCAAAGAACACTATCGCAAAAACGCAGTGGCTGTGCAATAAGCATCGCATGCGTATGGAGAACATATCCTTATACTATGCTCGTTAATACAAACATGCTAAGCACACTGTTAGATAAATGAGTTTAATTAAAGATTAATGAGTAGATTAATGAGAGGATGACTCCTCAGAACTCAAACGTCCATCCAGATGCGCCAAAAAGCAATGGCACAACTCAGTGGTTGAGAAGCTTGAGCTGTGATTGAAATAACGCATACAAGAGATGCAACGAAATAAATTTGTGCCAACTTACGAGCATATCGACAAAAATTCACTTCATTCTGTCACTTGTACGAGACAACAGGAGACAGCAACGAGATCATCATGATCGATGACGAACTGTGACTGACACGATCAGTACGACGTGTTAATAGCCCTTTCAAAATGCGTTGTACTCATTTGATTTCATTGAGTGTTTCATTGACATTGACGCTTCGGCAGTTTGAATGATAATTTCATTGCAAAAAAACTTTGTCTTAAATCAATTTTTTTAAACGTTTAACTGAGTTTCGAAGTGGAAATCGTAGCACTTTTTAAGCGAAAACCTATTTAATAAGTTGATCAACCAATCGAAATACGGCAAGCAATTTGTAGACATTTCCGCCGTTCAAGACACTACGCAAAAAATGCTGTTCAGCGCACGTCGGCTTATCGCATCATCTTTGCCATGTTGTACGTTAGCTGTTGGTTAGATGATGAAGCATCACAGCACCCACAGGTTATAACTTGGTCTTTGGATGGAAAAACATGAATTTATTTTTTGGCTCTTAGCAGGCACTCAAGCGCTCATTCCCATATGCCCTACTTATCGTTTAAAAAAATTTTTCATTTTCAACAGTCCGTCAACAACTTGTGCAGCGATGATATTAGAAGCCGAAAAATTCGAAAATCACTCTCATTGGGAGCAACTAATTCGCGTCGTCGTGTTATAAAGTTACTTCACAACTAGCGGAATTCATAGAAAAAGTAACACCTTCATTCCTTATTGTGGGAATTCCGAAATTTTTTGCATTGTTGTCTTCCAGCGTCACCACCGGAACTTGCGTAGATATAGACAGAATACGGCGTATGCATGTGAAGCAGTAAAAGTCGAGAAAACCCGAACAGATTTTTTTGTTGAAAGAAAAAATACTCGTCTTTCTAAAAACGGTACGCCGTCATTGCTCACTGCGACCTAAGTTAACCTCAGAAAGTATTAGATGTCTCCCATCTCCCCCCCCCCCCCCCCCCCACCACATCGACCATTTTTAGCCATGTGCCTGACTTGACGAAACTCCTTGTAATGCACACAGTGAATTACTATTGCCAAAGACGGAGGCCGCAAGGCGTCCGGCATGGGCGGGTGGGGAAACCGCATTCATGGACCCCGAAATTCCGCCATGTTAACAACACAAAAATCCGCCCAAAAAATGAGGAAGCGTATTTAGGTAAGAATCCCTGACGCATGTAAACCCCAAAAACATTCCACAGAACGAACTAGACGTCTGATCGCCGCAAGGCAAGATAAAATTTACCCATGGCTCCCCCCCCCCCCCCCCCCCTCCCACCTCATCCATCTATTTCTGCCAGATAGATACGAACGGATTCGTTGAATTTTATTCCATTGGTGACACAGTATGCATTTGATGCCAGTTTCAACTATTATGTCTTTCAACATCCGTTGGCCCAGTCACTCGAGTGCTGTAATCATCGAATTGATGCATGCGCATCAGCGCAACGATCCCTTATGGCAGGTAATGTTTGTATCGATTATATTAAGAGATGGCGAGTATAGCGGATGCGCTTATGGCAATTTTAGATGGACTCTTACCATTGCAATTATAACGGCGTGCCTTTTAAAGGTTGCCGTACAACGCGATCTGATCTGCAAAATTCTAACCGCAACAGTCAACTCCGTTACTTTACAGCGTTCGTCGGATACGGTCTGAAGTTCGAGCAAACTAGATAGAATACAGCTAGCCTGAGCATTCAACTGAAATATTAGAAGAAAATATTGAAATACTCATGGGCACTATTTGGCACTCATCCCATGTGGCCGCTTGTCGAAGAAAGTAATTTAAACTAAAGTATTTACGTAAACTTTTTGGAGTGTAAATGTAGGAATTACATGTGTACCACAAGAGTACCAAAATTTGTTAATAAAGTTCTTAATTAGCCGAAGCCGCATAACTACCTTACATCGATTCTATTTCGAGTGATCAACATGTTTGATAATTTTAAAGCACTCAAAGAGAGGAATGCTTCATAGAAGAGCCCTCTAGCAGCGTCGGCAACGGAAAGGTCGGTTTGTCGCTTCGATGTGACAAAGCGAAGCGAGCGAAGTGTGTGCGAAAAAATCGAAGTGCGGTTAGCAGCAAATCGAGGCACAGCATTATTGCTTGACAACACATGTGACGCCAAATTGCTGCTGCTACTACTGCATTCTCGCTCGGTTTAGCTTTCGTTTTGCTTCTGACTCTAACTCAACCACAACTACAGCGCGACGGCATGCATAGCGAGCGCATCGTTGTATGAAATATCCGAAATGGGCACTTAGGAGAGGCTTTCTGTCTATTTTTTTTGTTGGCCATGTTGAAAAGTTTTACACACATAACCATCTCGCCCTTTACAACCTGAATTCACTGGGATCTATAAGTAAATCAGAAAACGTAAAAAAGACACGTTAACGTATATCATGCACTACTGCCTCTTGCCGCTTTCACATATCTTATATTTGTTGATGTCTCTAAGTGTTGTGTTTATGGCGTGTGCCTTGCATTCCGCTTTTGCCACAACATCTGGATACTGTACATTAATTACTTTTTTACACCTACGTATTTTCTACGATTGGCCGCAGCGGAGCGTTAACCTCATGGTGCTTACGAGTGCTAAGCACCAATTTGTGCTGCAATTCGCAACGCTCATAAACATCGCATTTTGACAAGGCAACCGACAGCAAAGCTGCTCGCACTTGTGCTTTGGACGAGCGTGTGAACGAAACCTCTCAAACTACCGCAACTGTTAGATTTAGTCCAACGCCCCTCCCCCCCTCTCCCCTCTTCTTCCTTCAACCCCCTCAACATGGCCTCCTCTCGAATTCGGCCTCCCCTTCTTTTTTTTGGAATAAATAAAAGACTTGTACACATTATTCCTCACAAGCCTCGCCCCTCCACCCACCCTACCTCTTTTTCCCACCCTCAGTTAAGCCCCGTACTATTCAACCACCAGGAAAGGTGAAGTCCCGGGATGTGGATTTGTGAGTTAACGATACATACAAGTTTTTACTTCACATTCAACCAGCACTTCAACGATACATCCGAGCATCCCTGCATATAACACAACAAATTCACCTAAAACAGAAATATTAATGGTTTTGAACGTAATATATGGAGCAAAATTGTAATGAAAAAACATATGGCTCGAAGTTTCTGAATGATGTCGTATCGTGCGATTGAACTGCACTGATCAAACACACATCACAGTCATAGCTATAGGGTTTCGAATTCGCAAATTAGCTTCTCAACAAGCAATCTTCCTGCTTTCATTTAAACCTTTGTTATGTTTACACGCGTTGCTGAGATGATAATTTAAGGAGGGAGAGGGGGGAGGGGTAGGGGAGGGGAGCGGAGGAGAGGGAGGGGAGGGAAGGGCACATTGTAAAGTTAGAACACTTTGAACGGCACCAAAAACAGCTAAGGAATGTAGGCATTTCAAAACGTATCCGGTTCTCTCTTCTAGATTTCTCGTAAATGCCGACCAAAAAATGATAAATTCATTCGTGTTGATATCCTAGTTCTTTTTTTGGCCGTGTGCTGTTCACTTTGTGCCAACCCTGATTTGATTTTGTGGAGCAGCCATCCTTTCACTTTTCGTTAGGCACTCATTCAGTGCCAAGTATGAAGCTAAAATCCACTGTGAAGCAGTTGACATATTTGGATCGCACATTCTAGTAAACAATAAAATGACTCACACTTCACTTGCTCCATTCACATACAGTGCATTTTTTATAGCCTTTCCATCACTAAATCTTAATGTTTATGTTCGCTTGTCAATGTTACCAACAAGAAAACGAGTAAAAAATGTTTATCTGGCCGTTTTAACTGCCGAAAAATTAGAAGTTATTGCCATGAACATAGAAAGGCTATATTTTTGAATTGGTGTGGGTATGGGTAGGCTACTGTGTAAGTAGGACATAAGATATTCTCTATTATTTAGTAGATCCTCCTCTTCTACTGCCGCAAAATTCCCATCATTCTACAAAATTCTCATCTTTCTACGGCAAAGACGGTTGATTATTCGAGGTTGCTCGTTTCAGACTCTGCTGATTAGCGATTATCGCGTTGATGCCTTTGAAGTATTTAACATTATTGAAAAGGATGGCTATGTCGACTTCATTCAAACAAATAGTCTACATCGACGACAGCAGTAATATCTGCATCGTTTCATTTTCAAAAATCTTGAACTACACAAAATCTTCGACTACAGCTTTAGCGCCGAGTGATTCGACTGAGGTAGACATAATCAAGTTCTTCGTGAATATCAGCCATCCAATCTGCTCTATAAATGTGCTCTCTTTATTCCTTCTTTGAGCGATACAGGATGCCAGCAGCAACATGATCCTATGTTTATTCACCTTTCTTACCATGTTGGTACTAGAAATGCGAGCCGAGATGCGAATAAAATCTCGAATCACTAAACTTTAAACGATCATAACGCATCAGTTGGGTCGCGATAGAGAATAGTTAAGATTCTCAAATGAGCAGCAAGCATCGATCACTTTAAAGGTGAGCTGAAGTCAGCGCCAACTGAAGTAATATGTTCAAGCAAAACGAGAATGCTATATATGAAAGGGAATACAGCGAGCGGGTACTGTCATCTCTTGAGACAACCGACTTATTGTAGTGTAGAATTTGGCGCCTACCAAATTGCGTTTAATTAACTATCATATACTCCTAATGTTGAGGAGTAAAGCTTATGGGCATTTAAGCTTTCGCATGGCTTAATCTCAGATTCAACGTGTTCTACACTGCCATAAACGCATTGAGAATCAAAATGGTCGACTAGGAGAAAGCTACGCTTACTTGCTCAAATGACTGTATCGTTTTATTGAATGGAGTTCACTGGGCAGTCTAGAAGGTATCAAAGAAATAGGTGGCAAATTTTCAATGTAATTCAAAAATTAAAAACGATTAAGACAACCGTCGTTCCCATCGGAAAATTTTAAAGAACGAGTACGGAGATTTTTGGCCATTTCGACACACTTCGTATTTTCGGCGTAATCAAGGCAATTATATATTAATGATTATTCGCTAAAACTCAACAACTGTTCAAATTTGTGACTTTCCCAGTCCTCGCTAACAGAAACGAGCAAAATTATATGCGATGGGCCGATACGATATGCGTTTCGGCGACACGTCAAGCAAATCAGTCGGCTTCATAAAACGCCCGCCAATGAAGAAGACTTCAATTTTTATCTGATGCTGAGTTACCTGGGTTTAAATGAATTTGTACTCAAGATTCGCTATTCTACTTCTCGGGAAGTTGAACGTGTAATCCGATCTGCTGTAAAAGCTTGCAAAATTTTTCTACCCCTTTTATTTCTACTTCTATCGCTTTCTACGGCGAAATTCTCCCAGAGGTTGGTGAATTCGTTCACAGTTGGTACTAGGAGGTAACCCAGAACGTAGGCTATATCCACCAAAAATCACAAAGTGGTTGCCTCGTTTGAAACAAGCGTTCAAACGGATAAACACACATATGCACACGAACAGAAATGATGAAAATGCAAATTTACAAAGTGCATAAAAACGACAGCTGCTTAGCAATGCATATATAAAAGGGAAATCTTTTGCCGCCATTTAAAGTTATGATTTAAAACGATTGATTGAAGAACTCGGATGCCACACTAAAATGTAAATGTGATACAAGAAAAAGGTATGTATGGCAGACCATTTCCGGTCAGCGGTGAGGGTGTGAAAGTAGTGCAAGCAGCGTCGCATTAATTGAAGTGGTACACTGGCCGGTGTTGTCCGTTTAGGCTTCTAGAAGCACAAAGCCACTTAGAGCATGCAGTAAGTAATCAATTAGAGACACAGCTTCACACTCCCTCCTCCAACAGCTATTTGACTATCACTCGTGCACGTCACATCCATACACCTGTGGCAAACTCTCTGCTAAGAAATGCCGCCTTCCTCAACGGCAGGAGTGTTGCCCGTTTCAATTACAAATACAGAATTACCTATAGCGGCTGAAAACTCATATTGCCGTGATATGTGACGGTACCATAAATGAGAGCTGTAACTGGAAGGAGCACTCTCAAATGTTATAGCAGTCTGAATTCCGAATTTCTGGGTGCAACACTCAACGCCTTTACCACTTGGCAGTGTGCTAAATCTTAATAGCCACCAAAAAATTACTTGATGTGGAATCGTGTTAACTAGTGGCTCCGAACGGCACTGAAGAGGAGG
>JPKZ01002967.1:637175-673209 GCA_000803305.1 Toxocara canis | reverse complement strand
GGGGTGACGGCCAGGCAATTGTTCGTTTTATGTCTCTTATGCGGATGATAGACTGCTAAGGGAAAGAAATACAGGTATCAAACCTTTTGTGCAAATCATAACAAGTTGTGAAAAGAATTGGAACCGCCGGACCGCCCTTCCACTCTCCACTCAACTGTCCGAATTTTAAAATATGCCCCCCAAATCAAAACCCGAGCACTGTGATGAGGAGTTGATCTCAATTGTATTTCTTGCCAGTTGAGATCAACTTCTCATCATGTGTTCTCATCATGCAACTTCTCATCACGTGCTTCGAGTGGATAATGCTGAATGCAAACTGAACGAGGTGATTAGAGCTGACCTATTCGGCGATACAATGCATAAAAGTAAATCTGTTGCACGTTACTCTTGAATGCTGAGTAGCATTTAAGCCAATTGAGCCCCAATTTTAAATTCGAATCACTTCAACAATTATATCGCTTAGTCATGCTTATTGAGCCCCAATAATCACTAAATCAGCCCCAACAATTATAACGCTCGCGAAACATGCTTCAAAAGCTCAAAAAGGTATACACAATTCAATAGCCGACTCAGCATTGAGCATCTTATGCCGAACAAAAAAAGATCTCATCGAGCCACTTCTCCAGCTTAGCAGATTCCCTTTGTTGAATGCGAGTCTTTACAATGTCAAACGTCCAAGCAGAAATGTAATTGCAAGGCAAGCGAAATTAATAGGAACTCAGTCGGACTTCCTTTTTTTCATAAACAATATTTTCTGAAGTTGCTGAAAAGTAATATGGGAATAACTGCTCAACGAATCCTGATAAGTGACAGTCAAAGTGCGAATGGTGCTGGAACGTTCCAGACACTAAACCCCAATTGAAACGGAAAAATTCTATCGGATTTGTGCAAACTTCCTTTGTAATTCTTCATTGAAGTAATCTGAAGGTGCTGTGAGGCAAAAATGAAAAAAGATATCGACTAAAACGAATAAAAAATTCAGGATGTACTCTTCACGAAAGATGGTGAATGCAAAAAAGCGATCAATGGAAAAATAGCTATGGCGTCAAAACTGCGAAAAAAAAGTTGGCCAACACATGATAAATATCGAGGAGAGAAATTATGCCATATAGCATGATGATTAGAGCTGAATGATCTGACTAAAAAATCATCGTTGGTATGAGTTCCTTAACGTAATTTGTGACTTCTACTAAAGTGAACAAATATATTGGGTTACAATGACAATCTTTTTTATGGGCAAAACGAAAACCGTTCTAAGCAGCATTTTGTGATTTCTACTAAAGTTAACAAATATTTCTCGAATTAAGTGTAAGGTGATGGATGATACAAGCATACTCTGCGTTGTTTCGCAAAGAATTAGTGATTTAAAATTCTTTTTTTATGCTGCAACCTATTTTTATAGTTCCTAAATTGCAGATGTATTCACGAATTTTCAAAACAACAGAACCAGTAATGATCTGGCTAACATATTATTTGCATTAGAAAGATTTGAATGCAAAATACACGCAATGAACCAATGGTTCGTTTTAAAAAGCACAACTCTACTTTCTTCTATCGATAACCCTCGATAACAACTGTAACATGAGCACGAATACGTAAGCGTGGAGAACATTGCTATGTCATAGAGGATGCTCATCGAAAGATGGTCTGAAAATGAAAAGGAAAAAAGAAATGGACAGAAAAAAGGAGAAAGACAGATAGGAGATGAGGCACCACAGCTCATAGAAAAGCATATGTGAACGAATTAAAGTTTGCAACAAGCCTTCCATATTTTGACAGAATTTTTTTGCAATCAGAGTAATCTTCACCCACAAAAAATTTAAAATCCTGAAAAAGCGGGGGAATGCAGAAAGTTCCAAATGCTATTCGACTGCCCATTTTGCGCATTTGACATATTTCAGACATACTTCTAAGCATAATCGTTTCTGCCCTGGTTTCAACGCGGTAGCAACTATAGCTAGAGTTATGAAACAGATACAACCTGCATCATATATGACTCCCTAACAACCCGCATCATATATGACTCCCTCTAGTAAACTCTAATCGGACTCATCATTAGTTCTTAGGTTGGCTCTTAAAGCGGTGAACACGCGCTTTGCGATCGATCGGATCGCATTTTCCAACAGTCAGATCGCAGAATAATAGGCAGTGCTTGCAAGCAAACCGAAACGATATGCACTTTGCTGACTTATGCATCAAACAAACAAATCTTCACACGTGTTTATCTGAGTATACCGTTCCATAAACTGATTGCGAACGATGAAAATTGAAATTTTCCCGACCTATCGCTCATAGAAATCCTTTGAAGATTCGTTTCACTGCAATCAGACCGACCGAATCTATAGCACCGTCTCACCGCATTTGTGCGACCGGACTGTTCGAATACGCAAGCCGATCAAACGAAAATTCATGCAAAATTTCACCCTCTTGAGAGAAGATGACTTCCCTCGAAAGCCATCAATTGGTTTGAAATTGCGAACTGAACTGGACTGAAAAGGAATTATACGTTTGGCAAATAGCAAACTTTTCGCAAAAAAAGTAGCAGGAAAAAGCTAATAGCAAAAGCAAAATTCGAGGGGAGATTTGTACGAGCGGCTAGATAAATTACAACACGAACTTTCACAATTTGCGAAGCAGTTTGGGGTCGGTTTGTCAGATGAATGGAGACAGAAAAGCATCATATATCATACAGATCCCTTCTGCACACGTGCCTATTTGTTATCGATTAAACTAATTTTCAATTCGGTTCATTTGAGCGATAAAAAAGCAGAGAAATGAATCGAAAACGATGACGATCGTGGGTGTCGAATGCGATGTATTTGCTCACTTGCGGCTCGATTCATTGGAACTGTGTTCTTTTTAAATCTCATTTGGGAGAAACCACAAGCTTCATACATTAATGTGCTTAGCTTGAAAAATATCCTTAACAGTGGCCATTATTTATTGTACGTTATCATAATTGTTTGAGATTGTTTGTCTATCATTGTCCTGCATCATTCCACTTGCTCAAGCAATGTATATCATAGCTTACCACAATGTGAGGATTCTGACCGCATACGCGAGCGATTCTCCATTGGCCTCAATCGACAATGCAAAATGTGTAATGAATAAAACGTTTGCAATTAGCTATTTCTAATTTTATAGGGAAGGTGATATTCTCAAGCATTCTGCGTGAGGTATACAATGATGTTCCGAAGAATGAGTGATAAAGTCGGACGAAAACATAAAAACATTTGAATGACCGCATTCTGAGTGTGCGTCTTCTTCAATTATTTATTATGCATCTTTCATAGATGATGCTATCGCAAAAATCAATCCATAGAGATTAGGCTTGCCATAAGGTGCGGAAAAATTCACTCAGATAACTATGAGAACATTGCCAGAACCTTTTTAAAGGGAGGCTTCGAGCACCTAATCAACCAGCAGACGGCCATTTCCTAAATCTAATTTTTCGATGTCTGTCAAAACTTCTGCATTAAAAATTTAAGAGTTGCACCTTTGCAGCAAAAAGATGCATCACGACGGTCTGCTGACATGTGATCCAATTAAACTTATATAAAACAAACAGCAAATTTCGTAGTCTGTGCCAGCTTCCTTAAGCTACAATAACCTGGAGCTTCTTAATCAGCTGTATTAGAATCGCCGACTTCATATCAACAAACTAAGATGCCGGCATGACATGCGCTTTCCGCAATTCCAGTCGAAAAGCTCTAATGAATGGTCGACAATCAAATGGAAAACGCTGACGTGAACACAAACATTTCTGCTCGATCGGCAGTCAAAACATGCTACCTTTGAATAGTTTGCTCGAGTAGCTCGTTCATGAAACGAGAACAGTTAGTTGTCTCTGCCTAGAGCCCAAGTTACTTTTGCGCAGGTCCAACCACTGCTGTTCATTTATTATCCGCAAATTCATGCTTCAGGCTGTTTTGTGCATGTTTGCAAAGTCGTCCACCGTATGGCATAAATTTAATCCGAGGTATCGCGTTTAAAGGCCTTTATTCCTCTGACCTGTCGTTCTCCTACTATATTTTCCAGACATAAACCATCCAACAAATCCACGAATCGTGCGTATTCAAGTTCTTTTCGGAGGACGCATAAAGGCACAGATTATATTCGCCAGATTTAATCAGGATTCTGCTTTGACTGCTATACATACCAAAACTCACATACACTTTTTTTTTTAAAATGCATATGCACAAACATGCGCATCCCGGAAATGCGCTTTCGTTGTGATGAAAAGCGTAAAATAAATCGATGTGATCATCGTTGTAACTCTTCGTGATGCAAATTTAAAGGCAAAACGAGGCACTACGATCATAGGGCCTTCCTCGTGAAATGTGGCAATTGTCGCAGCAAAAGGAAACAACAACAAATAACATCGTTTCAAATTCACGGAAAATTTCGAGGATTGCGTAAAATATTTAAACTAACTGAGCAAAGCTTACAAAATAGCATATAAACTCGCTACAAAATGTAGACGAAACTGAAGCGATCAAAACGACCGTGCCAAAACTGCGATTTTCGCACAGAACGTAAAATGCAACCAGCAAAAAAAAACGGAACAAATACGGGAACAAACGACCGTGCCAAAACTGCGATTTTCGCACAGAACGTAAAATGCAACCAGCAAAAAAAAACGGATCTTTTGAATACGGGAACAAATACGGGAAGCGGAAGTCAGGCGATCTTTTGAATGGGGTTTTAAGGTAATTTATGTCGTAATTATCTTCATTTAACTTCCGGACAGAATAAATCGTTTTTCGTCATAAGCAACGTAACGTCGAATTCTAAAATGAAAGTTTCCCAATGTGATTTCAACTGCTCGGAACTTTTAATGAAAATTGACGCTCAAAATTGGACTCAAATTGAATTAATGAATTAAAACAAATTTGATAAAGTCAAAAGAAACAGAACTGAAAATGACACTTAAAATAAACAGAATTCTGCGCCAAATGACAAATGTGTAGACGAAATAACAACTAATTTAACAGAGCGAAAGTTCACAAAAGCTGAAAAAAATACAACGAAAATGCGATAAGTAAATAATTGCAACCAACAATATTTTGCACAGTTAAAGCGCAAAAATCAGACACGCAGCTTATCATTCACTGTTAGTCTACATTCCAGTTTGGAGAACTGTGTTGAAAATACGAACTGCTGACTTGGTGTTGTTGTCTGGTCTCCACAAGATGTTGTCGTCTCAAGGGAAGATTTAATGACAACTGGTCCATACGAAATCTCAATTGCATCCACGAATCTGCGCGTTTGCAATCGTCTCATTTTTCATGAATTACTTGCAGCAATCAAGTAAATTTAATGACGCAATTGAGAGTTTGGAATTAATTATTGAAAAGCCCCTTGCGAAAGACGCCTTTATGCTGTCAGGGCGTAAAGCTACCACAGATTGCTCTCTTCTAACTCAGCGGTCAAGTCTGTGTATTTGCTGTAAGCTGTAACAAAAAAGGATATTTGTATTCTCTGGCACTTCCGTAGCCGTCTTTCCAGTGAGATTGGTTAACTCCTTGAGTCCTAGTTTCTCAAACATTTTCTACGTTTTACTTTTGTAGCGCTGTTTTTCACCTTATACACCAATGCAATATCGTTATCTCGACCCATTTGACGCACTTGTGGTAGTAAGATTTTGGTATTCACCATAAATGGTATGAAGTACTACTCATAACTTACGCTGTTGCGACTGTTTATGAAGGCACGTTTCCCGAATCCCAGTTTTGCAAAATCAGCTATGAGTAGTTGAGAAACGGCGTCCCTTGCCGACGTACGGATACTTGCTTAAGAATATTTAACACTCCTGGACTTCGCCGCGGTATTTTCTACAACGAATACAACCGGAATTACGCTCTTGGTAAAATTCGCAGAACGTAGGCAAGTTATTAGCTCGAGGAGTTGCCGTTGATGGTCAAGTGCGAAATACAATTCGAGTATGAGATCACTGTCGATGGCTACCGTGAGCAGATCTCCGTCATTTTTGTTGGCAGTGACAGCTGTGCTCTGAAGATGAGCGCTCTCAATATAACGGCATATTTTTTAAGCTTTTCTGAATGTACTTGTTGCATTATCCATCGAATCGGATATTGGAAGGCTCTCCTGCCTTTGTTTTACGCTCTAAATATCAATCTAAAGTATCTACACAGGGAATTTCTACGCAATTCCACGGTGGCTTCAGGAAGACGGTAGCGAACAGAAAAGTGCCAATGGGATTTGCGATTTCTTTAAGTACCATATATCTGAGGAATTTACTTACTGCCGAAGGTTTTCCCTTTAGGACTGGAGAGAGCTAGAATTTTTCTGCCTTACTTTCTCTCGCTCTGTCAGCAGTTCTACGCTGGATGACTCATTATGATCTCGCGATGTGTACGTGGAGATCGGTTCCCATTCTACGCAACCAGGCCCACCACAATCGGTTACGATACTCCCATCGGCACACATACGACGTCGAATTGTTGTCATAGCTTGGCCAAGTTCGTGTAACCAATGTCATGAGTTACGATTCGTCTCACCTGCAATTTTACCTAATTCATTCTTATGCATATAGCATGGTCCGTTATGCTGCTTTATAGCAATTACAGTTAAGCGGATGACGGAGTGTGCTGTAGTGTATGACACGTTTTCTCCATTCTTTTAATACAGGGCAATAGGCAACGGCCTGCCTTTACGTTGTATTTTTTATGACTAATATCCGATAGCCTGGAGGCCTATGAAGTGGATGCGGTTAGTTGCCAAAGTCGTAAACTGTGGCAATGCATCATCAACAAGATAACGCAATGCTACAGCCAACAAACAGGCCAACGTTGGCGAATTTTACAGCGTAAGTTTTCGGCGACAGGTGACCGCATCACAAACTCTTCAACAAAATAACTGAGGCAAAGTAAGGAAAAAGATTCCATACTTCCAAGATGCAGTTGCGCGACCGATACTTATTGGCTGAAAAGCCATACGCGACGAAATCTTTTCATTTTCGACGATAGTTACCTGGTAGTGATCTAAACTGGAAAAGGGATCGAACACGCGGAAAATGCAATCTGTGAATGTTTCTCACCGTGATCTAATTTACACATCAGCTCAACGAACAACCGTGCTGTCTTGCGAAATGTCACATGAGACTGGCAGTGCTTCTGCACCGATCAATCAGCTATACTTTTAACAGTTTCGAAGATCGGTAACCTTTCTATTATCCGAATCTAGCAGCATAGGCTAATTGCAACATCAGAACAACGCACAAACGATGATTTGACAGAATTTACAAAACAAAAACTGCACAAACGAAGCAGCACTGTGTCAAAAAGCAACATGGAAAAACACCACGTTTAAAAACTATTTTGTACGGATGAGAGTCATCCGAAAGATAAAACCTGACTTATAAGAGTAGAGATGAGCAAAAATCACTCCATAGTCGCTGGTAAGCCAGGCCTCCAAGACAACACTCCGCGGCTGTGCGGTTCACGCTTACTCTCTTACTCATCAAAATCGTTGACATTTCCGGTCGGCCTTTCCCGAAAGAATGTATTATCCGGGTCTTAACACGAGAATTTATTCTACTCATTCATAAACCTCGAAAGTAAGCCGCAGATCTCACATGGTTCGCAAAACTGAAAAGGATATGTCACTGAAAATAATGAAGGTATCGTATAGATGAAAGGAGATGGAGAGGGAGACGTTGGAACTGTAGAATTTAAACGGCGTCAAGGAGAGAGAACCTAAACTAGGACTTAAAATAAGGTAAAATTAAAGTAGAATTTAAATCTCAAATAGAATTTAATCTAACATGGCAAATCCAACGTGGTGCAGTGAATGAAAATAATAAAAACTTTCGAAATTTCCATCCCCATTATAAGACCCGAACGACATATACAGACATGTGGGCCTTAAAAAACTCCCAAATATTGGAGTGCTAGAAGCCGAAAAACTGACGATCGTCAAATGCACGATGACCTCCTGAGAAGCGAAATTATGTACAATAAGGGTGATATCGTGTTTACTACAGCATTAAATACACTAACACACCAAATCCAAATCGCTTATGAGAAACGAGGAGTTGTCGTTTCTGCTGAATGAGAACAACGTGGCTGGGTTACATGGAGGCGATCCAAATGCGAGTGACACTCATGCCGTTTGTTCTCATGATCCATATCGAAGATTTCACACATGTGCATCTCAAACAATTATAACATAAAATTATATTTACAGACGGTTGCTGTTCACCTCCGACTTTGCCGCTCTCTTACTTGCAGGCTCCACTTCCCAATTTCAATTTTCCTCTCATTAAAGTCGCCTGGATTTAAACGCAAAATTTACCATATATCATGTAAAGAGGGTTCGGCCAAACTTAGGTTACTGCGAATCTACGAGGTATTAGGTTATTGGGAATTTAAGAAATATAAGTACTACGCCTTTTATATGAATCACATTAAATAGTAAAATGACAAAACGCGTTTTTTTAAGTTACCTTAGCGAGACGTATGCCAAAAAGATACCCTAGGCGTCCACGAACTAATCAGTGGAAATATATTTATTTATGAAATAGACCAAGCCCATCCCATCAACCGACCCTTTAATGCCTAGCCTTCCAATACACTTTTAAATTAGAGGGGAAGTGCAGTTTGGAACATCGATATATTATATGCTTTTTGCAGTTAAACCCACCAAAAATCATCCAATAAATGAATAGGGCCCTATAATGCGTTTTCATGTGTTTCTCTACCCCAATGATTATGTTGCCTGTAAATGTTAAAGGATGGCACCTGCTTTCGGTCGTCCATGTAGTAAAATGCAAGCACAGCGTCATGATGTTTGACATAGTCGACCACTCTGCTGATCGAGTCTACATCGTCGCCCACTTCTTCCTGCCAGCACGTATCCTTCACTTCTTCAGCCAAACCCTTTGTTTTATCCTGTTACATATACAGAAAATTTTTTACGAAATAGCAAGATAAACAGTGCATGGTGAAATAAAACAGCGGTGAGAAAGGAAGTACGAACGAGTGGTTATTCTCTAGAAAGCAGAAAAACAGGCTTACCTTGGCAACTTCTTGGTCGCTCAATGGGAACTCCGGAAATAAAAAAGATCTAGAGCCTGAATAATTAGAAAACGTAACAGGTCTCTTTATTTATATGAACTAGGAAATGAGCAAAGGGAACCCAAATGATGAGAAAGGTACATGGAGGTAATCGGCGGCACCACTTCGCTTCCTCGGTGACTTTTGGTCGTTCTAGAGAGACAGACAGCAGTGAAGTACAGACAGAGGCGGCGGTTACGTCATCAAAGTTGTCCACTCTCTAATACTACGTAGACGATGAGTTCGTCAAAATAATAAAACTTGACGGACCGGTATATGCTTTTCGACGGCACTGCTCAACCACTTGTCCTGTTGCGCGGACAAATTCCAGTCAGCCGTTTCCTCGCGATAATTCGCCAACTGGTCTTTGCTCCCAGATTCGAAATTCGCGACCTGCACTTGCCTGGTCAGACTGCAAAGCAATGCTGCTGGAACAGGAGCTCATTATTTTGCTAGTTCCTTCTCAGCCTTTCTGTGCGTTTGTTTGCAAACATTTAATGAAAACGCCGTATCTGCGCACATTTACCAGAACAACCAAAAAGTATCGAGTGGAACCTATAACACAGCTGAGGTGAACGTTCATCAGCTCTACTCAATACAGTCACCACGTACACATCAACCATATATGGTCGCACCGATTGCAAAGCGCTTGCATTCATTGCTCCACAAGTCTATTCAGTCATCGGAAAAATTAGCTTTGACATTCGGCTGCAGCTCAACGCACTAGTGCTGAATCCTGTACGCAGTAATTTTCAAATCATACAACACCTACTAATCATCAGATGCCATGTCGACAATGTAGGAATGACAATTTGCATTAGCCGCTTTAGACATCATTCCTGTGGGCTTTTACATCACATGTACTTGCAATAAGAACTAAAACTTTCTCGCTTTCAATCAGATGCGTCGATGAAAGCGACTAGCAAGAGGCAGGAGAAACGAGGAAGCGAGAAGATACGATAAGCGATGGAGCACACGTGCACCCATTTCCTACTGTTGATGCATCTTTGAATGCTAAATCTACCGGCTGTATTGCTCACTTAAAAGCCATAGGTTTGGCGGTATACCCTCCCTGTACCTCTTGCTTCGACACCCCTCATTTCAACAAAATGGTTTACTCAGAATGCAGCAGTATTTGTCGTGAACCGATCTCGCGTAGTATAAACGTAATGATCCTCTGCAATCGTTGCGTAAACCAATCGCTGGCACGACCCGCCAACCAACTTATCAAACTGAAAACATAATATATATTCCTTCATCAATATCTTTTCACTTGCACAGTCGCAAGGCTCAAAACTTGGTGTATAACTGCAGATGGAAATTCGGTCCTGCTGAGCACCACTATAGTTCGCAAGACAAAGCATAGCCAACCCGAAACAATTCAGCATTGCAAGCGATCGCACAATAACACCTTTATCGATTACGGGTAAGTAAATGCGACAAAGTTATTATAATTATTAGATCCATATTTCAGTTAGCGCAGCAGACCTACGGCGATAGGAATAATAAACATGCACTTGCGACGCTGATTAGTCAATCTTCTGAAATTAGAAGAGGGAATAGAGAAGGCGCGAACTTCAAAATATACTAAACCTGCTTTTAATACTACTTCCTCCGATGATCTAACACAAAAAAATAAAACAATTCGAACAGGAAGATCAATTATGGTTGCATTTACACGGCATGTAAACCAGTTTACAAAATACGAATACAATTTCCACAAAACCATCCCACTATAACAGACCTGCCCAGTGACTGAAGAAGTTCGAGAGATAGCATGACTATTTATCGCAGATACACCAGAATTCATAAAATATTTAGTTGATGAGCTGACAAGAGAACCGATATCGGCATGAGGACTGAATGTTCTCAGATATAATATGCAGATCCGATTCCTCAGGAAAAATTGTTGCGCGAACAAATAGAGCACTTTTTACGAAATCCTCATCTTGCAACGTTTTTATGAACGACGCTAAAACATATTATGGCGAAGATGAGCCCGACCTCATTTTTTCCACAATTTCCACAATCCGCGCATGCTTTTGGTTTCGTTTGAGCTACACGAACTACGACAAATGAAAAGACACTAACAGCACTGACGGAATACAAATTTCAACAAAACAGAAGAATTCGGAAAATGAAAAAAGCTTACCTTGCACAGAATCTTAGAAGCTGAACGTTGACTTTTAACGGATAGCCGAGGAATTTAGCTGCGTCTATTAATCGAAACGATTGAAGATAGGCGAGCAGTGTGGTTTCCGACTCAACGACCTCTTCAAATGCTGCAATCCTCATCACTGAGCTATGAGACTTGCAATCATAAGGCGTTATTATAAACAGTGACCAAGATATACACCAAATGACGTTACGACAGGTCGGCTACCAACCATTCTATCTTCACAAAACATTTATGCAACAGTCGGTCCAATGTGCTGAACGGTTCTTTGAAATACCCAAAAAAAACTGGTAAATTTTTTGAGAGACGTGAGCATGAATGAGCTTTTCCTTCGCGACCTTGCTTAGAATTTTTCTTTTTCACTACTTACACCATCTCTCCTATTTTTTCTAGAGCAGTTGTGACGCGATTCGGTATCGGGCTTCGATTTCCGCGCCCGTTAAGATCTTAAAATGGATGCGAATAGCAAGCCTTTCAAACGAGTCAAAGTAGGTGGTAAAGCGTGAAACATAAGTGACGTAGCGCGCTGCTATCTGCTGTGTTACACAAATACTTACCGAAGATGCAAAGGGATGCAAAGGCAGAGAGATTAATCTGCCAATTAGCCGTTGTGTTGGGGTGGTGCTGATGTCACGTCACTGCTCGTAAGAGATGGTTCTGTTTGTGGTCGAGATTTCATCTCAGAAAAGAAAAATCCGTTTATATGCGTAGGCCGATCGAAGCGACAACAGTCGTATGTGCCTAGCGGAATCATTAGCGCCAGCTAAGTTCTTATCAATAGGCAATCACATCCTCGCGAAAACCATTACTGTCTCATCCCAACTATTCCACACCTACGCTCTCTTTGCATTAGAAAATGTCTGCAGTTAAAGCGAAGACATATGGTCACTTCGGATTAGCTGAAGCAGTATTGTGTGCCAAACGATTCTTTCTTTATGAAATAAACAATCTGGCTAACGTTTCTGCATGATCTTTGGGAATAATGGCGACGTTCCAGCCTCCAGAAATGGTTCAGCCTTCCCATTGCACGTTTCACACTCCGATACTTTTCGAACCCTGAAACGAAAATCATTGTAGCATGAGATGCATGACGGGTTTTTCAGAGAAAACAGGTACGAACGATTTGTAAAGAGTGGACAATACATAACCATTGGACAAAAGAAGAGACAAAAAAGGCAGTTAAAGGCCACAAAAGCTGCGAAATCGGGGTTCTGTCGGATGATCCCAACCCCATAAGAAGACTCTCGACTGGACGGGAAAAGTTATCGCGAAGATGATCGACCCCGGGGTCGTTACAGTGAGAGGTACCTATTCAGTATGGAGAAGCTGGACCGCACAAAACGATGACGGCGGTTACGCAGCCTTCCGCTTTGACTAAGCGCAAGAAGATGGTCAACATCGGTCTACAATGAACAAGATGAGGCGCCTTCAATAACACTCGAAAAATGGAAACGACGAAAACAGCCACCGCTCGAAAGCCGAGGGTGAACTCGATGCGCTGAACACAGGCTTGCTCCCTATTTGGTACTTTACTTCACTAGTTATCATATTCGTCACGACAGCACTGTTACTAGGGACGTGGTGACAGTTTCTAAGGTATGCTGGAAACAACTCTCCCCTTGCTACGCTTAGTCGCGTAAGGGGACCGGCTACCAGCGTGCCATCTTCTAAGAACAATGCAGTCTTGACTGCGCTGCCAGCCAAGACAGCAACAGCATCGGTGATCTATCAGTTGACGGAACTCATTGGATCACTGTACCACCGTACATGTGCTGTCTAAGCTTTAGCGAGCACGTGTCAAGAAACAACCAAAGAATCATTTGAAGAGCGCGAATCGGCTTCCTACGAAGCAACGCCATGAACTATAAGACTGGCGAACAGAAAAGATATTTTGCGGAAGAGTTCGCAGAAGCGCATCAGTTACTGCATATGGAATAGAGCGAAATAATCGAACAAGCAACGGTCTCAAATAGCAAATAATCACTTGTTGCCGATTGCGCTCAGCGAAGAATACGACTTAATTCGACGTGTTCTTCGCAATGCTGGTGTCTGCATTGAGGAATCAATAATCGAATTCGCTTGCACAGTAAGACATCTTGCACACGGAGCCAAGCCTTCAAGCAACCATTTTAATATATACATATATATATATATGTATATATATATATATGTATATGTATATATATATATATATATATGTGTAAATATATATATATATATATATATGGTTGTAACCGTGATATATGTATTATATATATATATATATATGTATATATATATATATATCATGGTTCTGGTTGTAACCGGGTGGTATATTGGAGTATCACGAGTACTGTGGTGCACTTGCTTAAGATGAGCCAATTCTGAGCAATTTTTCATTGATCACTTCAGCTGCAATTTATATACATTCCAGCCGGATGTGTACTATATCTGAGAGTACAAATTCCGTCCACCTCAAGTATGTTTCCCGTACCCCAAATAAATGTTTAGAGCATACCGGATGCACACTCAATGCATCCTAGGTACACTCCTGTAAGAAATACAATGTTTTAACTCAATGACAGCAGTCTGCTAATGCCTCAAAACTTCTAGCAATTACATCTAAACGCTGTCGGAAATTCCAGAATTTATAGCTTGGCTGAACAGATTGAAATGCCGTACTAAAAAAAAGGGTCTGCGTACTTTCAAAAAAAGGGGTTTGCGCTCAAGCTCTACATTATTTCTCACACCACAGCACATGCCCTACTTATGAAAGCAGATCATTATGCTAAAGGAGTAATGGTGCTCACGCTATAGGCAATTAATGTCCATCTCCCAAAATTACATTAAAAAGCGGATGGAAAGAATATTAGCTTTCAAATCGAACATAGCTCTAATAATCAGTTACCGTTATTGGTAAGGAACCTGAGTGCGTCGGTGAAACCTTGTCTGCACATTCTAGAGCACGCATCTGCTGATGGTGGAAACAGACTCACCAACACACGATAAAGATTATTCGCCGTAAAGCGAATCGACGTTCCCGCAAACATTAAATCGAACATACTGCAATGCAAATACCATATATTACATGAACGATTATCGTATATTGGAACAAAATCATCGTATCACAAATCGAGCGGACTACAATAAATATATGTTGGCACTTAAGCCATTTCCTATAACGTTATAGCACCGTTATGTTGACCGAAGCAAGCAGATGTGGAAAGTGAACTCTCGTTCGCCGACCAACTAAGCGATTCATACAGTTCGGCATCAAAGTTTTTTTTTTGAGTTCTTTCATATTTACATCCCCTGTGAAAGTTATGGAACGTCTGACAACACCGCTCGGTCTGTATGCCATCGTCATTCTCCATCTCGCTGAGTCAATGTTCTCAACCGTATATGGCCGAGTTATATCTATCAGCGCGTATTGTAAATTGTAATGTATTTGTGTCAAACCCGGTCATTTCATCTCACACCCAACGAAACAATACAGAAGAAATTTAGCCGCCACAGGTTATTTCCTGCCTAAATTAACTACCATTGCTGAACTGTTTAAGCCTATTTTGACGTTCTACAATCGAAATCTCTAGGAATGGCTAGCTAGCTTTTATAAAATTCTATTTTATAGAAAAACTCCATTCAGTTCATTAGCCTCGCACGGAATTACTCAAATGTATACCGAATGATTGTAAATCTACAAATATGCAAAAAGATATACTATCATATCATTTCCGATAAGAACCTTGGACCATGTAGTGCCCCTCGCACCCCAGTGAAGTGGGCCTCTATTGATGGGACGACTGTTTACAATGTAGTTAGTGAATGGAGTCACTATAATTAGTGTACTGAGCGTAATAGTTTAGTGAATGTAATTAGTGTAATTAGTAGATGCTTACAGTGTAATTAGTGAAGAATAATCTTTAGGAAAAAAATCAAACATCGCAAAGTTAGTATGTTCGCAACGACGGTGAGTTCATGCGTAAAGCTCTTCTCTATTCTTAGCAATAAACGAACATTGCTAATGTATTATCACTGCATGCACCTGGTAAACGGCTGAGAAAAACATCCTTACCAAAATCAATACTGAACGCTCCCCCTGAGCATTAAGTGGGCTTGTGTTCACGTTGCTACATTTCTATTCAACGATTTGCAATTCTGGATTGCCCAATGACTCCGACTCCATGACGATCCATCGAAAAACGCTAATTCCAGACTGTGAAACCTTCCAATAAGCAATCACTTGCAGCGTCGAGCAAAGGTTTGAATTTGAAACGGCGTCATCGATCCTTGCTTGGCAATCAACACCCTAGCCAATTCCACAATAAATCTTTAGAGTTGCCCATCGCTCATTAAATGTTATTTGAGTTTGAAAATGCTCCTGTTTGTGACAAGGTTTATCAGCACGAACGATAGAACAAACAGGAGGTCACTCTCCCCTTTTGTCACTACAAAAAATGAACCTCGCACTATCGGCATCCGATGGACAAATATCGTTTGCTCCAGAAAACGGTGATACAGTAATTGTGTGCTTGTCAACCACTGGTTGATTATCCGTTACACCACCGTCGATATATGTCTCACCATGAAATTGTGGATATTGTAAACCACCATAGACTGGGATAAAGCAACTACAAATGATTGCCTGCAACGATATTGATGAAATTACTGCAAAATTTTTTCTCTACATAAGCGGGATCGTGATTATATCATTCCTAAATGTTAATTAAGCCTTCAAGGGTCAATTATGAGTAACTCATCTTCGTAAAAGCAAAAGAGACAATATGAATAACCAGCAAGAAAATCGTTTCAGCGAAGAATGTCTAACGTTTAAACGAGGTGCACTTGATAATAATGCGAAAACTAAGTTGATGAGAATGCTGTTTTTATCTTTTGCTGAGTGGCGTTGTTATGTAAAACATTAGTTACTCGGGATTATTATTGACGGAGATGTGTTGTTGAGAAGGACGCTAGCTTTTTCTGAATCATGCTTGAGATTACGCAGGGGAAATGGCGGATTGGGGAGGGGAACGAATAGCCGACAAGGAGATGCGCCGAGAATGCTTCACGAGAAGTAATACCGATGCAACCAGACTATTGTTCTTACGGATAGATGCCATATATGACTCTCGTCCAGTGGAAATTTTTCACCGTTTGACTGGATGAGATGGTACAACTGAGAGCAAAAGAAGTACTAGAATCCAATGCAAATTTGACCGAAACAAGCTGCAGCATAAATTTAACGCGTCTCCTTATTCATCACGTAGACCGATTTCAAATACTCCCTCCATTGATGGTTAGCGTTCGAAAAGAGAAACTGCTGTATTGCACAGCCTCCGGCTATATATTAGCTTGCCAATGAATCATATTTGCAATTGGTAATGTTTGTGGAAGTAGAATGTCAATGGTGTGACAACGCTGCTCTGGAGCAGTACTCACATTACGAATTACCTGAATCAGATCGGCTTTGGAGTCAAACTGCGAAACGACGACGTTTTTCATGTCGCTCATCCGGGTCAGTGATATACGAAGACGGCCCGAACAAAGCACATGAGCATTTTCGGGTAGTTCCATTTCTAGGTCCGCTCTTACAATACCCATCAAATCAAAATCTCGATTCAGTGCGCCGAACGTATGCGATCGAGCCTGTAACCACTTCGGTTCTACGTATCACCTCCTGTGCAACCCGGAGGGTGTAGTGCTCAGAGCACTATGAAGAAAGGATTACACGGAGTTATATACACGGAATTAATTAAGCACGGAGTTATATCGCAAGAAGGGTTAGGTACACCCCTTTTCAGTCCCTGCCGAATCGCGTCTTTAATATGGAAATCTGAAGCATTTTGAGAGGTGAGAACCAAGTCGACATTGAGCTCTTTTCGCTAACATCAGAAGCGGGAGCAGAGGGCTGAAGCTACTTGAGATAGAAACTATGTCCAGGTGGGGCTTTATTTTAGATAGCACCGTTGGAAATCACATTCGGAAGCGTGGATGTAATGGCTTCCGGCAACAGTGAACATAACATGTCCGTATGGCTGTCATCAGGAGTAATTACAAGTCAATCAGTTGTAAGATTTGTGGTTACTCCTGATGACAGACAGCTAAACGGCAATGTCGTATGGTTTCTGATCGATTTTTGCCTTACATTATTCCAACCAATCTTGTGCACGATACACTATATAAGCTGGAATGGTTCTTCTGATCCGGTTATGGAAACGTGCAAAAACTATAATGTAAGTTATATTCAACCTGATTGACGACATTGAGAATAATACTGGTGGCACGCGATATGCACACATTACACACGAGACATGCGCTTATGATCGAACCAGCCGATGCACCTGATACAGGCCCGCAAAGCAATTGCGGTGCGTATTCCTTGATGGCCGCACACACACCCGCATGGTAAATACATAAGAACCCGCATCCCGAAAACGAAAGCGTTCGGTAATAAGGTTCATCCTCGCTGCTCGCCATCTTCAAATATTTTTATTTATTGTCGATCATTCGGCTAGTTTAGTCGTTGCGTTATAGGATAGGGTGGCGTAAACATACGCCCAAAAACCAACTGTTTCACAATTGGTAGTCAGATCATCTGTTGAGAGATCAGTTGTTTTACATCTAAACAGGTTAAAAAATTACTTCACATTCCACAAGCAACACACGTTGATAGCATCCTATTTCACGCGTCGCCAATGTGAAGAATTGCCTATAATGCATGTGGATCACTTAAATATAAACGGTAGAAAAGGAACAGTCAAAAAAGAAGCTGAAACAGACATTACGTCACGAAAGCGATTATATAGGACACAAAAACGTTGATAAATAAAGGTGAGCGCATGAGACTCGAGAAAAGAACTAACAATAAGATCAAAACTGGCTTTAATAAAGCACAAATATGAGGTAGATCTCAACCGATTAAAATCATCAAAAGCGACGACACGTATGCACGAGGTCATCGCGTATATCTAGAGACGACAGTCACATGGCCGTCAAACGTATGCGACAACATGATCGAGTTATAACATATAGTAAGCAGACAGCGAACATTTTCATCACACCTGCCCGAGTCGTAAATAGCAAGCGACCGCACAGACACACATCCTATAAATGGTGACCTCGTCGTCACTAACGCACACAACAGCGCTACCATATATATACACTTGGACTTTACGCAGCTTTGGCTTACAATAGTACCATGTGGTAAGATGCATAAGTGGTTTCAGCCGGGCATTCACGTATCCAAAACGATTCAATGTGACCAGAAACAATTTGATATCGAAATAATACTTTTGTAGAGATAAAGGAAATTTTAAACGTTAAAATGAGTTTCAAACGAGCGACCTAATTAATAAGTAATTCATATAATTGCGGACTGCAAAATTTAATTCAAAATTTTTAAAAAATTGTTGAATTGAGCACGGATAATTCGATGGCTCTAATTACCTCCAATCAATTGGAACACAGAACTCTTAATCGACGGAGGGAAGAATTGCTTTCCAATACAATACCCGCAAAACAACAATAGTTTTTTCGCTTAGCGCGGCGCCCAGTGGTGCTGAATAAAGACTGCTGTCCTCCTTGACGGTGGACCGGAGGGCGGCAAATGTAGAAGTTTCTGCGGTTTTTACGAAAAAAAAAAAGGAAATTTCGCCAAACGCAAGCTTTCTGCATTCCTCTCTATGAACAGTACAAATTCCTGACCGAAGCATTGAGACCCCCGTCGTCAACTAACAAATTATCAATGGCAATAAATTAAAAGTAAAAACAATTGTAACGGCTAAGGGAAGTATGTCAAACGGTGTTCTATGGCAACGATTTGTGAACTTCATCAGCAGGTAATAAAACGATTTGTAAACTTCACTAACAAGTAAAAAAACGTTCATGCATTCATTACTTGAAAATTAAATTGCACTTCTGGCCTTCACACGAGAATGATTATCAAATGGGGGAAAAAACATCGACGATATAATCAAGAGATCATTGAGCAAGTAACAAAAACAAAAATAAAAGAGAGAGGTAATGGAGCATTAACGGAGTAAAGATCATAAGTAATCGAGAAAATGCAGATAAGTAACGGTGACGAGCCATGAAATACGGCGAGATTCTAACGAAGAGAACCTCATTCATTACAGTTTTGAAACGCGCACGTTTGGACCACGCACATCTACACGTGCAGAAGAGTTGTACAAAAAGCGGAACTGCTTGATTATAAATTGCTCTTGGGTCTTATACGCTGTTGCACACTATCTGAAGAAGAGGCTCATTTCCGAGGTGAAGGAAACATTCAATGATGACTTAGTTTTTTTGACTGTTGGCGAGAGACTCATGCTTACTATGTAATCGAAAATCTTTATGCAAAAAAGATTCCGTTTATCATAACTGTTTGTGACAAAAGGAAGACCGCAAATGCTGTCAGCGAAGTCTTCCAACGATGCTGTCAATGTGAAGATTGAAATGTGTAAGCGCAAATCGCTATACACATATTAATATGAACGCACGCACAACAAATACATCACGGTGTTGTTCTGTGCGCATCGACACAGCACACAGCCGTCTTCGTCAACATGCAGGTATCAAAGATCAACAATCCTCTATGCATTCCCATCATTGTTGGGCACCCAATATGCCGAAGCGTTTCTGGGTAACCTTGGGGGCTTATGAATTGATTACATGCTTATATATTGCCAATGGCGAATAGAACGTTCTCTAAAAAACGCAAGGAAAACTCCGAGAGGTATTAACTTAGTAACATGCGAACGGAAATGAGCTATGATCAATATGGCAGGCATGCTGAACAAAATGAGGAAAAAAAGATGGTTTAATGAGCTGAATGGGCCGAATCACCGGTGGGAATTTTTTTGTTGAAATCACCCCTCCACCAAGCCGATCCCGATCCCAAACACCTGACCACTCCACATCCCGCTCCTTCCAACTCCCCACACTCTTTTAAATTCATGAAAGATTATGTCATGAAAACAAATGTCGTGGCAAAACAACAATTCTTAATGTTACAAAGCAGCTGGGAGCATGTTCATAAGCACGTCTACTTTCTCGTCAAGCAAAGAATGGTAGCACCCATTCAAATACGAATGAGTTTGAAAAGCCGAAATTCCCTCCAACAGAGCCAGCCCTCAAAACTGCCAACAACTTCCCGAACCATAATGCCTGTCTCTGAAACCAAATAAGCGAAGATAATGACACCCCCCTTTTCCTACCAGCTTTTTTTCCACCATATCACGGGAAACAACCAGCCATCCTTTTCTGGAAGTTTAACCAGTTGTCTCCTCAAAGTAGCTGTTGGTATAAGCGACGACAAATGAGCTACAAATGTCGCAATTTAAAATTTGACCGAGTCTTACAGCCATCTTATCGCTGATTTGAACTGTTGAGTGTGCGCATTTGCTCATTCATCAGAAGTCTCTACATCCATAAAATTTTAAGTCATTTATTGTAGGTGGTTTTGGAGTTCATGAAAAGGGGGAAGGGGGTTATGAGAATTCTTTCTTTGCTTTGGTTGTTTGTACTCGGAGGCAGTGCTGTGTTCAGTTTGCCCTTATTGCACGTTTGTTATGCGTGCATTACGCTAGCAACAGATCAGTGGATCACTTCTTTGAGAATGACGTCATAAATCGAAAATTTTCTACGGAAGTGTTTATTCGAAAACTTGGATTCGCCTAATGGACGACCGTGCACTGAGGGCGGGCCGTAGGCATTGTAAGAAATGCATTTAAAATTTGTTTTGTTTCAGCCTTTACGATAAGATTGCTCTTTTGTCTTGTGCGTGATTTTTGCTTTTTTTTTTGTTATTTTATGTGGAACACTGTTACTTGCTTAGGTTGACTTAACTTTTTTCTCGGCAAGTTCATTCGTAAAGTGTCTTTTATCATAAATAAAATGCTGCGACTCTTCGACGCCCATATAAAACGTTCTTCGCATGATAAATTAACGTTTTCGTTTGTTTTTTTTTCTCAAAACCAAACAACTTTTAACAGTTTCGTTGTGTGAGCTTCTTTCAGTCGTTTCTCATTCGCATCTCATCCCTTTGTTCCGCCCTCTCACCGCTTCCTATCTCCTCTCTTTTCCTTTTTCTCGGCAAGTTCATTCGTAAAGTGTCTTTTATCATAAATAAAATGCTGCGACTCTTCGACGCCCATATAAAACGTTCTTCGCATGATAAATTAACGTTTTCGTTTGTTTTTTTTTTTCTCAAAACCAAACAACTTTTAACAATTTCGTTGTGTGAGCTTCTTTCAGTCGTTTCTCATTCGCATCTCATCCCTTTGTTCCGCCCTCTCACCGCTTCCTATCTCCTCTCTTTTCCATCTCATCTCTCCAGTATACTTTTACTACATGCTCTGTCGTCAATAATGAATAAAGGAGCAGATTTGGACGATTGTCGTTAGAAGACTAATAAGTTCACATATTTCTAGGAAATATGCCTGCAGGTCCAGTAAAGCCGAAGCTGCATGTTACGGCCGAGGACCAACAGTTGATTAACCGGTTTGCTCGCCTTCATCAGAAATCGACTGAGCTAAGTGTAAGACCTCTTGTAATCTTTTTGGAATGCTGTCCCAGCACGTTAGTAACAGCTCTAAGTGCAGATTTCTGTAATGTGCAGATGGAAAGGACCACTTGATCTGACTGAATCCGCACACTGGCATCCCCATCCCGAATTTTCAACAATTTTTTGCTGACCATTTTTAAGTATGCTAATAATTTCATCATTTCTTTGTTATACGTTGGTATAAGTTTCGTTCAGTTGCGTTTATATATAACTATTGCATTTTTGCGCAGAGGTTGATCTTCATCGGTTTAATTGTTAGAGCATTAGTTGATTAAAGGAATCTGTAAAGTACAAGCATTCATAAAGGTGACTTAACTAAGAACAGGTTGATGTGGCGTTTAAAAAGATTACCCATTTACTATATATTACTACTGTTATTGTTATTATCATCATTACTATTGTTGTTGTTAAGTAGTCATTATTCGTTTAGGAAAACAACAAACCATCGTATATAAGAATCGAAAGGGAAAGTTTAAATGAACACAATACAAAATATCGATGAGCGAAAGCATGTGCCAGTTGAACACGAGCTTATAAGTTTTGCTGAGGTAGAAGTACATGAAAGGAGTTATGAACGCAAAAAGCTTATTCGCTGCAATAATATGAACTGTTAGTCTGTTGCACAGTGGAGCGATACGCTACCAAAACGAATTTAATGTTGGCACGTTAAAATAAATAGAAGATTATCTGCTTGTGCCGAATCCAGTCGATCAAAATAAGGTAAGCATATAATGGGATATATTAAAAAAAACTTCAGCCATCTTAAAACAAACTATCAATTCCAGTTCAAGTGACGGTGTTCAAGTATTTTTTTCTAAGCAATTCTGATTATCCGTTTTTTTTTTCAACCGAGGTTGAGTGCGTCCACGAAAAAATGCTGGACTTAGACCGATTTGTTTTCTCAGAAATTTCATCACTTTTTTTTGAATTGACGTTATACAGTTTATTTTGATGAAATGCTTGGTATTTAAAGATGAAGCTGCAATCAGAGGCGACTGAACTCCAAAATCTATGCGATGCTTCTGATGAGCTTCTTTTATTGGACGATGAGGACACTGCTCGAATACCGTTCAAGATTGGTGCCGTCTTTGTGATGCACGATCAGGTGTGTTCTTGTTTTAGGCTATTAGGCCAAGCAAATTATTTGTTGGGTTGCACGGTAATTTTGTTATTCTCAGCTGGCTCATCCTCAACACTTATGTGCTAACATTTTACACTGTTTTGAATATTTTATGATTTTTAGGTGCAGAAAGGTTCATTCTGAGGTGTGAAAATAAAATCGTCCATTCCTAGTCGTTCGGTTGCTCAAATACATCGCCGATGAGCAAATATGTGTTTCTGTCGAGATTTGCATCTTATAAATATTCCCAATAGCTTTTTTCTCTTTTTTTTTCTTGTACGAAGTGTGGTTGAAACCACATATGCTTACCGCTCGCAATGCGACTAACGTAATTCGCACAAAAATTCGGGAACTTCCGGGTAGTGTTTCGAGATCGGCAGTTTGAGAAACATTACAAAGTAAAAATAAATTTTTTTGAGGATGTTGTAAGATGAATTGCTCAGAACGTGTAATTGTTCTTGCCAATAATTTACAAGTCACTAAAAGTTCTTTCTGCATGTTATTTCGGTTCTAACGAAGTCTGTTTGGGAATTGTTGGTCGGAAACTGTTTCGAATCACAAAAGCGCACTCTGTCCCTCCTTCTATCTGCGTGAGACAACTCTTTGTCTCTCACATTCCAAAGTTTCCATATTGTCTTTTTTTGTCGCCTTTCATTATTCTCCCCCCTTCTTCGATTTATTTGTTTCTAGTTATTATGTCATACTTGGAGATCCATTTTATTTTCTTATGATCAGATCTGCGCCAAAATAGATAGATTCCTGTCGAAATTGGTCTGTTTCGTGCAGATCATGCAAAACTGACAAAAGTTTTGCTTCGTTGGCTTCAACTCTTTCTGGAGTAGAGACTTTTTTCCGTTCGAAATTAGGGGCTGAGAGACGGGGAGGGAGAGAGGATGGAATCCGTTAGGAGATTCTTTAATTTTTTCTTCATTTAAAAAAAATTTCACAGATTCTTCAACTTTCATCGAGTTCCAGTTTTATCCTGTAATTGCGCTACTGAGCGCTTCAAGTAATTATTTTCAGTCTCTTTCCAACTCTTCTGAAGTTGGACACAAAAAATTTTTCGAGTTTCTTTCAGGAATCGATGGAGGCAAAATTGGAGAAGATGCGAAACGACTTGAAAGCAAAGATTGATTCGATGAGTGAAACGAATGAGAAGCTGCAAAGCGAAATGAATTTACTTAAATCGAAACTCTATGGCAAATTTGGCGATAGCATTAACCTCGAAACCGATAAAGACGATTGAATTGCTCATATTCGGTGTTTGATTTTCGCATGAAGATGTGGCCCAGATAGCTCTCCTCCTCTCTTGTCTTCTTCCCTTGTATAAGAAGCATTCTTGGTAAGGGAACTGGAGGAGGAGAGGGAGGATTAGTAATCCTCCGCGCAATCTTTTTTCACCGTTGGCAGTGCTGGCAGTATACGGCTTTGTCAAATCTCCATCTGCGCTAACACCATTAGTGTTACTGATACAATTTTCTGTTATAATATAATGGAGGTTCAGGCTCTTTCATCATTTTTTGAATGGCAACAGTGAACAAGCCATCGCAGTTTTTTCCATTAGCTACTGACTGTGTTTTGCGATAATCATGCTTAGTATTGATTTTAGAATTTATTACAAGCAAATTTTTGTTGGAGTCTTTGGTAAATGGGGTAAACTTTTTACTGCTTACTTCGTGAATTGTTGAATATTTGCTTACAGTTTGTTGAATATTTGCTTGCAGTCTTGCAATGAAGTTCTGGTAAGGTGATCTTTTCAACTAGTGGTTGTTGTATTGATGTTTTTTTTTGAGTCTTATACAAAACAGCCAGCTTCCATGGAAGTAAATAAGCCAACTCAATATGAATGATTATCAACTCGAACCGCTAATCGAAAATTCAACACATGAACGTAGGATGTCGTTTTGGTGATGCATCAAAAATACCACCGAACTGACAAAGAGTACTTGCTTTGTTCGTTTTTGCTTTTTTTTATTGTTCATAAAATATTCGCTTTGAAGAGAGTTATACAAATATACAGACTTTATGGTGCCCTAAGAAGATCACAGTCTTAAGTATCGTTTCCCACCTGTAGTCTTACATCGAATGCTCTTCCATCAGGGAAAATTGACGAGGGTTAGGGAATTAAGAAGCTGAAAATATGGGAATGAGTAAATAGATCATTACGGAGGTAATGAACTCGTATTGGGTAGGATGCAGAAGATGTGTTGATCGTTTGTGAATGTTGTACGATATGCAATGATTCCTTACAAATATTTTAAAGCATCACTTTATGAACGATTCTGATATGTGGCATAAAATATTACTTTACTAGAGATACGAAGGAAAACTTCATTGAAAGGCAGTGCTATGAATTATTTTCACTTGCAGACGCAGAAGAAGGTTTGAAGCGAAGGAGGGCGGCTTTGCCAGTTAAATATTGCTTGATTATGACAAAGCTGTCTAGGATGTTGAATTTTTTTCGAACTCCGGCGTTTTGAGTGCTAAAAATTTCTTTTGTCATTACCGAAAATACCCGCGCCATAACCACCCCGCCCTTCCTCCCACCCCCTACCCTACACCGCCCACCATGGCCGCACCCCCACGCCCACTCACTCCGTCGAGGACCAGTGCTGACTGCTGTACCTAGTAGGTAATTCATTGTGCGACTCACTAAGATTCGCGTGGTGTAATATCTACCGAACGTCAGCAAGGAAGTAGTACACGCCTCTTCACTCTCCCATATCGCTTGCATGATTATGAAAAATAAGAGAGGATTCGCATCCGATCGAACAAAATAATGTAAGTAAGGCAGCGGAAGCGTGAGGAATCCATAAGCTATCTATCACTGGCCATTCGAATACGTAAAGTGGTCGAGCTATCGCAGACATTTTTTTCTCCGCGTCCAAGCTGAAGTAAGACTTAAATGTTGACGGACGTTTCGTATGGCCTGGGAGTTCGTACCGCCACATTGTCGACGTATGATACATATGGTTTCTAACCCAGGTCATGTACATTTACATCACGCGTATGGTGCATTACTGAATTTCGCAATAATATCGTGCATGAGGAGCAGGCTAGTAATTTTTGAGTAAAGCGCCCACCAAAAGATGTCCTTTTGCTGAAAAAAAAAGCGAACTTCTTCCAAAAATGCTCATGAATTTAAAAAATCCGAACCTGTTCGCTTTTTTTCGTTTCCCATTTAAGCTCGCTGTCCTCCGTAACTCCTCTCTTGAACGTTCTATCTAAAACAACTTCTGGAATAGAACAAATCCAGATGTGGGGTTGTAGCAAAACATTTTGGCGCCGCGTTTTCACATCACTATGATTTTGTGCTCGTATATTTGTGATTCTCGAACAATAACCGTTCTTAATTTTTTGCTCCCATGTGTGTGATTCATAAACTTTCTGAAATCTTGTGCGAATAATGACAAGTTTAGTTGAATTTATGTATGGCATGCTGAAAAGTCAACTTAGAAAATGGAAATTGAACGGAATCACTGATCCTTGAGCATTCTGATGACTTTATCGGAACGCAAGTAGGATAAATAATAAGTGTACATTGTTGTTTGGAAAACGAACCCCCTTGTAAATTCGCCAACGCACAAAATCTTTCGATATTCATGAACTGCATGAACTGCTTTGAATCAGTTGACGTAATTACATTCGAGGATTTTACGTATATATATATACATATATATTATATATATAATATATATTATATACATATATGTACATATGTATGTATATGGACGGACAGTAGCTCAGTGGTAGAGCTCCCGCTTCGTATGCGGGAAGACCTGGGTTGGATTCCCGGCTGCTTACCCTGCGAATCGCCAGCAGGGTGACCAGCAGGCGTTCCGAAACAAAATCATGCGTGGGCATGATTGTCAGGCATGATTGTATATATGTATATATATATATATATATATAATTCACGTGAGCTTAAAATGTGGCCGGAGAATGAAGAATCGCATGAAGAATCGCAAAATTTTCGGAAATGGATGTGGATCTGTGATTCGAACAGAGACAACGTTAATGACGCATACATTTTAAGGAGTATCGTGAGAGAGTTAAGTGAGTCTGGTTATAGTATTGTGTGTGCAGCATGAGTTCCGAGTGTACTCGATGCGATAAATGGGATTTATTCGGTTTCCTAGTGACGCAATACTGTGTAATGCTGTGTGCGGTTGTCGGCTCAATTTCAGCGCTTGTTTATCGTTCCCCTACGAACTCATACTACTCATGTATGGAACGTTGAGGTCCTCCCTATATAACGATAAACGGTATGTGACAATTCGAAATTTTCCACTATCATTTTTTGTGTTTGGAAAACGAACTGAATTCGCCGACGCACAAAATCTTTCGGCATTCATGAACTGCTTTGAATCAGTTGAACTAAGTACCATTCAAATATTCATTGATTTGAATGTTCATTGACACATACAAATATTGACACATTGACTTGACACATTGACATAATGACAGTCATTGACACATTGACTTGACACATTGACATAATGACAGTCATTGACACATTCAACCATTCAAATATTCATTGACACAAATATTCAAATACTCTGATTCTTCTATTGTGATCTCGTTTTTCACTTCCGTTGACGTTTCTACTCCTCTCTCATAATTTTTGTGGAGTTCCGTATGTGTCGCTTTCTTATTGTTATTATCGATCTCTGTAAGTGACCAGTAATTGCATTATTTTAACGTCTTCTTCAAGCTTGAATTATATGGCTGCTATATACGAATGGGCCAGCGTCCTTTTGCTGTCTTACTGTCGTATACACTGCACTTCTTACTGTGGTTTTCATGCTCACAGTTTCAATTAAAATTCTTCTCGTTCTTCTCGGAGCGAAAATTTGCTCTGATGCAATGCAGAACATTGCAATCTACGTCATTTTGCAATGTACACAGTTATGGAATGCGAATTTGTGGGCGGAAAAAATAATGAAAATGGTGAAAAAAATGAGCATTGAAAAGACGGAAATTGACGACTCACCAACTGTTCGAATCTCATGAAAGAATCGCCGCATCCTTACCACTGTACACTCTGCGTGCTAGAAGCATTTGCTTGATCGCGCATTAAGCAGGAACGATTTTTCATAGTTAAGCGTTCCTCAAATGCTTTTCAGGCATTTCTTACCTCTTTTAAATAGCACTCCGCAAATTGTCTATTCTACCACTTCCGTTTATTCGCATTTGTTCGGATGCTGCCTTGTGCAACACATATATAATGCTTTTAAGACATGTTCGTTTGGCGATCTCTGCGATACATCACACACTCTCTCTCCCTCTCTCTCCCTTTTTTTCCACTTCCGTGGTCGCGTCAAACAACTCATGAAATGCGGGACGGTATAGTTTTCAGCAGTAGTACGGAATTTGGCGCTTATCATGAGACTGGAACTGCACTGGAGAATTCTCTAAAATTTGCATGACATCTACTTGCGAATTACTTTCTGCCGATTACTTGTTTACTGAAACGAAAACTTAATGAGTTTTGACTGATTGCTTGAAGTGGTTTATCGCACAATTTGAAATGAACAAACATGCATGCAAAGGTTTCTAAAGGAAACACCAATATGCACACAGAAAATAAAAAGTAAAAAAGAATATATGACGAGGAATAATATTGGTGACAAAAGTATATATAGAAGTTGTTATGTCTACGCTGTATGCGAATGCATACGATAGCCAAAATGTAGATTTGCATATGTCATTTCTATTCATCTGAAGTGGTACGACATTTATAAAATTGCTGGTACTGCCTCGGTTCTATTGCAGCTACTGAAAGGAGGAGAAGAAATCCCTCTCTCTCTCCTTTACTATTTGACGGTTGCTGGTGACCCTTCACCTACTCCGGAGGGAAAGTGGACATTGGGAATCATAGTGTAACATTTTTGAATAACAACGTCCGTGAATTGCTTTGCTTTCAGTTTTGTGTTGCTCCCATGGTTGTCACATCTGATCTTGTTTTGTGATCCTTCTGCGTGCTGTGCGATAACGTTCGACGATTCAGTTGTGCTATTCTCAACGAATTTAGTGGAAGCGCTAAAGATATATGGTGCCTATCCGAGTAAAGAAATGAACGAATCAATTCATTCACTATCGCAATATACACTGAACGTGCACCTAATCGGAAAGAACTAAAATCAGCTGTTGAATGAAAACAATAAAATACTTTAAAATATGCGGTGTACGTCATGAGAAAGTCGAAGTCGAACCGTTAACAAAAACAACTCAATTTTAGTAAAGTTTTTCGCCTAAGCGAAGATACATTGTGAGTGCGTCATGCCTGTGTGCTCTTTTTTTGAAATGCCTGTATTTGCTTGTCCCTCTGAATTACGTTAGTTCCAGTTCATGAACTGAAAAATGTTCAGCGATTAAACTTGACAAGCAAAATCTATAGCATTACGATGATTCTCGAACAAGCACTAAGAACTATTTATTCATCGATTTCTGCAGAGTTATGGCGCATAGAGAATAACAAGGTGGAAAGGATTGTGCAAATGAAAAAAACCGCCCTCACATGTAACTCCAATAACCGAAATAGGTGCGCATACGATGCTCAACGTTACCAATCACATTGTGCGTCAAAAACAAGTTAGAATGTGAATTTCTGCATGAAAAATCGGTAATTTTGGAAAACAAACGTAAAATTTTTGGGGAAGTGGATACCAACAATTCTGATCTAATGAACAAATCAATCAACTTTGGCGACTTGACAGTACGCGTCAAAAGTAACTATTTGATTACGCGTTGAGCAGAAACATTTATGCGTAACCAAGCAAGCATTCTCCAGTTGGTTTCTGGAGAACGTTCAGCACCGTACGCTTTGTAGTGAGGGTTCCGTAAAGCGTATGTCATATCAATCTTCTGACACGCTTGCAATCTATTTAATTTTCACGCGATGCTAATGTGCATGCCACAGCCTGAATTCTTTTGCGTCCAGAGAAAATTTCGACAAGCAACGCTCCAAGCGATGATGTCAGTGCCACTCAAGAATGTGAGGCTAGGCGTCTAGGTTTTCATGGGTGATACCTTACCTTGAATACCTTGAACAGCTGTGATTTCATCGATTTCATCGTTCTCCCCATCGTTGTAGCTGGTAAATTTTCCATCCATCGCGATCCTGAGCTCAACGCATCCAAACAGCGCCATACAGACGTCGAAGCGGATCTTCCCATCTTGTTGGCGGTCTGCGACGTAGTCGCTTAACATGTCTTGGGTACCATTCTACGATTCGCTTAGTCCAACTGTTATCTTTCGTCTTGGATAGGTGGCCAGCCCATCTTTGTTTTCTTTTGTACATCTCTTCAACGACATCTTTCACACCAGATCTAGAGCGCAAATCTTCGTTCGCGATGTGTTGTGTTCTACTAACACCCACCCTGCGTCTTTCCATGATGGCTCGCTGAGTGGTTACTAATTTGTTTTCTTCAGCGAGCGTGGTCTTCCACGTTTCACACCCATACAGTAGAACAGGAGAACGGTGGAATTGAAAAGTTCTGCTTCTAAGGACAGTGTTGTCTTCGCATCGCAAAACATATCCCTGAGCTTGGTGAAGGTTATCCACCCCGCTCCTCTTCTCGTGCTCAGCTCCAGACCCAAATCGTTGTTCATTTGCACAATTTGTCCCAGGTATAAATATCGCTCCACGAGCTTGATGTTTTCATTACCGAGTTTCGTGGTAAACTGAGGACAAAATGCATTCTTCTTCCACTTCGTCTTGCCGTCGTGAATGTTGAACCCAATTTTCTTGGCCTTATTGTTGAGCTCATTTAGTAACTTCTGCAACTTTTCTGGGTCGTCTGCAACGAGTACTATATCATCCGCAAAGAGAAGCATTTGAAGTTCTTCACCGCCAACAGTGAAGCCGCCTGCACTCTCCATTTTTCTCAGAACGCCTTCGAGGGTTAATGAAAAGGCTTTCGGGGAGCAGATATCTTCTTGTTTTACACCTCTTCTGATCTTTATACTTATTGGTGCTTCGAATAGCGATACGAATGCCTTTTCCCTCGTCCTTTTTTAAAAACAGTTATTTTTTCAACTTTTAGGGATGTTTTCCGTTGTACGACGTATGGACCCAGTATCTCAATAGTACAGAAAAAACAATCGTTGACTAATTTTCGTATTTCCTTGTGATTCTTAATCTTAGTACCGCTAATTTTCCGAGGAATTTTTGCATTTTTACGCGATCCGAATTGATATGTCTGGTGTTTGTGTATGATGTGAATCTCAACTAGCTGCAAGTGGAACTGGCCAAAAAATGAGCCACTCGTTGTTCGTTATATAGAGCGGAGGCGGCGCAGAGCAGTCAGCCTACTCGTAATGTGCATTCGGTGTGTTGTGTCTCGTGGGCTGGTACAGTGTTGCCTGCTATTGAATCGTACTTTGTTGTAAGCGGCGACCGCTCGCCTCTCACCTGTTCTTGCTTTCCAGCAATGGCCTTTTCAAGCGACGCGTACAGGTGGGACCCATTTGTTAGTTAGTGGAAGCAAATGAAATTCGTTTCAGTACTAAAGGAATGCACTTTTTTTTTTCGCTAGTTAGGTTAAAAAAAGGAAGACAGGACATTCACTGAGGTTCGGACAAATGGTTACCAAATAAAGTAGTATAGGAAGAGGCAAAAACCTTCTTCATTGGAACCTTACTGTATTGGTTTTTTTTGCGAGACTCAAGCCACATTTTTCCAAGCTCATAAGGTCTCATCCATGAACTAATACCAATATATAATACGTATATAATCCTAATATCGACTGGCAAATACCGTTATAATTTGTTTTAATTTAGGAGCCTTATTGCACAGTGACTGTATGGTGTATGTGGAATAGGAAAACTGGTTACGCGATGCAAACATAAGCTATAGGAGTGCCTCTTGCGAGCCTACTTGTGATTAGTCGATATCACACACGTGTGTACTGTGAAAGCAGTTCGATGAAAAATGATTTCTCTAAATTTTTGTTAAAAACATCAAAACGTTGAACAAAAGAAGTAATTTTTTAGAAAGTAAGAAGGAAAGTCATCTTTACTCCACTTTGCTGCTGTTAGGCACTTCTGGTTAGAATATCCAGGATTTTCAAATTATGAAAGGCACCTATTGATGCAGGATGCCACGGAAATCCGATCAAAGCGGAACACTTTTTCAAATATATTCAATGAAGAAAATCTACTGAAAAATTTGCTAAGGTTCCCAGAGGTTTTCTCGATACAGACCGAAACCATGGAGAACGATTTCTGACCATTCTCATCATTAACCTTCTGTACAGTTCGGTTGGTACTATCCTAATGACGCGTATTATAGGGCACCTTGTGTGGAAATTGGATACCCTAGTTGATGGCATCTAAGGGGAAAGTGGAGACGGCAAGTGGAATCTGTTTCGGTTTTCTAGACCCGTAGCATAAGTCAAGCCTTTTCCCAGATATTTTCATCTTCCCCATCCCGGGCGCCGGTGTATAAGTGCAATGATCTACGGGGAATCTTTTACACTCGACGCAAGTCGAGGTAATTTTAGCTGATTCGGCATCCCGAAACGTATACCTTAATCGAGATATTTCTGAATTTCTTGTCAACTTGAAATGCATAAATGCGAACCGCACGAATATATTTGCATGTTTAAAGTTCGTGAAACATTTCGCTGTTCTGTGGGCACACTTCGGTGCGGTAGTCGCTTTGCTGTGAGCAGGGGTCGCTTCGAATGCAAAATTATTCGCTTAATTTGCAGCAGTTGAAATGATTTTATGTTGGGACGTAATCTTTTCGGATCGACGATTGTCTCGCTTTGTGGACAAAATATTCTTTCATTTCAGTTCTTCATTTCTATTTCTTCATTTCTTCATTTGATTCTGTGGATATTCACAGAAAGAAATACCTATGGAACGAAACGTTCCCCAAGGATTGAAGGCTTTTATTTGACAAAGAAGCGCTTTTTTCGTTGTGTTCGATGAAAGACAAAGTCGAGTGCTCTCGCATAACTTAGTAGAGGAGGAGGTACACTAAAATTTTTAATGTCAGCAAAGTCACATTACTGTCACTGCTTCGCTTAAGCTTGATTTGATGGTCGTTCGCAACAACTTCAAATATTCGTAACGTGCAAACAAATCTCTGCAGCGATTTAAAAACATGCCATCCTTTACGACTAATGAAGCTTTCAAGAAGCATTTGTGCGATCGCGTTTTACCTGCGCGCAGTCGGATTTTTAACCACTCCAGAGAGCACTTTTACAAATTCATCTTTAACACTTTTTTTGTCGACATTCATCATCTTCAATCCATGCACGGCTAGCGTTTCATTATATTAAGCAGTAAGCATGAGTGTTGTATATTAATCCAACTTCTTTTCACTAATAAACATGTTTACTTCGATATTTACTTCCTACAGGTTTTCCACTTGATGCTAATTTTTGATTTCCAGCGTTCCAAACCTTCCTCCATCAGCAGGGAAGACATCATCCAACTTGACCGGTGCTAGGATCACAGCGAACGAATCACTAAAGAAGTCTGTTACAAGTAAGTCCTTTTTTCGATGTTTTCTAACGATTGCTGCGTAAATTAATTTAAAAGTAAACTAAATCGACTCAAATTTTCGTGTTTTGTTAAAATGTAATTCTTACTGTGTGGTTATTGAGTGCAAATTCACACAACTGTCCTACAGAAGGGATTATAAGGGATGTGGTGGGTTTACGGGTTTATTCTCCCGTTGAAGCCCTTGCAGGCACAGGAACAAACCGGAAATCACAAAGAGATACATTTTCTGCACTTATTTTTCAGGCAGCCTCGCTTGCCTTAGTTTAGATTTGATCGGAATAAGTGGAAGAGGAAGGGAAAATATCAGTGCATCTTTTTTTTTGCATGCATAAAAGGATGGTTTGAGAGTTTACCTGTTTCCAAATGATTTGAGAATTTCCGCAGCTTACCTGTTTTCAAATGATTTGAGAATTTCCGCAGTTTACCTGTTTTCAAGTGCTTTGAGAATTTCCGCAGTTTACCTATTTTCAAATGGTTTGTGAATTTCCGCAGTTTACCTGTCTTCAAATGATTTGAGAATTTCCGCAGTTTACCTGTTTTCGAATGATTTGGGGATTTTCGCAGTTTATCTGTTTTCAGACTTGACGAGCTGTAACATTTGTTAGCTCATCAGTGCTGTACAGTGCAGTCAAGTTATGCCTCAACTCGATAAAATGATCATTTAGCAGATTATTCGCTCTATGTTTGTGCAACATTTGGGCAACACACCGGAACCAGCTGCTGTACTTTACGCTTACTACCTACAGTTAATAGCCTTAATAACCTGTAGTTTAATGCTCTCAGGAATCGAACTTTACCCGATTTTTTTCTGTAATTTTGGATCAATACGCAATACGCGAAATACACTATTGCACAAAAGCCGGTTTATTTCCCGAATGGGTTTTTCTGTTGGTTGTCCCTTATGCCTCTCGGCCAACTAATCTTCTTCCTTCTTTCAGCTGAAAATTTCAGCGAATCTTACAACTTTGCAGTAATCAGTGTTCTAAATACTATTCAAACTGTCCTTCTTATCACACTTTGGATAAAGTTTTGCCCTAATATAATAAGTACACGGTTACTGTTATAGCTTTTCATTTCGTTTTGGGTTGGAATCGCTCAGACATAACCAAGCGGCTAGGTGCCTTCGCATTGTTGCTGTAACAAACGGAAAGTGGCTCTTTCAATACAGTGCGTGGGTTTGAAAGCTCCTGCAGAGACTGCTCAGATCACAGATAAATATGCCCAGAAAACATTCCGTTCATGAGGGATTCGGCCCGTCTGAGTGACTTCATCCCCTCTCCTTTTCTCCCAGATAATGTAGAATTGAACAGGCCGTTGTTTGATCTTTAATTTGTGGTAGAAATTCATTTGATGTCATGCATAGTGAGACAAATTAAAATCATTTGCAGTTTCTGTGGCAACAGACATGAAGATGTCATCAGATGACGAGAAACCGACACTCGTTCGTGCGTACTCCGCATCAGCACCGCTCAGCGCTGAGCTGATCACCTATCTGAAGGAGTCAATGCAAGACGTCGACACTCAGCCTTACGTTTTCGTTGTGTTCGGCGCTTCGGTATGTCACTGCTGCTATCCTCTCTAGAACTAGTAAAATGTTTCAGACTGCTGACATTTATCTTGCCGTTTATTTGGGGAACTTCCGTTGATACAGTAAAGAGGATCCCTCATTTATGAGGCGTCCTTTCGATAATCCCAGATCCACAAGCTATAATATTGTTGACGACACCAGCGCAGAGCTCCAACTTTTTTTCAACAGTTCTAACACACTGCAATCGCTGCTTGTCGTTAATCTGGATTTTTATTCTTCTTTGCTTGACGAGGTTGTCAGCGCTGGTAACGTCACATGTGAATAAACTAAGGACGAATGTAAGGCGCTGAGGAAATTGTTACTGTTAAAATAGTCCAAATCGAATAGTCAGCAATGCATTGTATGTCTCCTATGCGCACTCTGTGCATGTTCCGAACCTGCCCAATTTAAAAATAGAATGGTTGGAGCTGGGACGGGACGGAATGAATTTGTTTGAAATTTTTGCTTAATTCTTGAATCGGCTATTGGTTTAACAAAGACAGACAGATATGGAAATTAATACATATGTTTTTAAGTACCAAAATAAATCCATTTTCGTTGGACGTCATCTTTCTCCTTTGCCTGTCTCCTTCCGTTTAATATCAGGGAGGTTCTTGAGATGATCAGAACTGAATATAAAAGCATGGATGTCACTGTCGCCACTCATATTGTAGTTTCAGTCTCAGCAACCTCCATTCCAGCGCTACGTTTAGGGTATTTTTTGCAACAGATGCTACCGTCAGTCTTACTACGTGCTCATTTCTTAGGAGTCTTAGTGGTTTTTTTCCCACCGACGCCAGTCGCTGGACAAGTTAATTTGATTGTTTCTTTAAATTGTTTAAATAGCCAATAACTAAATCGAGTGAATGTTAAATCAGTTTTTTCGAATGCATTTTTTGGAGAAAGCTGATTTGACTGTCGTTAAGTATGCGCGCATGTGAAAGATGAATTTCGCAATCTGAATTTGATTACGAGATAGAGTGCGAGAGAGGAAAGCAAAATTGAAAAAGGTTTTTTGAAAACTCGGTTC